>OX637464.1:48433027-48861246 GCA_951799995.1 Trifolium subterraneum | reverse complement strand
AGTTAATTTACATTTTTATCCTTATAATCATACAACAACGCATAATGCATAGTTTGTAAAAACTCTATAAATATATAATAAACATAAAATTTCTAACATCATATATCATGTTCAAAAATATTAAAACAGTTTTAAAATAGAATTATTTTTTTACAAAACCAGCTACAAAATAGATTAATATACGGAACATAAAAAAATTTAATCTTAAAAATTACATAGGTGTACTCTCGTACAACTATGATGAATTGCATTCACTACAATATAGAGTCAGTTTAAAATATGACATTAGTGAACACTCTTTAATTAAAATCCTTTATAGCTTTTAGCAAGGCAATTACTTCCCCTTAAATTAAGATAATGTGACTCTCGTACAATTATGATGAATTGCATCCACTACAATATAGAGTCAGTTTAGAATATGACATTAGTTAGTGATCTGATAAGTGCTAAAAAGTAGTGATTTTACCTTTATATTTTATGCACTTATTGACTTGTTTTAAAAGTAATTTCATATAAAAAACCCAACTAATTGTAAATATTAGATTTTACTAGTAATTAACCATTTTAGATATTTTCACTTAGTTTCCCTCATTTTTGTAGGTTTTATGAGCTTATTGGCAAAATAGAAACAAGTAGAATCACATATTTGGAAACTAAGAAAATTCATGATTGGATCCAACAATCAAGAAGCACAATTTGTCCTCTTGTTTAAGACACAAGAAGATTTTTCATTAGACCACATCAAAATGAGTGCAACACGTTTCTTGATTCTTCACAATTAAGTGACTTAACTATTAAGGATCATAGTGAGCAGCACCGCCTTGAACAAGTGGCTTAGCTTCTATAGTTATCTTTGAAAGCCTATAAAAGGACATGCATCGGCCATTTCAAATTATTCATTCTTACACACACAACACGCAGAAATTTCAAAACAGAGGGAAGGAAAATAATTTCATGAGGCAGAGAGCGATCAAGAGGAGCGCCGGAATTATCGATATCAACTTTCCATCTCTTCTAGCTATGTATTGTAAGGTTATGATGTATAACTAATTCTCTCTGTTATTGGAAATAGGTTCGGTTAATTATAATTCTCATGTAAACTCTTAATCTGGCTGATTATATATAATCTCTGTTTCGTTATGTTGATGGTTTATTTTTGTGCTTAATGCTTTTTCGACATTGATTATTTGATTCAGAAAGCTCTAGACATAGACTTTTTGTTTAAGAGAACTGAAATAAATTGATCTGTGAATGTTAATTGCTAGAGATAGTGTTAGGTTCACATTCACGTACACTATCGGATCTTAATGCTATCATATTTATTAACGGATCGAGACATCGAAGGTTGATAGGTATGATAGTTCTCTCGTTGTGCTCTGGACACTGACACATATGTGAGCGAGCGATAGGTGAAAGCATATTTGAAATTTGGAAAATATATAATCGAATAATAGGTTGCATTAGAAGAGTGGTTAACTATATTTAATCCCAGTAACTTTGTCTCCCTGTTATTTCTTTCTAAATTTATTTGTGTTGTAAGTTTGGATGTTTATAAACAAAACTCTCTTTTTCAATACTTTAAACAATATAAATTGTTGAACGGCATCAATATCGCATCAGTCCCTGTGGAGACGATAAACTAAAATACTTACTTTTGTACTTTAACATGATCACTCTTTAATTAAAATCCTTTATAGGTTTTAGCATGGCAATTACTTCCCCCTCAATTATAGTAATCTTCCTTACACCCAAGAACTTCAAGCCAACATAAATTTACCCATGCAATCACGTACACACTAGCTCGCGCTCGTCTTGCCTAGCTATATAAAATCAGTATCCACATTTCATTTGAACAATCCAACATCTGACTTATACCACTGCACATCGTACTGTTTATTTTCAGGTTGCATACTCATTTTTCGAACAACCTAAATTGTTGATGGTTCATTTTATGTGAGGATTTTAGGTCCCTGATACTTGAATTATTGAGTCGTTTTAATTATATATTTAGTATTTTGGGTCAAGCACACTAGGTAGTCTATTTTGTGGATTATTTCACGTGTTTTTTTTATGTCAGTTTAGTATGGAGACACTTGGTGGCATGCCATGCCTTTATCATCCAAATGCAATGGCCTCAGCTCTTTCTTATGTTATTTTTTTTGGGTTAGTTGTTGGAGGTATGATTGAATAAATGGAAGAAGAACATGGAGTTTGTAAGTTGAACAAGAGATTTGGGATTTTTTATTTTCTAGGGTGTGTTGGAATATTTGGGTTGAAGAACATGGAGAAGATGAATATTCATTGAACTTTATCCTAATTTCCTTTTAATTTTACCTTGTCAAAAACAATTTTTAATTAAAAATGTTTTTTTAATTAAAGGATAATAGTATTTTATTAATATGTTAATAATTAAAAATAGTCCAGTAAACAACAATTACAAGGTCATAATATGTCTCATGTCAGCAAAAATCAACCACATAAGCTAAAAATTTAGCTTAGAGACTATTTTAAAACTTTTATAATTATGCAAAGATATAAATCAATTTTTTTTCATAGGGACTAAATTAAATCGAGTCATATTTGTAGGATCAAAATTATTATTTTAATTTTTACATTTTTAAATCAAATTATAATCTTCACATCATTAAAAATTTACTTTTGTCATACCACTTTTAAAGTCATGCAATTGAAGGTGCAAGTGGATTCAAGAGTTGTGGTTTAGACACTATTTCTCTTTGCTTTCTACTTATTTACTTTATTTCTCTACTTCTTTTACGGAGAAATAAGGTCAAACACAATTTTTTATTTCTCTACTTCATTTAAGAAGAAGTAGAAAAGTAAAAAATAAGCAGGGTCAAACGAGACCTAAATAGCTCTCGTATTGGCAGTATTGTTGGTGGGAGTCTTATTCGGGAGATACGCCAGCTGTTAGTGTTGGATTGGGAGGTTAGAATTTGTCACTCATACCGGGAAGCGAATGCATGTGCGGACGCTCTTGCCAACATAAGATGTGAGCATTGACCTGGATTGCGTGTTTATGAACAATGTCTGGCTAGTATGAGTAGTTTTTTGCTTGTGGATGGAATGGGGATTTCCACACCTAGAGTCATCTCTCTTTAGTTTCTTTGTTTGGGCTTAGGCCCCTTTTGTATAAAAAAAAAAATAGTTATGCAATTGAATGGTTATGAATTAGCCATACACCTACATTCATGAAAAATATTAAACTCAAATGATAAGGCAAGAAACAAAAATATAAATTATAATATATTTAGAATTTTATCATATTTCACAATAAAATTATAATTTAATTATAAAAAAAATTATAATTTAAAAATTTAATATATAATAAATAAAATAAAAGTATTAAAATTGCATAAAAATTATTAATAACAATAATAGAATATTTATATAAATGGCCATTGTACCAAAAACACTTAGTTGTGAATTTTCTTTTTAACTTTATAAGAATATATCTAAAAATATATTGTCATTTCTTATTGAATTAATCTTCATTTAACTTTTATTTATATATTATTTGTATTGTATCCATACAAAATGATTGCATCACAATATTTAATTTTCACTAAATTTTCAATTCGACAATATTATTATTAACTAAAATGACATTAATTGTCAATTAACAACTATATCAAGGAAGTCCATGAGAATTAGCAGCTGGTGGATATTTAAAACACCAACACCTCCCGCTAAGACATTTTGGGCGTTGGTCAGGCGGACATCCAGGTCTACAGTCTTCATTAGTTTTACATTTTCCATCAACTTCTTTTCCTTCTGATTTCATACACATATCTGCATACACAAACAATGCATGTGGATGTAGGATTAATGCTAGTGTTAATATTAAATTCTTAGTATTATATTAGAAGTGAGGTTCGAACATATCACTCATTAAAGGAACTTGATTTAATATTGTAAACAAAGACACGGTTTTCACACTATTTTTCATTACATCTGCCCGATTAAAATTGTACGGTCTTGATTATTTTAAGGGATTTTATAACTGTGTTGATCGGAACTGTACAATCTACAATCAACAAACAAGATTTAAAATTGTGTGAAAACAGTGTGAAAACTACTGCAGCAAATCCTAGTCGTCATTAAATCTATCACTTGAATCATCAAGTTAAACATTATATCTTGTTTGTATAAACTTATGAGATAAAAAAATATGCACGTGTAAAATAAAAATATTTATAGGGCATAATCCGAGAGTTTAACTACACAACATGATGCATAGGTTAGTTATAGAAAAATGATGCATAGATAATTTTGTCAATTATTCAAACCTGGTGTGAGGATGAAGAAAGCAAATAAAATTACTAATGCGAGAACACGTATTCTTCCGGTGGCCATCTTCATATTGTTGTACATATAACATAGTACACTCCTTATTTATATATGCATATAGTGAGACTTTTCTTTGACCATAATAACTATTCAAAATTAATGTATTAAATATATAAGACAAAAATATATAAGAAATAAGACTGTTTTTTGACCATATTAAGTATTTAAAGTTGATGTATAAAGAAGTAAAAATAGTATAAAGTTGAAATAATCACTTAATTAACATTGATTTGATTACATCAATAGAAAATAAAAATGTAACTCGTATTAAACTGACGTCAATCATGTCATTATTTTAGTCGTAAAGATAATGTGAGTCGTAATTTTTTACTTTTAAAGAGTATTATATATTGACAATCGTTAGAATATCAGATAATTTTAAGCATTGGTACACAATGGACAACTTGTGAAGATGATCCACCATAGCATTCACCTTTAAAGTTGAGGAATTAAATGTAAAAACAAAATTTACATTATAAAAGAAAAACATCATCTAACATGTGTTAAGGGGTACATGTTAATATATTTTAAATAGAGGAGAGATCCGTTGACTCCAGGAGTAAGTCTCTATTGACTTAAATTTTACAAATTTTTTTGTATTGCTCCTCTAGTTTCTAGAGGAAGACGACCTCAGTAATTCAGAGTTCATCCTGATACAAAATATTTAATGTTTAAAAATTGAATACACAAATTCAAAAAAAAATCTATATTTGCCTATGTGTAACTGTTGAATTTGAGGTTTTTAGGTGAAAGAATGGAAGAAAATAATAAGAAACAAAAATATTATTGACAATGACCTAAAATAATGTGTTTACATTATTTACATAATAAAATAGAATGACTATCTTGGTATTTATAACCAAGTGGATAAATTTAAATCTAAACTAAATCTTAAATAAACAAACTTAATCATAAAATATTTTCTTAACAAATATAATATAAACCTAATATTTTATTCCTTGATAGCGTCATCGAGAGGAGCAACCAAGTAATCAGTAAAGCAGCGGCCGAAGAATGAATCCATAACAAATTATATAAAAATACCTGCGGATTGAAGTATCACAAACGGGGACGGGATTAAAGGTAACGGGGACCCGCGAATTAAAGAATCACAAACGGGATTAAACGTAACGGGGACCCGCGGATTAAAGAATCACAAACGAGTAACGGGGTTAAAGATAACGGGGACCCGCGGATTAAAGAATCACAAACGGGTAACAGGATTAGTAACGTGGACTCATGAAAAAGTGGCATGTGGGTTGCATATGTCAGGGTAACAAAAGGGGTACAACAAAGTTAAGTAAAGTAATAAATAAGAAAAAAAAGGGTAACAAAATAAAAAGGTGTAACAAAATAAAAAGAATGACAGTTAGGGTTTATATGAAAAAAGGTAAGTAAAACAGCGGAATTATGTTTCAAGGTGGATACCATGGCTCTGATACCACGTTGAATTTGAGGTTTTTAGGTGAAATAATGGAAGAAAAATAATAAGAAACAAAAATATTATTGACAATGACCTAAAATAATATGTTTACATTATTTACACAATAAAATAGAATGACTATCTTGGTAATTATAACCAAGTGAATAAATTTAAATCTAAACTAAATCTTAAATAAACAAACTTAATCATAAAATATTTTCTTAACAAATATAATAGAAACCTAATATTTTATATTCTAACAGTAACATATACACTAGAGTTACGTGTTAATATGTTAGCATTCTCCAAAAAACACTATTATTTAGTTTTAAATGTAGTTTTAATTCATTAAGTTTAAAATTGTTTGAATTTGTTCTTTCCGATTTTCAATTGCTATATTTTAACCCTATAAAATTCACAATTGTTCGATTTTGACCCTACTTTCAATGGTAGTGGAAATGGATTGAACACGTACTTGATCTCCAAGATACGTGGTTCGATTTCCATGGAAGACAAAAAAAACTCCACTAGTAAGGGGGTGGAGAAGATCGTGATGTAACAGCGGGGATCGCCAAGATGGGGCTCGAGCTGTTACAGATGCTAGTGATGGTGAGCTTAAGTGCCATGGGGAATGGTACCTGCAAAAATATTAACACTTCAACACTTAAATCAGTGACTCATCAACATGAGAGTGTAAGAAATTGGTGAAATGTATACCTTGAGAATGAGTCCACATGCGTATATGCAGGAGAATGATGGAGTAATTGTTTAATGGGCAACACAACATAATACGGTGACCCTGTAAAGGGGTCATTTATATGTTGTGCATGAAATATCATAAGGATGATACGATTTAGCAAGTGATGATGAAGAAAGTTATTGGGCCACTAGCTTTATGGATCTGACCTAGTCTGGAACAATAATATAAAAATGTATAATATAATAATGTTGCTGATTTTTTAGAGTCTAAATTTTAGCATATGGTAATGTACATACATTAAAATATTAGCAAATCTTAATTAACAATTTTTGGGCCTAAATGTTTTAGAGGGCCTAAACTTTAGAATTGACTTATATTTATTTTTGGGCCTAAATTTTTGCAAAAATTATATTTATGATTTGAGAATTGGCCTATGTTGCAAATGTTAATTCTTTTATGATTTTCTCTTTCTTTGTTTTTGGATAAGAATTGACTTTTTATCTTTTATTTATCTTGAGAATTGACTATTATTCTTGTCTTGAGAATTGTCTTTATTACTTTATTTGTTTTGAAAATTGAATTATATCCTTTTATATTTATTTTAATTTCCTTTAAATACCTCTATTTATTCACCACTCTAACAAGCAAATATTCCACAGCTTTTTTTGAGAAAATTATGATGTATATATATAGAGAGTATGATACCTCTTAGTAAGTAAAATAACCATGATTTGGAAGAGGTATAACAATGAAAAGGTAAATCGATTTACCAAAAAAGGTCAATCGATTTCCCCTTCCTTCAATGTTAAGAAATTTGTCAATTTACACTAGGCAAATCAATTTACATATGAGGTAAATTGATTTACCTTATTGATTTCAGAAATTACAGAAACGATGTAATCCATGTAAATCGATTTCCATCATTGGTAAATCGATTTCCATCATAAAATACTTATAAATTTTCTAAGTTATAAAAACTTTTGATTGTGAGAAGTGCATCATTGCGACAAGAATTTTTAACTTATTTAGATGAAAGTTTGTGAGCACCTAAAGCTTATAACAATGAATTATATAAATTGTACCTATGAAAATTCTTCATTACTACTTGATCATCATCTTCAATCTTGATCACTTGATCATGACCAATCTTTTTCTTCTTTTTGCAGCATATTTCTTGTCATCAAAATAACTTCACTTTAGAAGCTTCTCTTCGCAATGTTTTGCTTTTTCTTGTTTTGTTAGCTTTGTAAAAAAAAAAAAAACTTCTTTAGTTTCAAATTGCTACAAATATTTGTTTTGTTATGATATCTTTAAACTTATGCAAAACAGCTTATACAAATAAATAAACTTTTAAATATTATATAAGTTTTTCAAGATTATTTATGAAATAACAACTTATAAATATGCAATTTTTGTTAATAAGAACTTATGAATTAATATAAAAACTTATTTATTTGCCTAAATTGTTTCGCATAAATTAAAAAATAAACCAATCAAAGCACTAAATCTAATACTACATATGAAATTACATTAAAAAGTGTTGAAAGTTCTATTTACCTTTTATCTTTTTAACCTTAAGTCACATGTGAAGGTAGAAAGAGATACAAATAAAAGTAATATGTTGTTTAATCTTTTATCATTTGGCATATTTTTCTTTTTGTTAAAAGAACAAGAAAAATATGCGAAATGACAAAAGAACAAATAACAATTATATTGAATTTCTTCATTCCAAAACCATCATCAAAGCTCCAAGTATAAACATATATATGTATTTGGAACTATCAAAATAATCACAGCCAAGCTATTTATGAATAATGGATTATTTAACTATCCAAAGCCCTTTGTGATCATTCCTTCATAGTCAAGCTAATTATTTAACAATGAGATCATTCCTTGATCACCAAGCTAATTATGCAAAGAGTTTTGGATTGGTTAACAAGATAACTCAGAAAGAGAATTTATGATTTGTGTGACCAATGTTGATCTATTTATAAGAATATATATAAAGTTCTGTTGCGATATTTGTGTGCACTAAATCTTAACTTATCCCCAGGGGCGTCTCCATGTTTTTGGAGGCCCTGTGTGAACTTATTAAAAATAGGCCCTAATAAAAAAAACGAAAAAAAATTCAAAAGAATTGTCATCAATTTAAATTACAAATAACATCAATAACACTAAAAAATAATCATTTTTTCCACTAATATTACCAAATTTTGATAATCAAGACAATCTATATCGCAAGTCTCTCCATTTGATAAAACTATAGTATAACAATTAACTATAAAACATATAAAAAATTTATTCACAATAGAACAATCTTTTTTAGAACCTTTTGTAAATAATAAATCTCTCTCATATTAATGAATACTGAAAACCTCAAATATTTAGACTCCACAATTCCTTATTTGGAAGGTCACAATTCATCGTTTTATACTCAACATTTACTAATATTTACTACCTATAATTTTTTTTTGAGGCCCCTATTTTTATGAGGCCCTATGCCATGGCACATGTTGGCCATGTGGCATAGACGCCTCTGCTTATCCCATACTTTAGCATTTATACCTGCTAAAGAAAAATTGAAATCAAATTTCAAATACTTTATATTACACTTTTTTTTAGATAATTTTTGAGTTATATGATTTTATTTTAAATTTAAAAGCAGTTAACAAATAGATCTTTATCTTTGCTTGTTCTTCCCGACTTGTTGCTTATTTATATGACAAAGTACAAATACAAGCAAATGACAAAATAACATAGTGTAATATAGTTTGCAAATGACAAAATACAATACAATAATATCAAAGTTCAATATAATATATATATAATTAGGGTTAATTTAATAATTTCACATATATCCGGGTGGATGTATGGGTTTCGGGTGTGGGTTTGAATGATCCCAAACCCACGCCCATAGTTTCGGGTGTCACCCACAACCAAACCCAGTCAACTTGGAGTTCGCCCGTTGACTTGAGTTTGGGTTCGGGTGAGTCTGTCATGTTTAGGTTTTCCTGCCATCCCTACCCAACACTTCTTATTAGCTATCTCAATAGCATTTAAACTCAACTTAAAACACACAAAAAAATTTAGAGGGACTTAAATTTTAGAATTGACTTATTTTATTTTTTGGCCTAAATTTTTGCAACAATTATATTTATGATTTGAGAATCCATATATGCAAATACTAATTATTTTATGAGTTTTCCTTCTTTTTTTTTTTGTAAGAATTGACTTTTTATTTTTTATTTATCTTCAGAATTGACTATTATTTTTACTATTCTTGGGAATTGACTTTATTTCTTTATTTGTCTTGAGAATTGAATTAGATCCTTTTGTATTTATTTTGATTTCCTATAAATATCACCATTTATTCACCACTCTAACATACAAATCTTACACAGCTCTTTTCTATGCCTTTTACGTACCTTAGTCATGACTATATCTCACTATTTCATTCCTTTAGCCTTTTTCTTATTGCTCACGATACAAGTTATAGTTGGCACTGACCCAAATTGGTAGGATGTTCATGCAACCTTCTATGGTGGTCCATAAAGAGGTGGAACCATGTCTAAGTTCTAAAATTAAACTTCCTTTTTGTTTCTTTATAAGTTTTTAGAAGATGTAAATTGTTTATACTTAGACTCTCAAATATGAATCTTCATTATTTTGTTTGTCTAATATTCTCTTCACCCACATACAACTATAAAATAAATTAAAAAAAAAAATCATTTTTTCAATTTTTTTTTATATCATATGTTATGTGTTTGATGAAGTTCGGATGACTATTTCTTGTTAGTTATTATACAGAATGAAGAACATATAGGCAATAAACTGTACTGTTAATCCGTTTTTGTATTTGTGCATAGAGGGTTTGTGGTTTTGGTGATCTCTACAAATAATATATGGACTTGCAAACACAACACTAAGCACAACTCTATTCAATAACGGAGCTACTTGTGGTGCTTGTTTCAGTTAGTTTGTGTCAACGATCCTCAATGGTGCATAAAGGGTATAAGGCCAATAACGGTAAACACAACAAAATTTTGTTCCTCCAAATTCTGCCTAGGTGCTTGTAACCTACCACTAAAATACTTTGACTTGAGTTATAAAATGTTCACTTTGATTACCTACGAAAAAGGTGGTATCACCCGTTAAATATCGACGTGTTTCATGTGTCAAACAAGAGGTGTTACGTCTACAACTAAAACTGATTTTTAGCACTCCAGGGTGTACCAATTGATTCATAGGACCTAAAAACTCCAATGAAATGATTCACACCGTAGAAAAAATATGCATTTTTTAGTTGAAAATGAAACTAATATCACTACTTACAATCTCAATTTATCACAGTCACAAATTACAACATACATGAATTAAATTAAATTAATAATAAACTTGGGGCAAGGAAAGTTCATATACACCATTCTTAAATGAATTAAATTATTGCCTAATAATCGCATTATAAAATTGAATGAAAACTGACAGAACTGCCGAAATTGCTAGTGTCGGCGTCATAACCACGGTTCGATCTCTGGTCACTCCACTTTATGTGTGTGAGTTTTTAATGGCTTTGTCATTTCTCTATCAACCAAAAAAAAAATTGAATGGAAACTATGAACTACTCCTATATATCATGCATTTCTTATTTTTCATCGATTTATCATTGCTTATAAACTTATAGTTTACCATTAGTTCTAAATTGACCAAATCTTACTAAAAGGATAAGTCCTTAATTGATGAACAAGTGTGATGATTGCCTTTAAGCTTTCTTCCAAATTCCTTATTATCTTCTTGGATATTCTTGTTTTCAGCTCCTACACGACCATATCCAACAACTTGTTCAGCAACACCCACATGCATCTCAGAATAACTAACACAACACTATAGAAAAACTTCATTTACAAACAAAATGTTAAATCATTTATTGGCGAAATTTTTCCCTCAATAACTTATAGGCGGAAAAAACTGCCACGATAAGGAATTCTGCCACTATATATATTTATTAGAAAAAAAAACCATATTGGCGGAAGAAACCGCCAATAACCGTGGTTCTAAAAATGTTATCATGCTTTATTTTTTTGTGAAAAATATAAAGTTTATTAGCCACTGTCTATGTTACTTTTAGCTACGATTATAACCGTGCCTAATGAGCTTTTTGCAGAAAATTTACATTTTTATAATATTGTACTTAAATTTGAAGCTCAAATTCTCAGAGCAATGCAACTGAGAAATATAAACAGCTATATTAGTGAGAGATTGCTAGTAAAATTAGTATTTTAGCATGTTCTCCGACCAAAGTATTAAGAGATAAAATTATCTATCTCATTATATTTCTTATCCAACAAAAATCCCATTAGACATTGGATCCTTCAACTTCATAAATATAGAGCACAAGTAACCATTTTTCATAAAAACAACCATGTATGGAATTTAAAAAATAGTTATTAAAATTTTATGTAATTTTTTATTTTGGTATAAGTCTCAAAATTTTAACTTATCACATATGAAGTTGTTGGTTATAATTTTTTAGAATAAAATCATTAATATATATAACTTTAATTTTTGAATTTTTTTAAAAAAATTATATCAAATTTTTACCTATAAACTAAATTTTGAAATACTTTTTTGTCAAATATGGAGAATAAAATTTGGTCAAGAATTTTGAAAAAGTAGTGACTAGTGACCAATTAAAGATATTATATCTCAAAGTAACGTAACTATTTTACCACACTCATAGAGAGGGAAATTGATGTGAGGATTTTTATGGCGGAAGTGTGGGAGCCTCTTGAGACGTTGATATGTTAATTCATGCTTCTCCTCTGAATGGTCTTTTCAATCTTCTAAGAAGTGATTCTCAATCTTCTGATAGATGACACTGCTGAAACTTTCTTCCATAAGAAGTTGTAATTTTAAGTGCAACCTAAGAGGGGGGTGAATTATATTTTATGACTTTTTGGTTATGTTATGGTATTTTTATTTTTCTTGAAGGTTTGATGAAAATATGAATAGAGTGCAGAAAAATAAAGAGTGCAGGAAAGAGAAGAAAGACACAGAGAATTTATAGTGGTTCCCCTATTGGTACATTCACTCCCTTCACACCCTATGAAGGAATTCATTATGTCAGAATCCTTGTTACAAGACAGCATCCCAAGGCTTCCCTAACAATATTCCAAATACAACACAAAGAGAAAGCACCCACTTTCTCTCAAACACACTTGTTTCCACAAACCAGGAAAACAAGCAACGATACAGAGTTACAAAATTTGATAACAAGTTTGAGTACAAGAGAATTTTGATACAACAAAATTCTGACAGAATGTTTCTAATTCAATATATATATATAACAATTCAGAATTAATAAACTCTAAGTGTTCAGGAAATTTTATCAAATATGAAAGTACGCAGGAAAGTTTCAAAGAGTTTTGTTAAAGTTTGTTCAGAGAATTGTTACGATAAAGATAATGAGTTGATAAGTGATTTTTGAGAAAATTTTGATGTATATATATATATAGAGTATGATACCTCTTAGTAAGTAAAATAACCATGATTTGGAAGAGGTATAACAATGAAAAGGTGTCTGTTTACGTTTTAGAATTTTTCAAAAATACAAAAAGGTAAATCGATTTACCAAAAAAGGTCAATTGATTTCCCCTTCCTTCAATGTTAAGAAATTTGTCAATTTACACTAGGCAAATCAATTTACATATGAGGTAAATTGATTTACCTTATTGATTTCAGAAATTACAGAAACGGCGTAATCCATGTAAATCGATTTCCATCATTGGTAAATCGATTTCCATCATAAAATACTTATAAATTTTCTAAGTTATAAAAACTTTTGATTGTGAGAAGTGCATCATTGCGACAAGAATTTTAAACTTATTTAGATGAAAGTTTGTGAGCACCTAAAGCTTATAACAATGAATTATATAAATTGTACCTATGAAAATTCTTCATTACTACTTGATCATCATCTTCAATCTTGAGCACTTGATCATGACCAATCTTTTTCTTCTTTTTGCAGCATATTTGTCGTCATCAAAATAACTTCACTTTATAAGCTTCTCTTCGCAATGTTTTGCTTTTTCTTGTTTTGTTAGCTTTGTAAAAAAAAAAAAAACTTCTTTAGTTTCAAATTGCTACAAATATTTGTTTTGTTATGATATCTTTAAACTTATGCAAAACAGCTTATACAAATAAATAAACTTTTAAATATTATATAAGTTTTTCAAGATTATTTATGAAATAACAACTTATAAATATGCAATTTTTGTTAATAAGAACTTATGAATTAATATAAAAACTTATTTATTTGCCTAAATTGTTTCGCATAAATTAAAAAATAAACCAATCAAAGCACTAAATCTAATACTACATATGAAATTACATTAAAAAGTGTTGAAAGTTCTATTTACCTTTTATCTTTTTAACCTTAAGTCACATGTGAAGGTAGAAAGAGATACAAATAAAAGTAATATGTTGTTTAATCTTTTATCATTTGGCATATTTTTCTTTTTGTTAAAAGAACAAGAAAAATATGCGAAATGACAAAAGAACAAATAACAATTATATTGAATTTCTTCATTCCAAAACCATCATCAAAGCTCCAAGTATAAACATATATATGTATTTGGAACTATCAAAATAATCACAGCCAAGCTATTTATGAATAATGGATTATTTAACTATCCAAAGCCCTTTGTGATCATTCCTTCATAGTCAAGCTAATTATTTAACAATGAGATCATTCCTTGATCACCAAGCTAATTATGCAAAGAGTTTTGGATTGGTTAACAAGATAACTCAGAAAGAGAATTTATGATTTGTGTGACCAATGTTGATCTATTTATAAGAATATATATAAAGTTCTGTTGCGATATTTGTGTGCACTAAATCTTAATTTATCCCATACTTTAGCATTTATACCTGCCAAAGAAAAATTGAAATCAAATTTCAAATACTTTATATTACACTTTTTTTTTTAGATAATTTTTGAGTTATATGATTTTATTTTAAATTTAAAAGCAGTTAACAAATAGATCCTTATCTTTGCTAGTTTAGTTCTTCCTGACTTGTTGCTTATTTATATGTAACACGTCCTTTATCTTTTAAAGCATACACAATTTTCCGTTTTTTATTTAAACATCATGTGTTGATGACTTGCCGGCAGTGTTTTAAAAACCGGACCGAACCGGCCGGTCGGACCGGTTGAACCGTGAACCGGAGGGGTAGCCGGTTTGGTTCAAATATTGGACCGGGCATGTAGTTAGACCGGAGCGAACCGCTAAAAACCGGCGGTTTTCCAAAACCGGCGGTTTGATTGCGTCTGCTATTTTTTTTTTTTTCAAATCAAAATGACGTCATTTTTTTTACATAATTATTTTTTAAAAAAAAAGTAAATAGAAAAAACTAAACTAAAACAAATAGTGTCCGAAACAAATATGTCTCCTTGGAATTAAATTTATTATTAGACTTTGTTATTTCGTTTATGTTGTGATTAGATTATGTTACAACTAGACTTTGTTTAAAATCTATTTGGTTTTGTAATTTGTACTATTTTATAGTGTGTGGTGACAATATTTAAGATTTGAATTTAAGAACTTATGAGTTGCGACATTATGACATTTTAAATTTTTTAAATTTTTAGTTGTCATTAACTTTTTAAGAGATCGAGTCATCATGTTCGATCGGTTTAATAGCTATATAATTTTATTAAAGAGACCGGTTCATTCCTCCGGTTTATCCGGTTTGATCCGGTTTATACATGCGGTTCAACCAGTGACCCGGTGGTTCGACCAATGAACCAGTGACCCAGCACCCTCACCGGTTCGATGACCGGTCCGGTTTTTAAAACACTGCTTGCCGGTAACGTCACTAATTTTTCATTATTTTATTTCACATAATCATTTAAAATAAAACTTTGAATGTTTCAAAATAAACAAAATAAAAACCTATTAATAATGTTTATCTTCTCCCTTCATCTTCAACAAAAACACTCATGCCCACAACCCTAACTTAGCTATTATTATTCAACTATAGTCTATAGGCAAACCGTAATTTAAGAAACCATGACTTCCATTTTTTAAAGCAAAAAGAAACAGTTTATTGAATAAAATAATTCTAATAAAATTAGTTTTGGGTTAAATATGTTTTTGGTCCCTATAGTTTTTCAGAATTTCGTTTTTAGTCCTAAAGAATTTTTTCATACTTTTTAGTCTCTGAAGTTTCTTCCGTCAGTGTTTTTAGTCCCTACTTTTAATCAAACTCTTGTATACTTTCATATTTTTGAATGATTTTTTTGTATTCGTGTGTATAATATTATAAGGACATCTCTGATAAAAATTTGAAATTTTTTAACATAAGATTATTCTATTTATGAATTTTTATGTGCAAAAAACTAAAAAAATCATATTTAATTCATCACTTGTTAAAAAATATTTAATTTTTTGTACGAGAGATTCATATAATGTATTAACCATGACTGCGGAAAAAAATTTAAAATTTCGAATGATATGCACAAGTTGAATGAAAAGTAGGGACTAAAAACACTGGCGGAAGAAACTTCAGGGACTAAAAAGTGTGAAAAAAATCTTGAGGGACTAAAAACGAAATTCTGCGAAACTATAGGGACCAAAAATATATTTAACCTATTAGTTTTTGTGTGTTGCATCCTAACTTTCTTTTTAATGAAAAAAGAATTTATTGAATTAAGTTGGTCAAAAAATAGTGTTTTTAATAATTAAGGGCAATTTTTTATATCAAGTAATATTGTGACATAAAGTTCATCCCATTGAAGTGAATGAGTGGAAAATGTAGAACCAAAATGAATTTTAGAATTTTAGAACAATAGTCTCTATTTTTTGAGTTTTTATGATAACAATATTTGTGAGAAAAAATTGATACTCTAATTTGTTTATTCATCTGTGTATCTTTTATTGATCTTTTAGACATGATAACTCAAACTCTGGATGTAACGTATCATCACACTCATACTAGTTAATCATTCTATGAAACCACAAATTATCAAAAAGTTAAATTCAACAACCCACTCTATCATCTGCACATAAGTTGAAGAGTTTTTTTTTCTTGACCAATCTTTTTCTATAAATTCTTCAACTTTAGATAGTACAAGGTACAAGGTACATCACCAAAAATTGTACTACTAGCAGACAAGCTGCAACGATACTATTCACAAGAAGAATTCAAATGCTAACAGTTCAATATTGTCGTAAGTAGGGCAATATTGTCGTAAGTAGAAATAATGGTTAATGTCTGCTGGATTTAGTTTTGGGTTCGTGTAGTTCAGATTATTATCACGGGATGTTCTAAATATGTTGTTCAATTTCTTACTCGTTCTGCTTCGTCGAATGCTCGAAAGGGCTAGGCTTTGGGATCTGATTTTTTCAGGTCATTTTCAAGGCCGCTTGTTATGTCATGGTTATTTCATAGCGAGTTGGCGATGTATGGATTCTTTTGTGTTGGAAGTTGGATTCATTCGTTGTAACTTAAACGATTGGTTTGTAGCTTCTCTTTGGTTGATGCTCCTAATATTAAATGTACCAAAAAAATTGCAATTTAATTTCACGAACGTGGGTTCGTTGGATTGTGCATATGGTGCGTGTAAGATTGCTTGTTGGATCTTTTACCTTTTTGATTGTTTTTAACACTTTTCAATTTATTTTATTTTGATTGATCGAATTTATATCTCTCGGTCTTATGTATATTCCCCATTTTCCTAAAAAAAACTATAAATTGTGTTGCTAATCCTAATGTAGCGTGTGATTTTGAGAACATGCTTAAAGATATAGAAAACAACGCCTTTATGTTAGAATCGCAGCTTCGAATTCCAACACTGCATATATGATAAAAAATTTGGCTATTTGCACCAAGAATTTTACCACTCGCAAGTGAGGACAAGGTTAATCTTGAGGGGATAAGATTGATCTTGAAGGGATGTTAATCCTGTTGGGAAATAACCGGCATAGAGAAAATAAAAGAACTCAATCACAACACAAGAATATAACGTGGAAACTCCAAAATCGGAGAAAAAACCACGGCCGTTGTCAAAACCGACAACCAGAGAATAAACACTATGTGAAAATTGTTACAATACATAGACTTCACTCTCAACCACCCCGTGACCCAGTACACTCACACTCTCCAAAGTAAATATTTGAACTACATCTCAAATACTCTAAAACAAGAGCATAAGAGAAAAAGAAACAAACACAAATATAAACTTAAAGTGTTTACAAGTGCTACTGCTTGGTGTGTTGAAACAAGGAACTTGAGGTCTCCATATATAGCATTGAGCTCATCCACCTTTCACTTCTCTAAGCGATGTGGGACTTCTCCAATATATTTTTCTTGACCTTTTTTCCTTCATTAACAATGTGGGACTTACATTGCAATCAACCCCAACAATCTCCACCTTGATTGTAATGGTCTTCAATCTTCATTGTCTACACCGACAATAATTATCTTTCGCTTCCATTGTCTATACCGACAATCATTGTCTTCACCGACAATCATAATTCTCATTGTCTATACCGACAAATTAAATTACCATACTCCACCATAATGAGTACACTGCACTTGGAACTAAACCATCCCAAGATTCTTCTTCACTTGGAACTAAACCATCCCAAGAATTTTCTTCACTTGGAACTAAACCATCCCAAGAATTTTCTTCACTTGGAACCCAGTCATCCCAAGAATTTCAACATCCTGAAACCTTGCTGAAAATTTATGGTGCAACTTCCATGTTGGCTTTCCTGGAAGTTCATCAGCCATCGAGATAACTCACCACACACCTTGCATCAATGCCAACCAATTCCCCGTGTGTTGTTCTGAATCTCTTAGCAATAACTTGTCCTTTTACATGGTATAGCCGAAATAGCATAAGGACCCATACTGCTCCTGATTCACCTGGACAATTTCTCTTTAAACTACTCTGAAACATACTTCAAGTCATTGCTAGTCTCCAACAATTCCAGTTCAGTTCCACCACCTAGTAAATCTTGTTTCACTAGTCCAACTAAACTCATGTCACTAACAAGTACCAACCGAAGTCTCACAACTTAACCACATCATGAGAATCACCACTAGTAACCGATGCATGACCAAATAGTAGAACCAACTATATTTGCATCAAAGTCCAGGAACATACCTCACATCGTGTAAAAGAAACCCACAATTGTCAAACCTTGTAAGACAAACTGAAACCATACCTTGAACCTTAAGCTTTCCCGTAACCAAGATGAACGACTCCACCTTCAACTAGCTCGAGCGTTTCAAAGTATTCCTTCTTCAAACACATGTGATAGGAGCATCCAAAGTCCATGACTTAATACTCCACTGATTTCCAACTTCCACTAGCGCCTCCGCATCCTCATAATAAAGTTGTTGTTTCATATGTAACCCGAGTATTTTTAGCACCGCCTCTCCAGGCTGACCTAGTGTAACCCTGATTGCATCAACACAACCTTGACTTGATTTTCCACAAGCCAAACATTGACTCTTCCATCAATTTTCTCTAGCCCTTCGCAGCGGAACTCCCTCACACCCAGAATCAAACCAGGTGCTCTGATACCAGTTGTTGGGAAATAACCGGCATAGAGAAAATAAAAGAACTCAATCACAACACAAGAATATAACGTGGAAACTCCAAAACCGGAGAAAAAACCACGGCCGTTGTCAAAACCGACAACCAGAGAATAAACACTATGTGAAAATTGTTACAATACATAGACTTCACTCTCAACCACCCCGTGACCCAGTACACTCACACTCTCCAAAGTAAATATTTGAACTACATCTCAAATACTCTAAAACAAGAGCATAAGAGAAAAAGAAACAAACACAAATATAAACTTAAAGTGTTTACAAGTGCTACTGCTTGGTGTGTTGAAACAAGGAACTTGAGGTCTCTATATATAGCATTGAGCTCATCCACCTTTCACTTCTCTAAGCGATGTGGGACTTCTCCAATATATTTTTCTTGACCTTTTTTCCTTCATTAACAATGTGGGACTTACATTGCAATCAACCCCAACAAATCCTACCAAATCTATGAATTAGGGTTTTTACACTAAATTACCAAAAGAACAATAAAACTATTTAAGAAAAGTAAAAAACATTTTTTTTTCATTCATTCGTCCTCAATCATGAGACTCTACAACGCTTATATAAATTGATGCATACACACGTTAAGATAGTTACATCAACCCCACAATAACAATGCTACCAAACAAACTAATTGAATATGCCTAAAAGATTCCTTCTAGAAGAATAAACTAAAAGAGTCATTATTTTTCTAGCCTCCATGATCCATCCTATTATTACTCATCCCTTCAACATCAACCTTATCATCAAAGTTGTCAATAGAACTCATACAAATATATTTCCCGGGGTCCCAATGTTTGAACTGACATGTTTGTACCGTTGTGATATCCAAAAGTATGTTTGGGTCCCATTGTTGCTTGTTTCCAATTCTCACAAAACCCGTTGAAATGAGTTGTTGCTGAATAAATAATAGTTACTCAGAATATGAGTAAAATGTCAAATACCCCCTTGAAATTTTAAAATTTATCAAATACCCCCCTGAAATTTGAAAATAGGCAAATATCCCCTTGAAATTGTAAAATGTCAATCAAATTGCCCCCTGCTTCATTTACTCCGTCTAGTTTGATGACATTGTTGTTTACTGCATACGTGTCACGTCACATGAGGGGGGTAATAGATCGGGATACACGTCACAAGAGGGTAATTGACTAAAATTTGAGAAATCAGGAGGTTAATTGACTGAAATTAGAGCAATTTGCCCACTGATTTTGTAAATTTTAGTCAATTATCTCATGTGACGTGTATCATAATCAATTATCCATGGACGTGACACCACGTTGGTAGGTGTAGTACGCCGTCAACAGTCACATCATCGAAATAGATGGAGTAAACAGAGCAGGGGGCAATTTGATTGACGTTTTACAATTTCAGGGGGGTATTTGCCTATTTCCAAATTTCAAGGGGATATTTAACAAATTTTAAAATTTCAGGGGGTATTTGACATATCACTCCTCAGAATATTGACACAAACATAATTGGCACCAAAATAAACCACTCTAAGATGACCAACCTTGTCCTCAATGTTGTAGAAGTCCTTCAAATATTTGAAATTCTTATTGGTGGTGAAAGCATGAGTGGAAAACTCATGGTCTTAGAATAAAGCATCTTTAACTAAGATATCATGTGTATAATCTCCAAGGAAGAGAGTCCAAGCAAATCGTAGTTCAATGATTCCACAATGCAAGATGTCAAGAGTGCCATAATCAGATGAAATATCACTCATGGTATGAAACATAGTTGTTTCTAGTTCTTGGAAGAGAATGGTGTTCACATAGAATGTGGGCATGACTTTCTGGGATATTTTAACAAACAAGTGGTGGGCAAGAGCTAAGAATCCACTTGGTGATTTGAATGTGTCTGAGTCATGTGGTTCGGTGTTATATCAATGCATCCACCGCAGTGTTGGCTCTTGTTGACTCAGATTATGCTAGAAATGAAAATGACATAGACAGCACCGTAAGGGTTATAATCAGTCAGCTTCGGTGGTGGTGGGAAACTCATACCACCTTTGCGATTTCCAAGTCCATCCTTGGGTAGGTGTTCGTTTACTTGCATTAAAGCACCAACTCGTCAAGTGATATGAAAGCACGAGGCTTTCATGACATTTTATGCATTGATCATATCATAACACTTTTCCCCTCAAGTCAACCACCTATTCTACACAGGAATGCGTTTGAGTTTGACTATTGTTTAAATTATCTGTGTTTGTATAAATAAGCACGTCATAGTGAGTGGAAGAGCTTAAAGAAAAACTCTCCGGTTTCAAATATAAACTAAAAAAAAATCACATTTTTTATGAAAAGTTGTTTTTTGCTTATATTTAAAACCTACGTATCCATAAACTATTTTAGGCTTATTTCAGTAAACTTTATAATATAGCCTATGTAAACATTTCAAAATTTATATCAAAACAATTTAACCACATTATTAAGTACTTAATTAAGTTGTTTTCGGAATACATGAAAAAACTACTATCATAATTTTTAAAGCATTTAACAATAGTTGCACTAGTAAAACACAAACTTTTGACTAAAAGGAAATTCCTTTCATCATTGGTTGCTTTCTGTATTCAAGTTGGAAGTGCTGTTGGAACCATTTAGCAGAGTATTTTTGTTGAGGATGAAACCTTTACACTTGCGAACACCATCATCTAGAGCACTCTGCAGCATCTGCAAGGAAAACATCTGTGGGTTTTCAGCAGCTTTTATGGCTGAGGAAACTCCAAGATTGATCTGCAAAAAAATTGTGGGTTGTATAAGCTAAATGATGGAGTAATAGTTCTTCCTAAATCAATGTATTGTAAGGGTAAAATACGAGTCATTCATATAATAATTAGTTGACTGAAGAAGCATTCTCATATTCTAACAGGTACAATTGGACCCAGTAGGGTAATTTCACCAACTGTACTCACAAGTCACAGTAAATTAATTTATCAATTAAGTAGGTATTACTGATATACCTCTGTGATCCTAGCTCATAAGTCATCAACACTAGGAACAAAATTGGATTATACATATGCCTAGCATTTAATCTGACCATACACAAATACAACACCAAACAATTTCAAGCTTACAGTACTTACATGAAGATTTTTCCTTTGTATTTCCAGAACTTATTTAATTAATCATTATAATTCATAAGCTACAGAAAAGTATGTGACCAATTTCCTTTTAAGTTGGAGAAATCTTGGACCTTGAAAGGTAAATTACAAAGCTACTGAAAGATTTCAAGTTTGACATTCAAGACCTGCATTTTCAGCTATCAACTAACAGTCACTCTTGTAGTCTTGTGAGAGATATATATATATACACACACACACACTGTGTGTGTGTGTGTGTGTCAACTCAAAGTTTCTCCTACAGTAATTTAATCCCTCCTCTTATATATACATGAGTAAGGATAAAGCTACTGATAATCTCCACCATTCCTTTTGTCTGAATCTTACGGTTTAAACTAATTCGTTAAACTGTCTCAGTTGACTTCATTTTCCTCCATCAAGTAGAACTGTTCTTGTTGCAGCGGAAGAACATTTGAGTTCTACTATCCTGACAAAGGAGTAACTCATCTCCATGTCATAGCTCTCTTTCTTTCAAAGATCTATCTTTCTATATTCCTACATCAAAAGCCATATGTTCTATCGCTCTCTTTCAAACCCTATATTAGTTTATTTCAATCCCTCTCTGTTGCTTGATTTTCAACAAGAAATAAAATATGAACAAAGGATCTGTGTGTTTTCCAAAGCCACTGGATATTTCCCAATCTATCATTATCATGTGCTTTATAATGGACACAGGAATATTTATGAAAGAAATTGGCTAGGAGATGCAACAGAAGCATTTCTTGACAACATGTTGAATGGGATTAGGAGAAGATAAGGAAAATTATGAATTCGGGAAAAGTAATTTATGGTTTCCCTGATAAATTAATTGGGAATTATTGATATCACTGAATCTTGTTCTCTACAAATATCTGGAGCATGAATTTGAAGGCAGCTAAGGACGCCCTTGCAGTAATCAGTGGGAGATGGTCATACCAGTGAGTTTGGGAACCAATGTGTATTCTCTGCTATCAGAAGGCAAGGCTCGTAAAAAATTGGGGGAAAAAAATAGAAAAAAGTTTCACAACAAAGGTGACTTAATACTTAATTCCTGGTAGATTGAAATGTCAAGACTGGGAGTAACTTTAAAGAGTTACTCTTAGGCATTGTTTGGGAGTTTGGAGGGAAAGGAAGGTGATTAACTTTAAAGAGTGACTTTCACACACGCACAAAAACTTATTACCGTGGAGCAAAGATGAAAATAAAAGCATAAGAAGTACACATGAAAATGATCCTGCCAAGAACACTGTATGCAATAAACTGATTGCTACGAAAAAATTATGGAAAAAGAGTAATACATGAGAGTAAACACTAAGCGAAAACCAAAGTAATACTTCTAATAAAAATAAAATTGTTATCATACCGATTGTGAGGCCATCTGCACCAAATTTTTGGCAAGTGGAAGTATGCAAAACCTTTTGAAAGGATAAAGAGAAAAATAGTTAGCAAGTACAAAAGAGTTTTTGTTAGATAGCGGCTTTAGCTTATGCTGAATAAATGCCAAAGAAAGAGAAGTATAATTCATATTATCGTATCATTTCTTTAAGAAGCAGTCTAACCACAGTGAATCGCATAATGTTTAAACAATGTGGTAATTTGTTTTGAATTTACATTATGTTTAACTGGGGAACCAGATACAAATATTTACAAGAAAAGGGAAACATCTTACATTCCTCGGCCACCCTCAAGTGCTTCCTTCGCTGGTTGTTTCCATTCATCAATTCTGTCAGGCATTAGGTAAGCAATAGTGTATCACAATACTATTTATAAAATATAGTGGCAACAAAGGTTAATAGCTGTGTGTGTGTGTGTGTGTGTGTGTATTTGTGTGTGTGTGTGTGTGTGTGTGTGTGAGAGAGAGAGAGAGCGAGAGAGAGAGAGAGAGAAAGAGAGAGAGAGAGAGAGATTTTACACCCATCCATAGCGTCGGTCAAACAGAAGCCGCTTTGAGGATTGTCTAGAATTTGGAACATTGACTCTGGAGCTTGTGGATTCCATCTGTCTAACTTATTTTCTTGACTGGGCGCAGGAAGGGCATAAAGAAAAAAAGAGACTCCTGTGTTGATAGCTGGAAACGAAGGTCGCCCAAACCTAAACATAATTTCCAACTTATTGTGTGCGTATTTTCAAAATAAATGTCAATCTGGTAAGACAGTCTTAAATGGTGCAGACATGTTGACAACTACAAAAGGATATCAATTTAACGTCTCATCGTGCCAACAATTTTCCTGACTCAATCATGTGTGGTTTGAAATTTGAATACATAACTACGCATGAATCTCTCACCCTTTTGTTAAACTTTGATACACTATAATTCTTTAAAATAACTATTGGTCCCAAACTCATAGTTTAATTATCTTCAACCTATAATAAGGCTCCGTTTGGCCAGGCTTATTTTCTACTTTTCTAGTTCTTTTTAAAAAAATTAAAGAAGTAAAAAATTGTTTTTGACCCTATTTCTACGTAAAATTAATAGAGAAATAAAGTAAAGAAGTCAAAAACAAGGAGAAATAAGGTCAAACATAATTTTTTACTTATCTATTTCATTTAAAGAGAAATAGAAAAGTGAAAAATAAGCCGGGCCAAACGGAGCCTAAGACTTAAAACAAGATAATTGCACAATGACTAACTTAAGCAATAAGTTCGCAAACAAAGCATAGTAAGATACAAAATAGTTATTCTATATAGGAGCTAAGTAACCAACACACTTCATCTAGAAACACTACAAACTATTAATAAATATTTTCTCTACCAATTTTTCTCAACTCAGCCACAGAATATTCAGCAAGAAAATTAAACAATGAAGATAATTTAATATGATAAGAGTCTCACATCGGATGTGAGATGAACTGAATATGAATTTATAAATGGAGGCAATTCCACCTTACAGGCCGGTTTTGTAAGGTTGAGTTAGGTCCAACCCAAAATTTTAAGATGGTATCAAATGTCCCTTATCGGACGCACCAATCCAATTGTTGGCTACCTTCTATAAGTTTATAAATAGAGTCAATCTTTGTCAACAATGGTATCTTTGTCATGCAAGACATGCTTTTTCCATTATTTGGTTCAGTTAATTTTACAAACACCTTATACTCGTTCCTGAAGAAACATCCCATAAATAATACAAATAATTCAAGTGTATATTCAATACTCAGACAATACGAATTTAACATACATGGCAAAAGAGTGGCGAAAATCGGAAATTAAGCAAGAAAAAGAGGTACCTTTGGGTTGGTGTATAGATTGAAGGTGTGAGAAGAAATATGTGAGGAAAAGGGAAAATGGCGTGAAGCTACTAAATTTCAGTTTTTGTAGAAGAAATTTGAAAATTGGTTCAGTTAATAACAACAGATTTTCAGATAATGCTCTATTACAGCACGGATATAATTCTGTGTTTGGTGGAAGTGGATATCCCGTAGTAATAACAGGTTCTTGTAAATGGCGTCTCCGAATTTTTAGAGGCACTCTAAAATTATTAAAAATAGCTTTAATAAAAGAAAAAATATAAAAAATTTGAAAGCTTTGTCATTGATTTAAATTATAAGGTGTTGCAAATATTAGCCACGGCTAATTTAGACTTTTGCGATGGTTGTTTAAAATGTGGTAACAATTTTTATAGCTATGTTAAACACTGTATTTTAGGATTTTTTGTAACTAATATATCCTTATTTTAGAATAAAGATAATATCAAATATTTGAATTCCACAATCTTTCGTTTGGAATATCACAATCCCTCATTTTATACCTCTCATTTACTAATAATAGTACCCCTATGATTTTTTAGGCCCCTCATTTACTAATGACAGTACCCCATTTTCTGTGACACATGCATGAAAGACGCCTTTGTTCCTTGTAACGGATCTGAGTTCTTCAATTTTTTATTGGCGGTTGAGATTATTTTGATTTATTGAATTGCATTTAAATGGAAGAATTTAATTTATATGGACCGTCAGTGTAAAGTTATTTTACACATGCATCCAATAATATATCGACACATCATGTATGGTAATTAAAAATACATGATGTGTCACATTCATTAAATGATGTGGCAACACATCATTGGATGTATGTGCAAAAAAACTTTACACCGACAGTGCACAACAATTAAACTCTAAATGGAATTATCATTATCATGCCAATGAATCTCCTTTCATCCCAATCACGATGTCCACCCAACATTTCACCATGACATTGATATTCCTCCCTAAAGAACTTGTAACTGAAGTGTTTCCTTTGTCCATATCAAATTTATAATGTGAGTGAGGTGTTTGAGTAAGTTATGGAACTCCTTCTTTACTGATCCCGTCTTCATACAACTGCACATTCATCGATTTCCACCCGTCTTCGTGCAATTGCACATTCATTGATTTGCACGAAACCCTCGCCTCACACTAGTCATTAGTAAAAAGCAATGTTGTAAGAACCGGACCGGACCGTCCAGTTCGACCGGTTCAACCGTGAACCGGGCACAACACCGGTCCGGAAGAAGGCTCAAAACCGGTAGTCTGTGAAACCGGTAAAAAACCGTTTTGAACCGGTGTGAACCGTTCAAACCGGTGAACCGGTGACGGTTCCGGAAAACCGGCCGGTCCTATATAAGCTTTAAAAAAATCGGAAATTTAAAAAAAAAAAAACTATTTTCAATTTTATTTTTTTTTATCAATTTCTATTTTCATTTTTACTCCCTGTGTAAAATAGCAGAAACACACGAAAATTCCTCAAATGCTTGAAACTGTGAATGAATCCTTTTCTATTTAATTTTGATTTTGTAATTTCACTTTCAAATAAATTCTCTCTTCTATCATGTGTTTAATTTTTTTTTCGTTATTAACTTTTCCTCCATCAAAACAAGTGGCTATTAACTTTTCCATTTTCATGTAAGTTTTTCATTTTCTTTTGTTAACAGAAGAACATGAAAGGGCATGTATATATATATATGATAAAACCAGAAAAAGAAGAAAGGATAGATACAAAGAATAAAGAATAAAGTGAAAAATTTATTTATGTAACCCAATCAATGATGAAGAAGAAGAAGGGGGAGAGGTACACAAGAAATCATAAAACGATAACAATGGTATATCATGAATGCCTCCTCCCTGGAACAGCAGAAGTGAAGAGAGAATAGAGGGGCGGCTGATGCATCTTTTTAGTTTTTAGGGTTTGTGTTAAGTGTTATAATTTATAGAAGTAAACTTGGGCCATAGAAAGTTAAAGGTTTGATTAAAAAAAAAAGCCCAATGTGATTTATTTTTTTAAGAAATAAAACAAGTATAGGAAACATATTTTTTATAGTAGAATAAACCTCTCTTTTTACTCACTTGACACATTTATTTGTTTATTTATTTATTTATTAAAATTCCGGTTTAATAACGGTTGAACCGGTTCAACCGGTTAAACCATGAACCAGAGGTTACACCGGTTCAATCTCCGGTTCGGTTTTTAAAATATTGGTAAAAAGAATTACTTGATGTCAGAATTGACCCCGAATCATATTAGACGGTCTAGTGGCCTAAATATTAGTGGTGAAAATAAAAAACCAAAGAAAATTGATCTAATTTGTTATTTTGACCTAATAAATTTAAGGGGTAAATATGTTTCTAATCCTTCTAAATATCTAAATATCTAAAGTTTCAATTTTTAGTCCCCAAAAATTCAGATTTTACTATTTGGGTTTCTTTCCACCGATCTTTTGGTTTTGTTGTATCAATCCGAATCAATCCTCGAACAAATATTCGCGAATCCTCCCCCTATTATCCAACACTCTCCAATACAAGCATCAAAATCATTACGCTAAGTCATGGTAAATTGCTCTCAATTGTCTAATTATCTATCAATATTTGATCTTTTTTTTTTTGTTCAATGTTTTCAACTCTGATAGTAGATTCAGTTTTCTTCGGAACCTCAATTCGATAATAGCAAATTTAATTTCTATACTAAGTTAGCCCTTAAACCCTAAGTTATTTCAATCATTGTATGTCAAAATGATGTTTACAAATTACAATAGTTGTTCTATTCTTTGTTATTTGATAAGCTTTTGTTCTAAGTTTTGAACTATGGAAATTTTGTGCGTGTTTAGGAATGCCAACTATGTAGCAAGTAATATCTTTTGATAAGTTGATAACTTCCATGATTATCCGATTTTCATGCAAAATTTGGTCTGCTAAAGTTAAATTATTTTTGCCTTTTGAGTTGTGTTTTTAGTGAACCATTAGCTAAGCTGAGGTGCGTCGGGTTCACTTCAGTTAAATCTTGTTAAAGATAATCAACAGTAAGTTGAACCTTAGGACGGAAAAATGAACCTTCTAGCTAATTGAGTAGATACAAACTCACTACATACTCCGTGGAATTGATAACTCTGCGTAATTGGTTTTCTCCCGTGGTTCTTTTTCCTATATTCTTTTAGATGGTCTTGCTATGTCTGCCCTCTACGAAACATGCCTGATCCCCATAACAACTCAAACTCAACTTTGATTCTTTCAAGAGCAAGAGAAGGGCACCGAGATTCTGCCATTGTCTTTTGCCATATGCCAATAGGATTGACTTGGGCAATATTAAATTGTGATATTAAAAAATACGAAAGTTGGGCTGGGATCAAAGGGTTGACGATTATTATGCCAATAGGAATTTTTTCTTATAGAGTAGAGCAGTTGACGATTATTTCGAATTTCTATTAAGAAGAATGGGTCTAGCGATGAAAATAAAATCAGAGCTAAAAAGAAAAGGTAGGTTGTATCTGAAAAGTTGCTTTTGTTCTTGAATGCAGTATTAATTTTTCTTTGATTCATACTCTTCAGGCGCCTTAGTCTTAGTTTTCTGAATCTGTCTTTCTAGATGAAATTTCTTTATTTTTTTCTTGATTTCTTTTGTGTGTTGTCAATTTTTTATTTTTGGCTTTCCAATTCGTTATATGTGTATGTTCTGTGTCTGTAGAATACAAAGGGTGTTGTAATTAGGTAGTGTACACATTCTGTCTGTAAAATAATTTACTACATGGTTTTATTACAAAATTATTACTTACTATATGGTTAAATGTGTCCTGGAATGTCCTTCTCTTGCCACCACCATATACTTTGGAGAAATTTGTTAGGATCTCACATGGTATAGAGTGGAACATGGGTTGACTTCTGATTTTATGCTAAAACAATTGTTTTAACCAGAGAGTCTATTTTTGCTCACGAGGAATAATGAATTGAATTGTCATTGATCTCTTTATCGCATTCTTTGACCTTGATCTATTTCTTTTAATCATAACTGTATAATGTCGATGAGAATATGGAAAATGAAATTAGGAGGCTAGCCAGTGGATGTTGAGGAGTGTCTTTCTAAGAATGGGATTAGATGTGGACCTCTTTTAGGTAGTTTTGTTTTGGTTTTATTCTTTGGTGTTCCGCTTATATACGGGCACCTTTGTTTTGCAGTTCCGTTTTTCCCGGCCTCTGTTCGTCTTGTGCAGTGACCGGTTATTATTAATAATATATTTGCCGTTCAAAAAAAAAAAGTTGTAGCTGCTTATTGCAACCATGAGTTTTCTCTATACACATCTTCTGCAGATATGAGTTTTACGATGACTGTATATATCAGCTTCAGTGCAATGATCATTTTACTGAACAAGATGATGATTCAGTTTAGTATCTAGTTGCATATATTTTCATGAAAAGTAACAGTTTCTTTTGGCCTATGGAATAACTATAATTGTTAAGATATATATTGGACTGTTTAGCTTCCATTCTAAAGATACAATAAACTCTTTTATTGTGATTTATTGAATTGTGGATGTTTGTTTGTTTGTTTTGTCACGGTGGATGCAAGAACGTTGTTTTTCAATGTGCAAACAAGAACTTGATTTTCGTTTATCTTCTTTTCATATTTGGTTAGTGCAGTGGAGGAATGGATTCCCTTGATCAAAAGATGGATGATGGAACTACTTATCAGGCTGAACCACAAAAACCGGTATGGTGTGAGAGAAAACAGGCTGTGGTACAAGAAGAAATAACGAGAATGAATCAACTGCCTGCAAACAGTACCTATGTTTCACATCGTCTAAAGGTTCTTCATAAAATTCTGCAACTTATGTCGGTTCAGGTAAACCATTAATTCCTTGTCCATCAACTATGCGCTGTTTCTGTCATATATCTTTCTATTTCTTCTTAAGTTACTATTCGAGTTTAAAAAAATGTCTTTCCTCCTAAAAGTGATTTTTTGGTAAACCTAAAATGATTAATTGTATTAAACTGTTACTTTGTTATGTCAGAGAACTGTATCTCAGGAGAAGGAGCTGGAGTTGCTTTTTGCCGGTCTGTCTTTGTGAAAGAATTATTAATGGCAATGGTAAGTTTTGGGAGATTTGATATTATTTTGGGGTATTTTTATTCTTCTTTCTTTCTATGGTGTGATTTGTGCATATGTGATCTGCGTTCATTTTGGGAAGATGAGTGCTAGCAACACACTTTTAATGCACACTTTTCAATACACTCTTTTTTTATTGGTTAAAATTCACACAGGTCCTCTAAATGACGTGGATCCCTTAAATTTGGTGGGTGTCGAATGAATTTTAACCAATAAAAATAGTGTGTTATTAACATTATTCTTTTGTGAATTTGGCTTGAGATGTTGCTAATGCTATTGACTGCATAATTGCACCTTTTTTTTAATATGTTTTCCTTTAGTACTCTTAGCACCTGCTGATTCTGATACCTTTTATTTTGTTTCAATCCATGATACAGATTCTATGTGGCACATATAACATTCAGATGCACATCCCTTTTGTTGTCAAATACCATTATCAACAATAGATCCGGGGATATTGTCAAAAAAAAGAAGAAAAGATTCTAGGAGTATGTTTCGTGTTTGTTTTAGCATGTTGAGCTGTTTCTCGTAGTGGACTGGTTACGTATATATAATATGATGTATATTAGACGCAGTCGTGCTTCGAAGTTATTAATATATATTAGCATTTTCAAGCACTATTAATGCTTATTTTGTACTTGTTTGATATAAGATTTAAACTTCGAATATGTTTTTGGTTTGTAAATATATGGTCTTATTTGATTTGTCTGTGTATGTTTTTTTAGATTCTCTCCCTCCAAAAATGATATGCACTTGGCAACTGCATGATGGGCATATGTATCTGATTTTGCATCCATTTCACATGAAGCTTATATATTATGATTTATGAGCCGTTATTATTATTGTGGTGCTGTACCTGTATATTTCCTCCTCAATTTGTTCAATTTTCTTTCTTAATACAATGAAAGAAAAAGGGAGAGGAAAGATATAGAGGCAAGGACCCACCGGACTTGTTTCCCAAGTCATTCTTGTGTTTTGTCTGTGGCAGTTTCGTAAGAATAAGCATTATTCCCCACCGAAATTGTTTGCTATGTCATTCTTGTGTTTCGTCTGTGGCAGTTTCGTAAGATTAAGCATTATTCTTATTTTATACCTAAAAAGCTCCACACCGCCTTTCCATTTCTCACATCAACCATCCAGCCTCACCATCTTTTCCCAATTTCCATCAGATTGTTCAGTTCCAACTTCAGTATCATACTCATCAAGCTTGAGATCTTCACTTTCATTTCAACACTATGAAATCAAAGTATCTCCTTCACCCTTTTAAGCAGCAAGTTGAATGTTTCTTGATTAGCAACAACTCTATGTTTGTAGAATCTAAGAAAGGGGTCTGCAACAACAGAAAAAGCAAAACCCCCGTGCCTAACAGAAAGGAACCGCAACACTAAAAACAGGGGAAAACCAAAGCTACAACAACAGCCCAACAAAACACCAAAACAGACAGGACTTTTTATCTATGGAGGCAAATCAAAGTCTCTGCTATCCATTCATAGAGAAGGCACGAAGCAGACGGCTTCGCCCGACCCAACCACCACTTCCACGACCACAGCTTGACATCGTCCACAACCTTCTCTACCTAAGCTAAACCATTATCAAAGATGATCGTGTTACGCGTTATCCACATAGCCCAAACCACCGCCATCCAAATCATGGTTAGACCCTATTTCTTCAATTTATTAAAAGTCGAACCCTGCATATAATTCAGAATGGAAAAAAGATTGTGAGGTAGGGAGAAATCCAATCTTAACCAATTAAACACTTTTGTCCAAGTTTTCCTAGCAAAATCGCAGTATAAGAAAAAATGCAGTACAACTTCAGACTCTAAACCACACCACATGCAAAGTTGATCTCCTTCTGGAAGCACAATATGTCTCCGAATCAAATTTTGGCGTGTTGGGATCCTGTCTAAGAGAAGTTGCCAGGCAAAAGCTATAACCTTCAGCGGAGCTAGACTTTTCCACAGGGAAGAAAAGGTCTTCGATTCCATCAGCCTCAGTGGTTCCATTGGTACAAATAGCTTGACCACTGACCAATACGTTGATTTAACTGTAAATTCTCCACCACCATTATAAGACCAGCCCCACTTATCACGGTCCTCCGACAGAACCACCTGGTTTATTACCTCACAGAACCACCTAGTTTATCACCTCCAATAGCTCCTCAACAAGATTTTCCTCCCAAACAAACAGGCTTCGACGCCAAACAAACCTTGGTAGAATCTAGAGTTGATGTCAATTTGCTTGATTCAATATTTTAGAAAAAAAATTCAATATTTATTTGAAAAATGAGTGAAATGTTTGAATATATTATTCATACGGGGGGTATACATACATTAATTAAATCCTTATAGGGAGGGAATAAAAACATGAGAATTTTTTCTCATGCGGCCTAGTAATTTATAAAAATATCCGTTACTTTAGTAGCTATAATCCGTTACATAAATAGCGGATGCGTAAAAAAAAATTCAAATCTACCAACATTTTAGATTTAACACTCCCCAAAAACACCCTCAAAACATGTGAAATTGTTTTCCTATCTCCTACTAACTTAAGTAACAAACTGGTGTCCACCGTTGTAATATTCCGCTACTTAAGTAGTTGAAATCGAAGATATATGCATATATAGATAGTGACCTTCATACACAAACACTTTCTTGTACACCAACTTTTTAGCAAACCTTTATAAAAAACTCCATTTCCACGAAAATCGTGTTTCCAACACACAACCAAAACATCAATGAGCTCTACAGACATTCCACTGAGCTGAATACAAATGTAATGTTCAGCTTCCTATTTTTATGCATAGATTCATTTATACTATTTTTTATTGTATTTATCTTATTCTATCTATATTTTTTCTATAATTTTTAATTTACTAAAACTTTATATAATCTTTTTTATTATTTTCGTTTTGTTCCTATTTACAATAAAAGATATAAAAATTAAAATATTATAAGCATAAATAGTAAATTTAGTAATAGTAAATTTTATTAGATTAGATTAGAAGTAGATATATTTTATCCTGTAAAATAAAAAGCTAAATTTAAAATTAAGATAACAAAAATAAAAAATTCGTTACATAAAATTAAATTAAGAAATTAAAAGTTTTGCTGAAATTATCCATAGGCGTGTACTAGTAGTACTGTATAAAAGGATCGTATGACACAAATGACGCGTATTTAAGGGAAGAAAGAGTCAAAGACACGTCAGACATCCAAACTCTTAAACAAAAATTATTCTTCTTTCTCTTTTCACTTCGTCGTCTTCATCTGCGACCTAACAAAAAAAATCCCCAATTTCACTCTTCCAATTCCCAATTCAAAACCCTAATTCAATCCCCTAAAATCATCAACATCATCAATCGATGTGGGCTGCTTCATGCTTAGCGTCATGCTGCGCAGCTTGCGCATGCGACGCTTGCAGGACCGTCGTTTCAGGGATCAGCCGTCGTTCAGCTAGGATCGCTTATTGCGGTCTCTTTGCTCTTTCTCTTGTTGTTGCTTGGATCCTTCGTGAAGTTGCTGCTCCTCTCATGGAATCTATTCCTTGTAATTATTCCCTCCTTCAAAACCTAATTCGATTTTTTCTTCTTTCTAATTTTGCGGTTTGAAATTAAACTCAAATTTTCAATCTGTTTGTTTAATTTTTTTAATGACTTTAATCATAGAGGCGAATTTATTATTGATTTTTAATTTTTTTGATGATAATTGTTTTGTTGTAAAATTCATAGATGAAAAGAAAAAACTACTAAATTTGTTTCTGACTTTGTAGGCGCTCTCAGCTTTATGAATATTTCAAAAAGACTAGCACAGTGAAATTTTACTCATATTAGTCTTTCGAGTATGCTAGAGATTAAATTGATACTAAGTGGATAAATTTAGGTATCAAAGTTGTTAAAATATAAGAACTTTATTGATAGTAATCGGTTAAATATAGGGACCAAATCGACAGTTTACAAGAGTCGGAGATCTTTTTGAAATACTCAAAAATATCTTGGACCTATTTGAGATCATCTTATGAAGTTTAGACATGTAAATAGTTTTCTTTTTTATCCTTGAGCTGGTAGTGAATTTATGGTAGTGAATTTAATTCTTAGATGAGGATGTAATAATGTTCTTATTATGGACTTGAGGATGAAGCTAATGTATTTGTGAAATGTTGCAGGGATTAATCACTTCAAACAAACTCCGAGCCGGGAGTGGTTTGAGACAGATGCAGTTCTTCGTGTTAGCTTTGGAAACTTTCTATTTTTTACTATTCTTGCTACTATGATGGTTGGCGTCAAAACACAGAAGGATCCTCGTGATGGTTTGCATCATGGGGGTTGGATGATGAAAGTTATCTGTTGGTGTCTTGTGATAATCTTTACGTTTTTTCTTCCAAACGAGATCATCAGCTTTTATGGTGAGAATGCTTTTTTGTTATGTCATTTTAGTTTGCATATTGAAATGAATTTGTTTCAGTTAACTGCTATGCATGTTGAGCTTGCTGTTGTTAACAAAACAATCAAATTTGATTCGAAGAGAAATACTGTAAACATTGTTTTCATTTGGCATTTGACCTGTAAGTTTGTTTCTGATTGTGATAAATTGTGTTTTACTTGCAGAAACAATATCAAAGTTTGGCTCTGGCATGTTTCTTCTTGTTCAAGTTGTGCTCTTGTTGGATTTTGTTCATCGATGGAATGACACATGGGTTGGATATGATGAACAATTCTGGTAAGTTTTAGGCTTTGCTATATTATTTTACTTCTGTAACATAGTTTCCTTTATTTGATATATATTTATCAGTATTTAATTGTTTTTTATTGTTACAGGTATATTGCTTTATTTGTTGTTTCACTTGTTTGTTACGTGGCCACACTTGTTTTCTCGGGAGTTCTCTTTCACTTCTTCACCCCATCTGGACAGGATTGTGGAATCAATATCTTCTTTATTTCTATGACCCTGATGCTCGCATTTGTTTTTGCCATAGTAGCTTTGCATCCTGCAGTAAGTTCATTTATTTAGTTACACTGTATATAACTACTATAATTTGGTTTCCTTGTTTTTGATGAAATTGAATTGTCATTGCTTGGAAGATGTAAATGATACATTTTCCATTTGTTATAACTTATGCACTTGATGAAAATATGACTGTATTGATGTTCATATATAACCTGTTTATATTAAATATAGTTTCTTATCTGTTTTGTTTTGGTTTTATGCTTTCTTACAGAATTTGAACTTTTATAAATATTACCTTACAAAATATATTATATTATTCTTTCTTCTTACAAAATATATAGTATAACCGAATTTTGCTAACCTCTGCGTGAAGTCTCAATTGCTGATCTTATTTTTATGGTTAGGAATCGGTTCTATTTTGTACAGTATATATAGACATTGATGACTCATTGAATCCATTCTTGTTTACAGGTAAATGGAAGCATTTTGCCTGCTTCAGCAATATCATTATACTGCACTTATCTCTGCTATAGTGCAATGGCTAGTGAACCCAGAGATTATGAGTGCAACGGTCTTCACAAACACTCAAAAGCTGTTTCCACTGGCTCTCTTACTTTGGGATTAGTCACAACAGTTTTATCAGTTGTGTATTCTGCCGTGCGTGCTGGATCTTCCGCCGCAGTGCTTTCCCCACCAAGCTCACCTCGTGCTGGTAAATAATCAAAACCTAATATATATTTTTTGGTCGTGATATGCTAAATTCATATTTCTAGCTATCCAATATCTGAACTTGAAATCTAAGAATGCTTTTGTTGGTCATAAAGAGCTGAGATAAATAATCAAACCCAATTTTTTTTTTGTTGCGATATGCTAAATCAAATGTCTAGCTATCCAATATCTGAACTTGAAATCTAAAAATGCTTTTGTTGGCCATAGAGAGCTGAGTGTGATTTTGTATTTTAGTGCTATGAAGGAAAGTAATGATTAGTCATTTTAGTGCTATGAAGGCAAATAATGATTAGTCATATTAGTTGATGATCAACAATTTATTTACTAAGTTTTACCACTTGCTAATACTGACAATCTGCCATTTCTGGTTATGATGCAGGGAAGCCTTTGCTTCCATTGGATACTAAGGAGGAAGAAAGTAATGAGAAAGCGAAGCCAGTTACATATTCATATGCCTTCTTCCACTTGATTTTCTCTCTTGCTAGCATGTATTCTGCAATGCTTCTGACAGGTTGGTCTACCTCTGTTGGAGAGAGTGGTAAGTTGGTTGATGTGGGGTGGCCTTCAGTTTGGGTTCGGATTATCACTTGCTGGGCAACTGCTCTCCTATACTTATGGTCTCTCGTAGCTCCTATCATGTTCCCAGAGAGGGAGTTCTGAGTGGTTTGCTGCTCATTTTCTCATGCATGGCTCTGAGAAAGGTTGTGTGTAACCTGACTAATATGTATTTGTTTGCAGTTGTGCAGCGTTTATCATAATATGCATCTATATCCACAAACATGGTAAAAAAGTATGTTATGAATGACAATTCCAATTGTCTTGTTTTCAATTGTATAGTGAAACTGAAATTTGTACCGAATAAATATAACGCCCATATAGTTTATGTTTGCATCCTCCATCACACAATTACACTTTATGCACCAAGCAAGCAAAAGCTTATATCTGAATGTTTGAGAAAAAAAATTATAAGAAAAATTATCCTTTTGTAATGTGGCCATGGAGGATATGATGTGGAGATGGTTTATAGTGTGAAGAAGCAATGGGGTTGGATGTGAAACATGCTAGGTTATTGATTTAATCTTGTGGGATAATAAATTCTTAGATGTCCAATAATTGTTGCTGTAATGATCTCAAATAAGATTGTCTCGAATGCAAAAAAATAACAATGAATTAAAAAAAGGAGAAAACTTAAAAACGGTGCCATTTGTATTGTTCATCTTGTTACCCAGTAATAACATATCAAGTGGACTAACTCATACACATCAGACCTCATAATTCCATTAATCCTGTTTAACCTCCGTAGATGTGGTTTTGTTGAAACCAATGAAGCAAATGATTGACCCATCATATCATCAGAAGAAATAGAATATACCAGAATAGCAGATAGTATATTTGCCATGAGTGCCATGATAAACTTGTAACGACAAATGGTGCAAAGTTAGAGAATTATTCGACGGAAGATCCAGTGGAACAAGTTCGGCGACAACAGAGGAGGAAACATCACCATCTGGTTCATCCACATGCAGAATCATGTATTGGTGATTAGGACATTTGTGCTTCCACGAGAATTTATTGTCGCAAGTAAAGCAAAACCCCATTTCCCGTTGCAGTTCCCTGAATCTGGAAACTTGGTATGCTCAATAGAAAGTCAAGCCTCGAAAACTATTGGGGAAAGTATGAGAAATTTCTCCGTCAACAATGTCTGGGTAAGCAATTGTAGGATTATTCAAGTTTACCAAGGAATGCTAAAATGCAAGAAACAATCGGTCAAACCCTTTATTCACTTGTAAATTAAAGATGGAGAAGTTTTTAACAGAGCTAGAACAAATTAATGCCTGTTTAATTTTTCTAATAAAGTTGGATATGACATGTATTAATGAGGGTGAGTTCTATGGTGCAACAGTCTTGCATGTCTTGCACCATGATTTTACAAAATCAACTGTTGAATTGAAAGTTTATATCATATAGATCATTCATACAAATTTTAAAAAAAAATTGAAAATCATTTGATGTGTTATTGAGATCCATAAAGATTTAACGGTTTATGAATTTTTATTGAAAACCGTTAATCTTGGTGGATCTTAATAACCGTTCAACTAAGACATTAAATTCAAGTAGTTAATAAGCTCCCTTAGAATGAATCGTTCGAAAAAATTCAAATTTAATTTTTGGTGAAAACAATTCTACATCGCAGTTGAATTTTAAATTACCGAAATCTATTTCTTTAAAAATCAGAAGTTCAATATTGAAAAATAGTCATCCTTAAATAACTTGGCTGTCTTTTGTTCCCCTCATTTTTGTGGGGATAGTACGTAAAAGCTAGAACATGTAGCTGCAAAATTGGGATTTGAACTTAGGTCAATAATAATAATAAGTGTCATGTTAACATGTGCCCTAAGGATACATGATAACCTACCTAAAAGTAGAAATTTTGCTTTTTATAATGCAAGACATTTAATGTTAAAGTAGTTAATGAATACACAATATGCAATAAATTTTTACCACATTTGTATTCTTAACATGTGCTCTTAACATGTGCTCTTAAGGGCACATGTTAACATAATAATAATACTGATTGAAAGGGGAAGAACATTTGTTTGATAGCTGGTCATCAAAAAGGTTTTTTGACTGTGATGTATGAAAGTGACTCCTAAATTTTAGTAGAAGATTTATTTCTATTAATATTTTGTTCTGAAGTTTAGTTTTATTATATCTAAGATCAAAAAGTAATCCCAGTCAAAAAAAAAAAATTAATTTACCTTGAGATACAAATTTTGAGGCTAAGTTTGGTTTTATTATTGAGATTATTTTTTCTTGTTTTGGTTAAAATCATAATAATAATAATAATAATACTCTTGCATTTATTCTAAATAAATAAAGATTTTTCTAAAGATTTTTTTTTGAAGAAGCTAAATTAGTCCACCCTAATTGATACCAGATAGAATCGAACCTAAGACCTTATAAAGAGAAACACACTCCCAATTATTTATATAATTGAAGAATATAAATTTATTAAAAGAAGCACTATAATTTTACATATAAAAGATGTTTCTTGATACCAACAATGATATAGTATGATCCAATTAGTAAGGGACTTCAGTCCATAGTATGATGCAATAGTTACAGGGGGAAGTTACTTAATCAGGGGTTATGGTTATTATTAGGGATGACAAAGGGTATCTATATATATATATATATAATAGTCATATACTATATGCTCCGTTGAATAAAATGATATTCACCTAAGATACCATCTTCTTGAAGCAAGATATAGAAGACTGGATCGAGTTCAATTCGAAAGTGATTCGAAAGTTTTGATAGAGGCCATTCATATGAAGCGTAGAGGCAACTATGAGTTTTTGTCCATTGTTCATGATATCCTTAGTCTTATGTCATCTTTTATAAACTGAGGTTAAGTTTGTTAGGAGGCAAGCGAATTTGGTTGCTCATACTCTTGCTAGGGCGGCCAATTCTTGGGCTAGCTTCCATAGATTTGAGAATATTCCCTTTTGTATTGAACGTTTAATTTTTAATGAAATGCAGTAAGTTTGTTTGATTCAAAAAAAAAAAAAAAAATACCATCTTCTTGTTGCTTGTATTTTTTGAGGAGATTTTTGATGTATTTTTCTTAACTAATAAAAGTTCTTCCATCATGTTAATTTCAAACTCACTTTGAATAAGATTAGAAAAATTCTCACACATTAGTAGGAACAAATATAATGTGATCAACATATATTGCACAATTAATAAATCTTCTTGGCTGATTTTTCTAAAAGGCGTTGTATTAATTTTTCTTCTAGAATAACCATTGTCAAGTAGAAATGTGTTTAATCTTTCATACCATGCTATTGGAGATTGTTTAAGTCCATAAATAGTTTTGGAAAGTTTAAATACATGATTTGGTTTATTATTATTTTTTATATCACATGATTTTTTTTTTTGGTTTTCACCACCAGTTTAATCTGGTTCGGGGATCAGTTCTGGTATCAAGTGGTTCCAACCCCCTCCCGATCGCAGTTGCGGGGGATCGAACCGTGGTCCTCCCTACCAAGTTCAGCGTCAATCACCACTGAACCAACTAACGATTGGTTAGTTGGTTCAGTGGTAATATATCACATGATTTGATTTATGTTAATCAACAAAATTAGATGGTTGATGTACATAAACTTCCTCATTTAAAATTCCATTTAAGAAGACACTTTTCACATCCATTTGAAATAGTTTGAATCATTTATGAGATGCACATGCAAGTAATATTCTAATGGATTCTAACCCACTTGGGTTGGTCGGGTGATATTGGCTTGAGACCTGAGAGTGTGCTCTGATTTAAGATCTCAAGTTCGATTATCTCTGGTGCCAATTTGGGTGGCCTAATTTAGCTTCTTAATAAAAAAAGGTTCTAATTGATTCTAACTTGGCCATAAGTACAAAGGTTTCATCATAATCAATACTTTCTTGTTGATTATGAAGGTGTGAAAAACACATGCGGGGGGGGGGGGGGGGGGTTGAATTGTGTTTTGAGTATTTAAAATTTTCTTCAAGATTACAATTAAATCTATCAGAGTCTACAATGGCAACGGATAATTCAAACACACAATTAAATTAGAAGCAAGATTGAGAGGATGAAAGGGAAGGAGAGAACACACAAAGATTTTATACTGGTTCCCCTCACAAATTGAGAGTACTCCAGTCCCCTTGTCTTTGAACAAGATAGTTCACTATAATCACCAAGATTATACAATTACTCAAGCAAACAGCAAGAGACTTCACAAGATGCTCAGACACACAGCAAGAGACTTACTCTAATTGCTCCAGAACACACAGCATGAGACTTCCAAATGCTCAAGCACACAAGCAAGAGACTTCACAAAATGCTCCAGATCACACAGCAGGAGACTTCAACACTTTGCTCAAGCACAAAAACAAGAGACTTCTAAATCTTATACAATAAGATTGTTTACAATGATACACCTATGACTAACTCTTACAAATATTATCAAAAACTGAAGGCTTTGACTTTGAATGAAGATCTTGAGTTAAGTCTTGTGCAGATATTTGCTATTACGATTTTTGGCTTGAATGAACACTTTCTTTCTTTCTGTTGTGTGCAACTCTTGAGTTTAAGCTCTTTTGAGAAGTTTGATCATTCAACGATAACTTTGTCAATTCAAAGAGGTCTTGTATTTATAGGCTTTAGAAATAAAGACGTTTGAATATGATCGTTGTGAGATATCAGTTTGCCCAGTTGAAAGGTACTCAGACCATGTTTTAGCTTATTCCAAAAATGGCAAACTGCTTCTTCTTTTCTGGTTCTCGAAGATAGTTCCTTTGCACAGAAGAGGTAATAATAATACCGTTGTCTTGAAATTCCCTTTCTTGACTTGTTGGACTGGCATACAGCAGCATCCATTTCGTCCTTGAGTAGTTTATAGCTTGAGGGAAATATTCTTAGACTTGATTCCATCAGAATTATGTGTTTTAGTCATTCTTGTGCAGCTTCTGAGAGTGCACTTAAATTGCTTCTGACAGATTCTTCTTGCTTCTTGATCATTCTATTGCTTCTGAGACTTTTGTAGCTTCTGACAGTCTTTCTTCAGACTTGGTTCATTCAGAACCTCTGAATGCTTCATTCAATTTGGTTTTGAGCTTCTCAGATTCTATCTTCGTTGTTAACTTCATACTTTCTTTTCTGAGACACTTGTAGCTTTTGATTGGCTTCCTTCAGAATTGGTTCTCTCAGAACTTCTGAACGCTTCAGATGCATATACTCTTCTTTGAGCTTCTCAGAATCTATTTTCTTAGTTAACTGCACACTTTCATTTAAGATCATTAGTGTTCTTCAATTGCATATTAATACTTTGTTATCATCAAAACTTTATCAAGTTCTTGGGGTTTGTTTCTAAGAACCATTTTTGTTCCAACATATTATATCCTTGTGCCACAAGTCTTGCTTTATTTCATATTACATTTCCATTTTCATCGCATTTGTTTCTTAAGACCCATCTGGTTTCAATGATTAAATGAGTTTGTGGATTTGATACCAAATTCCAAACCTCATTCTTCTCAAATTGCATAAACTCTTCCTGCATAGCTTGAATCCATGATTTATCAATGATGACTTCATCTATTGGTCTTGGTTCTATCTGAGAGATCAGTGCCAGATTGTTCTCATTATTAATGATTTTCTAGTTCTCACAACATCTTTAGTATTTCCCATAATTTAATTTTGTGGATGATGATCATTATTAATGATTTTCTAGTTCTCACAACATCTTTAGTATTTCCCATAATTTAATTTTGTGGATGATGATCAACTAATTTCCAAGTCTTAGGAGGAACTTAAGATGAAGGTTCAATATCATGATTCTTCTCACTTCTTTGTTCTTCCCTCATAATCATCTTCAATTCTTATGCTTGGTTCTTCCTCATATTCACTTGCGGGATACTGCTCGATCGCCCTTTAACATCCCAACTTTGCCATTTTCTAGAGGATATTTAACTGGTAAGTATAATGTTGACATCTCAACACACAAAGCATTGAACACATATCTTAAAATAATAATATGTTATATGAATTAAGGAAGTATTAATGACAATATATAATCCTTTCATGGTTTTGGAGTTTTCTCCTTCCCCAAATGTTGTGAAGAGTGTGATATGACCCATGACTTCAACTTGTTCACGAGAGAATCCAATTTCCATTATAAGGCTGAAGATGCTCACATGCTAATTACATTCCAATGAAAGCTTCATAGTACATGATATATGTTGAATTGTCAGAGCTATAAACACTCTCCTTATGTCACAGTTGAGTATTTGTACTTGAATTACTTGGGGATCATGATCGTAAGGGGCGATTCCTTCGTCATGTTCTGCTGAAAAAGATAAATCAGGTGGTTGCGGGAACGAAACCTAACCCATCAGCTCAGTGACATGATTCACATGCCTTATGTGTCTCTTTTTTGGGAGCTAGATACTTTTTGCTTTTTCCATCCTCCTTTTGGGATTTCTGCAGCGATTTATGAGATCTTGGCTGCTGGTGCTACACTGTTGTTTTGGTGGACGCTTTAAAACTTGTTCAAGTGTCTTCACTAATCAACTACTCAATTAAAATATTTGAGCTTATAATAGTTCTTTGTGCCGTGTCCCCTACACTTGTGATAGGCGCACCACTAATTAGAGTTTGGACCTAAGCTTACACACTGGTCCATTTGTGAATGTGCAATATATCTTGTAGGACGTGGACTCTCGCTATGTTTAGTGGGGTGTACAGATTTGGGCCGTATGGCCTGTTGTTGTAATTTGCTGGTGATTGGTATGTCCTATTGTTGAGAACTTGTCACTTATTATCCCGTGTTTGCAAACGACGTTGTGCGCAATATGCAGCTTTGATGCTTTTTGATAGCATGCAACAAAGTAGTAAGTGTTCTATTTACCACTTCAGTTTGTCCATCCGTTTGAGGATGTGCAACCGTAGAAAACAAGAGTTTTGTTCCTAACTTATTCCACAAGGTTCTCCAAAAATGACTTAGAAACTTCATATCTCTATCACTTACTATGGTTTTTGGCAACCCATGTAAGCGCACTACTTCTTTAAAGAATAGATCAGCAATATGTGTTGCATCGTTGGTTTTAGAGCATGCAATGAAATGTGCCATTTTACTAAACTTATCAACAACAACAAATATACTATCCTTTCCACCTTGAGAACGAGGTAGACCCAACACAAAATCCATTGAAATATCAGTCCAGGGTTGGCTAGGCACAGGCAAAGGTGTATACAAACCATGAGGCATGACTTTAGACTTTGTATCTCCATCACTTTTTCTCTCCGAATTTCTTTCTTTGACGTCGCGAGATTTTTTCTCTACATTGTTTTCTTCCCCTTTTATATAGCACTCCACTCTCTTTATTATTATTTGCATGGAGGATTTTGACTTTTTTGCTAGAGATTCGTTAAATTGTCCCGCTTTTAGTCTATTGTGAAAGGCTGCAATGAACATTTCATATTTGGAATTAGAGACCTTGTTGTGGCCTTACTGAACCTGGTGAGATATCCGCGAAGTGATTCTGAATGGTTTTGACGGATGCTGAAGTGACCTTGACATGTTTGGTGCCTGCAAAATGATGGATGAACTTTCAGTGGAAATCAACATAACTCGTAATAGAGTTGTTCGGTAGGTTCATGTACCACCTTAAGGCGGCTTCTTTAAGGGTTTCAAAAAGCAACTGGCGATTCAGGTGTTTCGCTGCTCCTATAATTGCCAACTAGGTTCCAACCGCCATAAGATGTTCTAAAGAGTTGATTTTCCCTTCAAATATTAGAATGGGGAATTTTTAAATTTTATGGGACGGGAGCATCCCATAATGCATGTGTTAGTGGTTGTGATTCCACCATTTTGTCATATGATTCGTCTTCAACAACTCTTTCTTGTTCAATCTTTTCCATTTGTGCCTAAAGGATTATGTTTTGTCGGTGTAATTCACCACTTAATGATTTGAGTTGATTGATCGAATCATTGTCTTTCTGGGGGGGGGGAGGTGAATTCCCGTCATCATTTCGTCTCGTTGTTGTGTGCGTGAACGAGAAATGTTGTTGATCGGTTCCCACAATGGGTGCCAAATGTTCTTACGTAGAAAATATATGTTGATACTTAGACAGAAGTGCTCTGAATCTATGTCTTAGAATAAGCGTATGTCAATAATGATAATCTTCTCGAATCCCTAGGATTTCCTATACATAAGCCCCTAGGTACCTGCCATGGCGAGAATAGCTCGTGGACATCATGGAAGCGATTATCTTCATCTTCCTCTAGTGAGGTGTCCCATGTGCTTATTTAGTCCTTATCCGTCCTTCTAAGAACAAGTCCGTGATTATCCACTTGATCTTTCCGTATGGACTGCTTGAATTGGGCCCTTCATTTATTTGGGTGAGTCTAGCCCACCTTATTTTCTGGATCTCGCCCAATACACTTCCCAATTCAACATTTGACTTTTTCTATCAACTTTGGTAAATGGACAAGCTTTAATGACACACTAAATTAAACATCATTTTCCAATGTAACCTTTGAATTCTTAAGCAAAATTTGATGTTTCCAACGAACCTATGATAAACACGCAAACTTTAATGCCACACTATCGCGCACATCATTTTCCAATGCATACCTTTACGAACTTCTATATTTATAAGCATTTATAAGCAATTTTTTTTCAAATTTTTGGTCACTATTATAAGAAAAAGTTAACTACTTTTAACTAATTAATACTGTTATTTCTATTATACCCTTATTTAATTATACTATCTATCGTTAAACAGTTATCCCATTTTACTTTCCAAAAGGTGTATGTGATTTCCAAGGAAAAAAATACTTTATTTATAAAAGGCTTACTCCCTCCGTCCTATATTATAAGGGAAAAATGACCATTTTTTTTGTCCCAAATTATAAAGGAAAAAACAACTTTCAAGAATGTTTTTTACTTATTCTTATAAAATTAAATGCAAATTGCATTTAATTTTTTCTCTCTCTCATTTTCTCAATAAGCAACAACCAATCAAATTTGTTTTTACATCTTCCCATGCAACTTATTTCAAGAAAAACCCACAAAACTATATTTCAAATTCTCAAATTTTGGTTTTTTTAATAAGTGTGTTTTTTTCCCCCCTTATAATATGGGACGGAGGGAGTAGTATACTCATTTATGTTTTATTAAATCAAGAAAATTAACTACACTTAACTAAATTTCTTAAACACCGCGCAAGTATTTTTTTGCATATAAATGTTACTGGATGGAGTACCATTAATTATAGTACTCCCTCCGTCCCTAATTATAGGAGCCTTTTACAAAAAAAGTTTGTCCCTAAATATAAGACCCTCTACAAATTTCTAGGTGTAGTTATTACACCTTTTCCAAATATATCCCTCATTAATACCATTAACTTAACTTGCATTGGAATATGAAAAAGTACCATTGAATACAAAATTATTACTCCAATAATTTTTTTTACTATCCATGTTTTTTGGTAAAAGTTCTTATATTTAGGGACGAAGAGAGTATATTTTTGACCGAGGTTTTTACTTAATGAATTTTTTTCTTATAAATTAAACCCCTACCCCTTCTTCTTTTCTAAACTTTTGAAGTTATAACATAAATATGGATCAACGTACTTGTTCCAGCAAAATTTGTGGTACCATTGATCCTCCTGGCATAAGAAACATATGTGGAACTTGTTTCATCAGAGACAATCCATCTAAACTAAAAACATATGAAGCTTCAAAGAGTCACAATGTATCATCTGCTGCTATTCCGAAAGAGTCAACAAACAAGAACAAAACGTATTTACCCTATTTCTTTAGAATTTCTTACTCAATTTAATTAATTAAACATTTTTCTTTCTTTTTATTATTATTGTTACTCAATGTTATTATTTTTCTAATTTTTCCTCAGCTCCACGTTTGGATCCTTTTATCAAGGATTGGAAAGGAGTGAACTCAAACCAACTTGTAATATTGATACGGCCCAATCATCTGAAAAAGGCCTAGATGTGGATGCTGAAGGCCCAACAACACATTTTGAGGGGGCCAATGAGTTGGTGGAAGAAGTCTCAACATCAAGAAAGCGCAAGAAACCAACATGGATGATCGACTTTGAGTGTGAATGAAGGGATTGGTTAGCAAAGGTATCATTGTCTTATTCGAGTTCACAATATCATAATCATATGTCATCTTGTATCGAGAATGTTCTTATGAATAAAATAAGTTAATTTGGTTCTATTAAAAAAATTGTGTTCAACAATTAATGATGTGTATCATGCTCGACATTTGTAGTTTATTGGATATCTAATGTTAAATTAATTATGTGATATAATTAAATTAGATGTATGGGATTTATTTTTGGATTATTTTAGGTTCGGTTTTGGTATGATATTTTGTTGTGTAGTCTATTTGAAACGATCTTTATTTTTTTGGGAAGACAATGGATGTTGAGCAATTGGTCGATAAGGTTTAATTCTCCTCTTGAAAATGGTTTAATGCTAAGAGTTCTATCAATATCCGGTCCCATTATAAGTGGGTAGTGGAATCCATTCTCTACTGGTGCTGATAGTGGTCTGTGTGATAGACATGCATTGTTTGTCTCTGTTTGATCTTTGTGGTTGTCTGTCCTTTTGAGGACCCTTCTGTACATGGCGAGCTGGCTAAGGTTTCTCTAATTGTGGTTGGTTTTGCCATTGGTCTGTAGTTGCCTTCTTGTTTTCTCATAGGACTTTATTTACTTCTTTTTACAATTTGTAATGTCGTTGTTTGTTATTTTGTGATATTTTTTTTAATACATCTGGTAATATTTTTTTTTGTTACCATGATATTGTACAAAGTTTCGACCATTGTTACTATTCACTGTCGACAAATATGTGGGGTACACAAGGTAAGTTCTCCTCTTCCAACCAAATTTTCTCCATTGACAAATCCCTGACCACATACTTTAAGAGGACCACAATCCTTATCTTAGACCAATTAATTGTTAGTCATATGTCTGGTACTCTGTATCGTTTGACTTTGTTTGTTAGATATATTAAAAGAAACACAACACTAATTGATCCCCTAAAGAAAAGAACTAATTGGAATATATATATATATATATATTGTAGATAACTTGTAGTTATCTCTTTCCTTAAGGTTTAGATTGAAAAGAAGCTTAAAGAGTGCTGAGAATGTTTCAATTTTTAAATAAATTATTTCTTTAAATAGAATACTTAAAGAGTGTCACAAAGGCTCTCGTTAAAAAGATTTTGTTTTTTAATGAAATAGAGTCAAAACATATACAAGTGTCCCATTATAAAAATTAGTTTGTTATGAATATTGATTCTTATCGTTTTTTTTAAAAGACAAAAATGAGATATATATACTAAAACCGACCAAATAGTCTCCTCAACACAATGTGACCTAAAAAGACTATGAAAGATTACAAAAGCATCAAGCAAAAACGAAGTGAATATTTATAATTAGTCGATGTTCAAACAAGTAAACGGGCTAGACCAACAACAATGATAATTTGAAACTAGATTAGTATTTGTTGTCTTCAACCACCAATATAGAAATAGAATTTGACTTTGTCCAACAATATATTGAGGTAAGAACTTTTCTAAATCTTGGAATAGTCTATGATTTCTTTCGTTGCACACAATCCAGACACAAAAGAGCCAAATGAGTTGCAAAAAGGAACGTTGTGCTCAAAGGCCACCTGATGATTAAGTAAACTGATAAAAATGAACTGATAAATTTTGGGAATCCACTGATGAAAAGTCAATCCATGACTGGACCATTGACCAAAGGGAACAAAAAGTGTTGCAAGAGAGAAATAGGTGCTGAGCTGATTCAACACCGCCGTAGTCGGACACGCAAAAGTAAGCGTCTGGAGTATAATGATGCATCGAGTTACCAAATTAGATTTTGTTCGCAACTTGTCTCGCAAGAGTCTCCACACAAAAGTAGATACCTTCAAGACAACCTTTTTGTGCTAAATAAGATCTTCAACCGCATCCAAATAAACTGACTGCTTGAAGTCAGGAGCTGATATGCACTCTGAACTGAGTACCCTCTAATAGGATTAGGCTGCTACTACCACAAATCAGAAGATTGAGTCTGCAAAAAGAGATTGTTAAGTAAAACCTTACACTCCCCCAACATGATCTCATCCTCCCACAGTTTCTCCGCCACACCCACGCCCCCCCTCCGTTCTTCGACCCTAATGAAGACATCTCGGCTACCGTAGTCGATTTATTCTCTACTAGATCAAACAAGCCCCTATTTCATATTGCTTTACTTTTTTTATAATCATATAGCTTTACTTTAATTTTCTATAGTTTCAGTTGATATATTTTTTACCTTAATTCTAATGCTTTTAATAAGGTTCTTTAAAATATTGATTCAGGATTCACATTTTTTTTTTGTTGATAAAATTCACATTTGACCTCTATAATTAGATAAGATTTAAAGATTCATTATAAAAAAAAGCATTATATATAAAAAAAAAGGTAAGATTAGTTTTCTTCTTTATGAAAAATCAAATCTTTTAGAAGATTTGATAATAAAAAACTTGACTTGATGCCCAAGATTAGATAGATTTCCAAACCTCTCACTATATATATTAAACACACACCTTATTCAATTATTCAATTATTTCTCTCATATTCATAAACCTTCTTGTTCTCTACTTTTCACTCTTGAATTAATTGAGCCAACATCAAACAATATGGTTCCACCGATTTGCCCCAACAATGGATGTGGCTTGTATGATGCTGCTGGTATCAAAAATATTTGTGGAAAGTGTTTCATGGAAAGCATCAAAGGAAACTCCATTAAATCAAAAATTAATGAAGATCATGTTTCGGAGAGCCTCAATGTATGTGATGCTATTGCTACTATAACTCTCAAAGACTCTACAACCATCAACAAAGGTTTGGATTAGAAGGGTTTGAATGTAATGCTGTGGGAATGTATTCTATGGCCAAAAACACACTCATGTATGTAATTAGGGTTTGAAAATTCTTGGTCACCAACATTCATAAATAATAAGAATGTAGCCTATAGTATGTATCATAGCTAGATATGGATTATATATCAAATGTTTTCTATTCTTAATGATCAATATTGCTCTATGTTATCAAAGTTTATCTTGTTTTTTAAAACTTACTATCTTAATGCTTCAATAATGTTGAATTATTTTTTGTACTGATATTTTTCTTTTAGGTCACAAGTTTTTCTTTTTGGTAAAGGAGTATAATGACTAAAAATTCACCTCTTGAAGGGAATTTAGGTTACAAGTTAAACTAATTGTTTGCTCTTTTAAATAATGACTTCTAAAACTATTTAATAGATGAAATAAAACAGGGTTTTTTATTTTAGTTTATTTTACACCCCTCCCAAAACTTGATTATCCAAAGATTGAATATTTTGATATTAAAAAGTTATTTGAGAGCTAAATCAGATGAACTAGTATGTTAGCCCGTGCTATGCACATCATAATTTTCTTTTTAATTTATTTATGTATTCTTTTTAAGTATTATTTGAGAAATTTGATATAATGTTCAACGGTGAATTTGTGATATTATATCTTATGAGTTGCTTAAATATATGTTATGGGATGGTTGGTATGACACAATCCCAACAGATTGTGATGTCAACTGTAAGGGAGAAACATCGGCCTTACTTGTAGCCATGAAAGGAGGAGCAACAAGGAGGGCTAGGAGCTCTCAAGCGAAGTCACACTCCCCACCATAAGGAGTGGTAACTTCATCCACAAAGAATCGAAGTTACTTTGTATGCATAATTTTAATATCTTGCTTTAACTATGTTTATGAGTAGCTAAACTGCTTTAGGTTAAGTCGTGTAGATGAACTCCTCTATAAATGCTTGATACTATGTAATTTGGTTTGCAAAAGTTTATATTAATTACTATTCAGTATATTATCTTCTATTATCTATTGTTTTACTGTTGTATTCAAAACACCGGCCATATTTATGAATCGTATTAGGATTAATTGCACACTTTATTAATTTCTGCATGATTTATAACTGTTCTATTAAGGGAGGTATGAATGTGAAAACATGTAAAAGGTAAGAACAATGTGACAATATATAAAAGTTAAGAAGAATGTGACAACATGTATTCTTCGTCCTTGATTAGATTCAGTATCTTCAATTGCAATATGGTGACTTACGTATGTGAAAACACATGTCACCATCTATGAATTAGTCCGCCGGATAATAAAAAGAATAGTAAGCAATATAACGCTAAATTACCAAGCCGGATGATAAAAAGAATAGTTAGCAATACAACTGTGTATTATGCCAGATGTCTAAGACAACTGGTAAAACAATTGGTTGACAGGATCAATTTTAAAATACTGAAAAGCAATAAACACGACAAGATATTGTTTACCCAGTTCGGTGAAAATCACACCTATTCTCGAGGATACCAATCCAGAAAAGGAAATGCACTACTCCTAATTAATACTTAGTCTTACCACACACACCAAAACCTATTGATGTGTATGCATTTTCTTAATCCTAGTGTTTTTCTACCTAAGAGCTCACTCGAACCTACTCACCTTCCTCTGCTCACTAGTTCAAAGTGACCGAATCTTCTTTGTCGTTCTTCGATCAATAAAGTTGAATATACAACAAACTCGCAACTAAAACTTAGCACCTAAGGTTTAGAGGCATGTACAATCTTGCGCAGTGGGTACAAGTCTTTGACTCACAATCTTCAGTTATTGTGGGTGATTTGAAACTCTAATTTGAGTCTCTATTTATAGAATTGCGGCTCCTCTTGATTGTAGAGTATTTGAGATGCTCCTCGATAGGAATTAGTTTTAAAAAAAATTGTTTTAAAACTTGTTCCATAAGCTAAAAGATTCAATTTAATCTTTTATGTTTAGATGCACCTCCTCTTTATTGTAGAGTGATTGAGAAGCATACTGATAGGATTAGTTTTAAAACAAACTTTGTTTTAAAACTAACTCTCATAAGATAAAATATTTAAATTTAAATCTTTCTATCCAAGTAAGTTATGATTCCAAATCATATCTAACACATGAGATTGATAACAAACTTTGTTATCCATCCTTCAATAGTTGGCATCGTGAATTCGCGCCTTGTAACAACTTTGGAGAGATTTGCATGCGCGCTCATAGATAAGTTACGATATGCACAACAATTGCAATCTGGCTAATAACCGCTCGAAAGTTATAATAAGGAGGATAAAGCCTTATCAATTCTGGAAAAAGGACAACTACTTTAACAGTCATGATATCGACGTTGTACTTTCTTCTTTCCTCTTTGTCAACTCTAAATGTGAACCTCTGAGACGCCAAACTATGACCTTTCAAACTCTGTCTGACTCAGAGTCTAATGTTTACAGCTTCTGAAGCTTAGCAACCTCTAAACGTCTTCAGATTTTGCTATAAGTAAAATATATTATAAGTTGCTTGCTTGTTTTGATCACTAGAAACCTAAAAATAATCATCATCGCTATTCTCTTAACCATGAAAATCATCATCATTATTTCTCTAAACTTTTCATATAAATTTTGTATAAGTTTCCTCGAATCAAATTATACGATGATACTCATAGTCCCTGTGGATTCGATATTCTTTTTATTTTGACGACATACTCGTGCAATTATAAGCATGTCAATTATTGTTATAACGTTCGTTAAATACTTTTGATAATATTAGTTTCGCATGAGGAATTAGGGTGCTTTATTTGATAAACGGGATTGATGAGACAAAGAATTGAACTCAACAATCCCTATGTGTACAAATTTTTATTATTTAACCATAGTTTGGTATGCCAAATTATTCATCAAATAATAATTTACTACTAAATCAGCAATAATCTTTTTCTAAATCTACAATTTACAAAGGTCAAATTGCAACTCTCAAACTCTCACACAAGTGAAATTTTTTACAAAGAATTGCAAATTCCCTCAACAACAATTTATGCACGGAAAAATTGTAAACCCTCCTTTCAAGACTCACAACTACCCAGACTCGAAACACCCAAAGTGTAAAGTTGTTGTGGTGAATGAACTCGATATAACTCTTCATGTTTATAATAACCTTCTAACTCTTTTTCCTTTCAACTACTGGATGTGAGACTTCTTAGATGAGTGTCCACCTTGATAAAAGAGTTTGACACGTACTTCGATTCGCATAGCAAACACTACAATGGCAAAGATGATTTCAGACATTTTTCTTGAGATTTTAAGCAACACGGAACAATCATCAACATCATCATTACCATCATAAGGAATTGTGAATTTAATATCCATCATGCTACTTTCTTGATTCAATATGTGCATTCGACTTTTCATAAGAAGTGGTATCATTCTAGAATCCTTATATGTAAACTCCAAACGGTTCCATTTATTTTTCAAAAAAATTTCATGTGAGCCACTTAGAAGCTGCAAATCAAATAGATATGTATGATCTGGTTCTATCCTGAATTCTGCAGGACTAAATGGATCATCAAGAGTACATCTATAGCCATTGATCTTTACCTTGGGAGGTGATAAACGAAATACATTGTTTCCGTTTTCTTTATCCATCCATTCTGTAGTACATAAGAGAACAATAGAAGGGAGCTTGTTACGAAACCATAAAGAAATTGATGATCCCTTATTTTCATACTCAAACCACTTTGGAATCATTGTGGTTCCTGGCAAACAAAAAATGGTGCCTCCAACTTCATGCAGTTCCTATATATATTAGTCATAAATAACCATTAAGTTTAGATAGATAAGGTACATTATGAAATTTGAAGTCAAATACAAGATTAAAAAAATTTAGTGATTTTGATGTTCGATAATTTGGAGATTTTATAGAAAAGTAGAATTTACTTTGTGTTTTATTATTGTAATAAAAATAACTTTTTTAACTAAAATAATCTTTTGGATATAACATGTAAAAGTAATTTTTTAAGTTACAAAATAATTTTCTTCTTTTAATATTTATTTTCTCTCTCCTCTAAAAAAATCTATTATTTGAGAAGCTACTCTTAGAATTTTAGCTGTTTTCTGATTATTTCCAACTTCTGATTATTTTAAAAATCTATAACAAATAGATGCAATATTTTTATAAAATAAGTGATTTTTTTTCTAAAAAAAACTATAACAAACGGCCTACCTGATTGAGTAGCATGCTTCTACACGAGGTATTCAAAGATTGACAATTTAATGCAGACAAGCATTTTAAATTGGGCGGTATCCCTCTGATTTCTTGAAGAAACTTGCAATAATTCAGATAGAGACTCCTTAAAGAGTGATGTTCTTTGATGCATTCCGGAATAATTGTGAAATTACTGCTTGATAAGTCTAAGTGGGTCACATTGGCAAACCACTTGAGAATATTTGGAAGAGATTCACCAATTAGGTTGCATTTTACAAGCATAAGAGATTTTAATTTTGAGGACACCATCAATCCTTGTTCTTTATCATCACTCTTGTTTGTTAATAGATGATAGCCAAAAAGAGATATTTGAGACAATTTTGGCATCATGAGAATACTACTTTGTAACATAATATTGAAATGAATCATTTCATGTCCTTCTACTAGTAGTAGTAACTCATTAAGCTTTGTGAGATTTTGAAATGAACTTGGCAATTCTTCAATGGAAGTTCTAATCAAACCAATTGTTTCTATGCTTTCCATCTTTCCTAGTATTTCAGGGAAGTTCTTAAGACTTTGACAAGATGAAAGTTCGAGTTGTTGAAGAGAGGGCAACTGAATTGGTGGAAAACTTTTGAGCTTGCTACAACCTTCAGCGTTCAAGATTTTAAGTTTATTCAGGAACCCAATAGAATTATGAATTGTATGTAAATTCTCACACCTTTTAAAAGAAAATTCTTCTAAATTTGCGAGACCAGATACATCACTTATTTCTGTTAAACATTTAGAATCGTCTAAATGTATAGTTTTCATACCCAAGAACATCCGCAACATTTAAAAAAGCAACAAAAAAATGAAAATAAATAGTCGTTAGATTAATGAGTTAGCCAAATTATCCAAAACGAGGGCTAATTTAACTTCTTCAAAAAAGAAAAAGATGTTCAGAAGATAAATGTTTAGTATACAAGACGAGGAAGATGAAATCATTACCCTATCCTTCGATGAGTTAGCCAAATTAAATGATACAAGGTCACTGTTGGATAATTTGCACATGGAAAGATTCTTCAGGGAGTAATCATATGGCATATGTTTTGAAGGATATGCAAACCATTCCAGTACTCTTAAACTATTAGGAAAATGTACTTCAGGTTTGAAATAGGTTATAGTATTTTCAATTTTTGAAAGGAGATAGAAACTAGGTTTAACCACAAGTGATTTGAGGTTTTTCATCTTCTTGAATTCATCTCCTTTCCATTCTACTATTTTTTCATGTGGTGAAAAATTCAAACATATAATTTCAATTTTGCTTGTTCCCTGCAAAAAGCACAAATGAAACAAAGCACATATGTGTGTTACAATTCTACACACTGCCTTAAACAAAGCACATGTGTGTGTGTCACATAAGCATTAAAATTAAAAAGAATGGAATCATGGTTAACAATAACAAATGGAAAATAAATATCTATATTAGTCTTACTGAATTTTCTTCTAAAACTTGAATAATATCTTCATGAAACCACAATCTGCTCCGTTTTTCAGGCTTTTTTGGTGATTCTTGTCTTACAATTTCTTGACCCATGTCTTCAATCAAGTCATGTATTGTCACAGAGTTCCTTTGACTAATCTTTACAAGAGATTTTTTAACCAGCACTCCGATATGATATTCCATGGATTGACCATAATGAGCACAAAGCATAACAAGCAATGTCCAAAAAAACACTTTTCTCATCTTCCTCCAAAGCATCAAAACTCACTTTAAGTATTTTTTGAATCTCTTTATTAGGAATCCTTTCGTATCCATCCAGTAAAGAATTCCATTCTGTTATATTCTTCTCAAACAAGTTGGAACCTAATATTTCTAATGCGAGTGGAAGGCCAGAAGCATAATTTGCTGCACGGTTTAAAACTTGCTCATAACTTGAATCAACTTGCTTACTTTTAAAAGCTTTCCACCTAAGCATTTCAAGAGCTTCTTCCTTGTTTAACTCATCTATTTCATAAGTTACTTCAATCCTATGACTTGCTAATAAGTGTTTGTCTCGAGTGGTAATGATCACTCTACTACCAACACTAAACCAATCAATCCCACCAGCCAAAACTTGAAGCTGTTTTAATTCGTCAACATCATCGAGAATCAATAGTACCTTTTTTCGGTGTAGCCTTTGCTTTATGATTGGAATCCCCTCGCTGCTATCACTTAACTTCAATTCCAATCCAACAGTTTTGGAAAGCAAGTCATTTTGGAGATGTTCTAAACCATGTTTAGCTGAATTTTCTCTCACGTTGTGAAGAAAACACAAGTAGTCAAATTGATCAGCAATAGAATTATAAACAGCTTTGGCAAGTGTTGTCTTACCCATTCCTCCAGGCCCATATATCCCTACCATCTTGACTTCATCATTAGATCTAACATCTAGAAGTGAATTTATTTGTAAAACTCGACACTGCAGGCCAACAGGGTGATCAGTAACATGTAAGGGAGCACGCTTAATCTTGTCGGATACATATTTGACAATCTCCCCTATTAACTCGTATTCATATCCATTTCTGCCCAATCACATAATAAGATCCAGTAAATATTCATTTTTTTTTTTTGTTGGTAGACGAAATGACAAAGTCATTGAAAACTCACACACAAAGTGGAGTGACTAGAGATCGAACCCCGATCATGGCGTCTGACACTAGCAATTTCGGTATTTCTACCGTTTGAACTAGGATGTGTGGACGTAAATATTCATATCTACATATTGATAATTATATATATAGGAGTATATTATTCTGCCCAATCACATAATAAGATTCAGGAAATATTCATATCTACATATTCATAATTATACTCCCTCCGTCCCATATTATAAGGGAAAAATGATCTCTTTTTGTTGTCCCAAATTATAAGGGAAAAAACAACTTCAAAAATGTTTTTTACTTATTCTTATAAAATTAAATGCAAATTGCATTTAATTTTTTTTTTCTCTCATTTTCTCAATAAACAACAACCAATCAAATTTGTTTTTACATCTTCCTATGCAACTTATTTCAAGAAAAACCCACAAAACCATATTTCAAATTCTCAAGTTTTGGTTTTCTTAATAAGTGTGTTTTTTTTCCTTATAATATGGGACGAAAGGAGTATATACTAGCGGGCCACATAGGCGCAACTTATGTAAAAAAAAAAGACATGTCTTATATTATTGTGAGTTTGTTAATAAAAAAATTGCACCAAAATGCAGGTATGTTTTTTATTGTTATAGTTGAATGAAAGTTTTTTAGGGGCAAAATATATAGATATATATGTATATCTACGGAAGGGTAAAATTGGCATTAAGAAAAGTCTACACCAAAAAATATATGTATCATTTTTATATATAGTACATAACAAGAAGTAATGAAAATCCAGTCCAATACAGAAAGAGTGCTGCTATTTATCACCAACAATATTTCACAAAAATTTTACGAACTTTTTACTTTTTTATATTTCTCTTAAAAAAAATTTTGCAAAATTGAACCAGATTTTCATGAAATCTTTTATATATAAATATTTCAACTTTTGGTGTGGCCCTAAAAAAACATTTCATGAAATCTTTGATCTATCTTTTTCTTATAAAATCTGATCAATCTTCTAATTCTCATCAGGATGCTGAGATATCTATGTTTTACTTTGGCATCATCCGACTCAAATTGGATTCAAACCGGAGGCTATGGAGTGAAAGGTGAAGCATGAAACACTTATGAAAGACACAAATAAAATTAATTAATTAAAGAATTAGTAATGGAAAGAAAATAGTCAAGTTGCGGTGCATGCTAGTGCCACGTCTGTTCGTGATCTCCCGTGAAAATGCTTTTCGCCAGATATTAAGCATTTTCCGTACAGAAATGTTAAAGATTATAAGAAATATACTCCTAAAAAAAAGCAAAAAGGAGGAGAAAATAACCAACAAAGCAAAGCCAAACAATTAAAACAACCACACTAAAAACAACTGTCCACCATCAGAGAGCATCATAACGCACTCCACCAAACCTATATGAAGGTCCCAACTCGAACAGAAGGGCAGAGAGAAAGACTCGAACCAACCAAAGCCTGACAGGAAACTCATATCTACCCCTTCTATCTAATACTCCTATAGTCTTGAATATAAGAAGAAAAAATACAGCAAAGTGGATTTAATGATTAGATAAAGTATGTCATTCCCAATTTTACCCTTATTTTTTGTTTTAAATTAAATTACTATTTATTATGGGTAAAAGTGAAACTAAGGGTAAAATTGGAAGATTGATAATAAATATAATGATTATAGTATAGCTTTTACTTATATTTGAAACTTTTAATTTTTTCTGTTTTGTTGTTTATATATGACACCGGAGGGAGTACATCACAAGGAGGGTTCGACCCCCACTCGTATAAGGAGCAAGGGTGACCCGGGGTCTTGCCAGAGAATTAAATCCATGAGGAAGGTTTAGCCTTATCCACCATATCGTCCACCGAGAAAGGCCTTCCAGAGAAAATCACATCGTTGTGAGATTTTCAAATGAACCAAACAACAACATGCCAAACTAGTGAGAACCCTAATCTGAGCTATAGGTGGAACTGTCACTCTTTGGACCTCACCTATGAGAGACAGATAAGCCGACTTCGTTTACACGTGTACTGTTTGTAACTGTGGGCCTGCTTAGATTGATTTATTTTTCAGCTAATGCAAAAAAAGTTTATCTAAATAAATAGGTTTTTATGTATTAATTTTAAACTTGTCAAGGTAGTTTATGAAAATATGATTTTATTAGTGAGGACTTATGAGTTATGAATTAACATAAAAAATTATTTATTTGCATAAACTATTTTTTATAAGATAAAAAAATAAGTCAATCTAAACAAATCCCGAGATGAAGGAAGTAAATTATATAGCAACAAGCCAACAAGTCGAGAGAAAGGTCACATCTAAAGCATCACAACTAGAAAGAAAAGGTCCTTTCTGATCTCCAAGAACGCTACAAGATTCATCTCCCTTGAATCACCTTCCACAACCCTTCCATCTCTGATCACCTCACTCCATCTTCTAGCCTATTCTCTCCGCTTCTGCTTCTTTCTACGGGTGAAACCTCTCTCTTTTCTGGTTTTTGTGCCTTTAGACTTGGTAGTTTTCTCCCTTATGGAAGTGCTTATTGCTTGACGCGTCCCTGCTCTCTTTCACTGATTTTCTTGTGTTTCCACCATGGAAACCCAAACAAACCAAACTACTTCCAGACCTAGAATTACAATCCCTGAAGCACCAAGAATGGCGATCCTGGAAGCACCTGCCATGGAACAACAAAACCAGCCACAATCAACCAACCCTCCAGCAACACCATCTGCTTCCAGAACCAGATTCTTTGTCTACCCTGAAACAGACATCAATGAAGGTATTAATGCTTGCAAAAGAAGTATTCTGGGTAAGATAATTACTGATAAACCCATTCATATCAGTTCTATACAAAATGGATTAGATAGCATATGGGGTGCACCTCCTGGCCTCAAAATCCAAGAAATTGATGGTGGCATACTACAATTTTTCATGGACAGAAACATAGATCATGAAAGAATCCTATTAGGAAACCCATGGATCTTTAGAAACTCTTGGCTAATTGTAAAGGCTTGGGACAGAAACACAGACCCAAGATCTATGGATTTCACTCATGCACCTATATGGATCCAACTCTGGGGATTACCACCACACTGCAAGACAAAGAAAATGGGAGCAAGCATTGGGAAGTTAATTGGATCAGTGGAAGCAACAGAATTCTATGAATTCCCAGGGAAGAAAATGATAATCAAGATAAAGGTGGCTATGGATGTTCAACAACCTATACAAACTGGAATCTTAATTGGCAATCATAAGGATGGTACCACATGGGTGGATTTCAGATATGAAAAACTACCCCAAGTTTGCTTCAAATGTGGCATCCTAGGCCATAATGACAAGCTCTGCCAAAATGAGGCTCTGAATATGGAGGATTCAGCACCTCTAGGCCCATGGATAAGGTCAAATCAATATGGTAGAAGAGTAATGGAGGAGAAGGACAAGAAGTATCACAGTAACCCTTCTCAATCAAAGAATTTTGGTCTCTACTGTCCTGCTATACCTGCAAGTATGATAGCTCAGATGGAAGCCATGAAACTACAAGAGGAGGAAGGACTAAACTCATCAAACAGACAAGAGAATAGCTCAAATGGGGATGGCAGGGGAGTGTGGCACAGAACCATCAGACATACTGGCCAGATCCAAGATAATACAAATGCAAACAACACCACTACACCAACAAGTATAGTAAAGAGGCTGAGAATGGATGACAGCTGGATTCAAAGCTCAAACACTAACATGGCAGGACCTGCAGGACAGGCCAGCCAATCAGCATGAGGATCCTATCTTGGAACTGTCAAGGGAGTGGTAACCCCAAGACAGTCAGAGCTATCAAAAAGCTCATAACTACTCAGAAGCCAGATATCATCTTCCTTATGGAAACTAAACAGCTAAGTTCTAAACCTTGTTTTTTAAATAGTTTGATGGATAGATATAGTGCTAAGATAGTTGACTGCTCCACTGCTGGTGGAGGCAGGGCTGGTGGCTTAGCCTTACTTTGGAACAATTGTAATTTTGACTTAGAAATAAAGAGCTATGATTCAAATTATATTGATTTTCTTATCAATTCAAATAACACGAGCTGGAGGGCTAGTGGTATCTATGGCTACTCTAATCAACTTCAAAAATTCCATACTTGCAAACTTATAAATGACTTGTCCCAAATTGATGTTAATCCTAATTGGTTAATTTTTGGTGACTTCAATATCATTCTAAATTCAGCTGAGAAAGCTGGAGGCAACCCTATGGACTATAACATAACTAGCAGCTTTAGAAATACTATAGACATGTGTAATTTAACTGATCTTGGTTTTAATGGTAATATTTTTACTTGGCACAATAGGCAACAAGGTGATCAGTATATCCAAGCTAGGCTGGATAGATTCCTTGCCACCTCTAACTGGATATCCATGTTCCCTCATTACTCTAACTCTCACTTACTCAGATATAGCTCTGACCATTGCCCTATTTTGCTTAATTTTACTACTAACATCAGCTGCAGGCAAAACAAAGGATCTCAGGGGTGCAAAAGATTTGAACAAATGTGGCTAAGGGATGAAGAACACTATCAGATTGTCCAAACCAGTTGGAAGCAACATAATACTAGCATCACAAACAGACTTAGTTATTCCCTTACCAGGTTACATGACTGGGGAAAGAAGAAATTTGGCATTATACCTGAGAGAATAAAAAAAACCCAATCAGACCTTCAGGCCCTCAATGACCAGACAAATGACAATGTATCTATGCAGAATATAAGGAAAACAGAAAAAGAGTTAGATGAGCTACTACAGTGTGAGGAGATGTGGTGGAGCCAAAGATCCGGAGCTATGTGGCTAAAACATGGGGACAAGAACACTTCATATTTTCACCAGAAAGCAAATCAAAGAAGAAGGACAAACAAAATTGAAAACATATGTGACAGTAGTGGCACAACTCACTATGACCCAACAAAAATTGAGGAAATCATGGTAAACCATTTCAAAACCCTCTTTGAGAGTCAAGACACTCACCACACCCAGAGGACAGTGGAGGTGGTCAGAAACAGCATAACAACAGACCACTATAAGCATCTAGATGAAGCCTTCACTGAAGAAGAAGTGGCTGAGGCTATAAGAAATATGAAAGGACTAGCTGCCCCTGGGCCTGATGGCCTCCCTGCACTTTTCTACCATACCTGCTGGGACATAATTAAGAAGGACGTCACCACAGCTGCTCTCCAGGTCCTAAACCATAAAGGAGACACTACCCCTTATAATCACACCCACATCTGCCTTATACCTAAAAAGAAGAACCCCTCTCTACCCAGTGATTTCAGACCCATATCACTTTGCAATGTTATACTCAAAATTATCACAAAAACTATTGCAAATAGGATAAAGGTAATCTTGCCTGAGGTCATTAGTCAAAATCAGAGTGCTTTTGTCTCTAACAGGCTGATAACTGACAATACCTTGGTAGCCTATGAAATATTTCACTATTTTAACCACAGTCCCAGCAAGCAAGGATTTATGGGCATAAAGACTGATATGGCAAAAGCATATGACAGGGTGGAATGGAAATTTCTACAACTTACTCTAGAAACCATGGGATTCCCCAAAAACCTTACTGACACCATCATGAAATGTGTCAAACAGGTCATGTTCTCTATCCTTATCAATGGAAAGCCTACTCAAAGATTCAAACCCCAAAGGGGACTCAGACAGGGAAACCCTCTATCTCCTTATCTTTTTATATTATGTGCTAATGTTTTCTCTGAACTAATTACTAAAGCCAAAAATGATAAGAAGATCCATGGGGTTAAGATAACCCATGGAGCCCCTGAGATTAGTCATTTGCTTTTTGCTGATGATAGCCTTCTTTTTTGTAGGGCCAACACACAAGAAGCTACTGTGATACACAATATCATTTCTGAATACCAAGAAGCTTCTGGACAGCTAGTCAACATGGCCAAATCTGAGATGGTTTTCAGCAGGCATGTCCCCCACCACAAAAAGGAAGAGATTGGGCATACCCTACCAATGAACAGAGTGGAACACTTCTCAAAGTATCTAGGCATGCCTACCTATGTGGGAAGATCTAAGAGACAAGTTTTTGACTATATTCAAGACTGTGTGCGGAAAAAAATCAAAGGTTGGAAGGCTCAACACCTTTCCTTTGCTGGTAGAAGCACCTTAATCAAGGCAGTAGCCCAAGCTATCCCTACTTATGTGATGAGTTGTTTCCTTCTCCCCAAAGCTCTATGCAGCCACATTGAGAGTATGATTTGTAAATTTTGGTGGGGCAGCAACAATGACAAGAGAAAAATTCATTGGATTAAATGGAGCCAGATCTGCAAAAATAAGAGCAAGGGAGGGCTTGGCTTCAGAGAATTAAGGGCCTTCAATGAAGCCCTGCTTGCAAAACAGGGGTGGAGATGTATCACTCAACCAAACACCATGACTGCTCAAATTCTACAAGCAAAATATTACCCTAAGACTAGTTTTCTTGAGGCAGAAACTGGAAATAAAACAGTGAGTTACACTTGGCGTAGTATATCTAAGGCAAGTTGGATACTAAAGAAAGGGGGTCTCTGGAACATTGGTAATGGTGCTAACACAAACATTTGGACTGATAACTGGCTCCCTAGGCAACAAGGGCACAAAATTTGGACCCCTAGAGGAGCAGCAACTCAGATTTGGGTCAAAGACCTAATGTACCCAGAAATAAGGTGCTGGAATAGACAACTCATCTCTAACACCTTTATGCCTTTTGAAGCTGAACAAATTGTTCAAATCCCCATTGTGAATCTATTTAACCCAGATGAATTTTCATGGCCTAGAACTAAGGATGGGATATACACTTTAAAATCAGGCTATCAAGCAATCCAAGAGTGGAAAGAAAATCTAAATACTCCTTCCACAAGCTATAAATCTAGTGACACCATGGTCTGGCAGAAGCTTTGGAAACTAAAAATCCCTCCCAAGTACACTCACCTACTATGGCGTATACTACAGGATGCTCTACCTGTTCAGACAAACCTAAGGAAACGGGGTATAAATTGCTATCCTATATGTAATAGATGCAATGAGAAAATTGAAGACCACAATCATGTCTTTAGTGAATGTTGGTGGGCAAAACAAGTTTGGTTTGCTTCACCATTAACCCTAAAATTCAATCAGCCAGATTTCTCCTTCAAAAAGTGGATCAAGGATAACATACAAGATGATCGCAGTCAACAGATGAATTTAATAAGTGCTATTTGTTATCAGATCTGGTGGGCTCGAAATCTATTAACCTTTCAAAATAAGAACGTACCTGTGGTGAATGCGATTAGCCAAGCCCAAAATAGCCTCCTTGAGTACCAGCAGAATCAAACGCAAACCTCAAAGCAGGCCCGTACCTCCCGGACTCGCAGTAACAACAAAGATAGCTGGATTCCCCCACCCACAGACGCCTTGAAAGTCAACGTGGATGCTCACTGTCTAGGTGATGGCCGTTGGGGGTTGGGGTGGATTGTGAGGAGGGCGGATGGTAGCTGGGTTGGAGCTGCGACAAAGGTGGTTGAGGGAATTGAGGACGTAGCAGCCGCGGAAGCAATGGGGGTGATGGAGGCAATAACATCCGTATTATTGACTCAACAGGGACCGATCATCATAGAAAATGACAATGAAGTGATAATGAAAGCAATCAACGCAAAAAAATTTCCTAGGCTTCTATGGGGTCAGCTAGCAAAGCAAATTAGGTTTCTGATTGATGAAAACCCTCTCCTCTCGTGTCAATGGAGTGGAAGGAAGAGGAATACTGTAGCACATGTGTTAGCAGAGTGGGCTGAAGTAGAGCCCAATAAGACATGGGTGGATAATTTACCCCCACACATTGTAGGCCATATCCAAAGAGATATGATGCCACCTATTTGTAATCCAATTTCTTAATAAAACTTTTTGTTGGTGTTCAAAAAAAAAAAAAAAAACAAATCCCGAGATAAATAACATTTTATTTTTAATGACAAATAATATTATATAGGATAATGCTATGGTGGATCATCTTCACAAGTGGTCCACCGTAGACAAGTGATCTACCGAATATGAATTTTACAAAATTCACCGTTGAATTGAAAGTTTATATTGTATAGATCATCCATAAATTTTTTAATTTTTTTTTTAAATCATTTGATATGTTATTGAGACCCATCAAGATTTATGTTATTTAACAACCGTTAATCTTGAATTGTCTCAATAACATATCAAATAATTTTTAATTTTTCTAAATTTTTCTATAGATGATCTATATGATATAAACTTTCAATCCAACGGTGAATTTTGTAAAATTCGTATTCGTTATAATGTTATTCGTGACTGGTCCACCATAGACCACTTGATGAAGTGGTTAATATTAGAATTTATCATATTGTAGATGATACGCAAAGAACAAGAGAAAGTTTAAAATACAAAGAGGTAACATAAGTACTTCTTGCTAACACCTAACAACCTCTGAAAAACACACACACAACCCAGGAGCCTGCAGGAAGACACACCAAAAGATAAACACTTGAAACACACCACCACAAAAAGATCCAAGGACCTCAGAGATAGAGATAGAGAGAGAGAAGCAAGAATCAACCACCAAGAATGATAAGAACAAGAGGCCTCTAATCAACTAGACCTCACGAAGATCCAACTCAATACCCCATCAAACTCTATTGGTTCCAGCAAAAAATATGATGCATACCCCACTCGTAAAAGAAATAAGGGAAGCCAAAAAATTTACCTAGAAACCATTTTCAAGATGAAAGTTTCACCCTATCTACCAAACACTAAGCATAAACATTTATCCTCATTTTCTTATATGGAGGTGTTGGTGGTACTGTTCATGGTATTTTGTTTGCGGAGGAAAGAAAGAATAAGTGTGTTATATGTTATATGTACTTTTCCACGTTTTACTTAGTCTAATATTTGTCACAGTCGTGCTGTGTTGTTTGGAATTTGCAACCTTGCAGGGTGTTTTTATCTTATATTGTATAGGTGTTTGCTTGGGGGTTGTTTTGGTGTTTCTCTAGTCTGTTGTTTTTAGTGTTCCTTGTTTGTAGTGGTTTCTGTCTTGTGTTTGTTGCTTACCTAGGCATGGCTTATGTTTTGGGTTGAAGTTTTTGGTTTAATAAAATTGCAGTTCAAATTAAAAAATTCATTTCAAATCCTAAATTTAAAAATTAATTAATTTCGAATTCTACATTCCAAAATACACTTAAGGGTAATTTGGACTGAATGCTGGCTGGGAGCAATATAGGAGGAGTCAGAAAAGCAAAATTCACAATAAATCTAGTACAAAAAAATAAAAAATTTAAGACTCCTATAAGTTGGATGTCCAACTATGTAGAACTAGCATTCAAATTCTTTCTTTTTGACATGCAAATAATTAATACTTGTTCAAGAATAAAAAAGCTAAGAACGTTTATCCGAGTTAAGATTTAGGATGACATTAAGAGGCAGAGAAAAATAAATAAATAAATATATATATAGATCGAGCATATATAGAAAACAAAAAAGGAATGCAGAAAGTGGGTACCTAGGGCGGAAATGGTGGCCGGACAAGTTAGCTACTTGGTTAAGAGCCATCTTCCATTTATTTAGCCTATTCATATTCTCGTTGTACTTTTTTTTGTTATTTTGAAACTTTTCTTCATGCACACCTATTGCTTCGCCATAACTCCCGGTTTGATGTCGCACGTGAGAAGGTTCCACATCATAGAAAATAGGTAAAACCAAGCAACTCTTCTTATTGAGGCAATGAATAATGTGCGTAAGTTCGTCCAAACAAAACGAAGAAGAAGCATAGTTGATTGATAAGATTGGAATGAAAATCCTGGATTCTTCAATGGCATCAACAAGTGATGGTGTAATTTCGTCACCTCCCTGAAGCTCCTTATTGTCAATGAAGGTGCGGACTCCGCCATCACATAAAGCTTTGTATAGATTTACGGTAAAACTATAGCGAGTATCAATGCCCCTGAAACTAAGGAACACGTCATAGGTGAATCCATAAGAAAACCAAGAGAAAGAGGAAGATGATTGGATCATAGCCATGATAATAGAAAAGAAATGGAAGTACGAAGATTATGGATTAGTGTCTAGCGCCTCAAAATAAATAAAGAAGTGAAACTTAGAAAAAATGGAAAAATGGTTGACTCATAGACCAACGACCGTTGTTGTAACTAGTGAGTGAAACTTCCTTCCCATTTCCTATCTACTAAAAACAAAAGAGAAGACTTTCATTTTCTTGACCAAGAAAAACTAAAGAGAAGACAATTAATTCAACTTTCTTAATTAGAAACATTGGTGAGAAACTAAAAAATTCAATTAATTTCAGACATTTAATAATAAGAAAAGTCAAGAAATTTATTTTTCTAATTCCACCCATGTGCATCACTCCATGTGCCTCACTCGAAACCGTGTTTTGGTGGAAACATTTCATTAATCATTAAAACGAAATTTATAATTTTTAAAAAATTAAATTTTAGTTTACAAATTACCTATATATATTTAAGTAATTTATATTGTATCAAAAAATTAAAATAAATTATTCTACCAATATCTTATCTCAGATCTTTTCTAGAAGAGGTTCTTAATCTACTAAATAGGGGGTGTATTCGATTGAGATTGAAAGACTATTTTGACAAAAAAAGTCTTGAAGATTTTAAAAGACTTTGTGGGATTATATTGATTTTGTGAGATTTTAAAAGATGTTTTTCAAGAGACTTTTTACAATCAAGATTTTTAACACATGATTTGAATGAATTTTGAAAGATTTTTTTAAAAAGACTTTTTACAATCAAGATTTCATAATACTTTATATATTAGGAAAATTTCAAAAGACTCAATATATATTAGGAAAATTTCAAAATACTCAATAAATTTTAATAAAAAATTATAAGAGTAATAAATAAAAAAAATATTTTTTTGGGAATCCAAAACAACAACAACAAAAATTACGATGAAAAGTTTTGAGTTTTTCTTTACGTACGATGTTGGAAAAGAAAGCATATGGAGCAAGTGAATCACCGATTTCCGATTATATATATATATATAAAATATAATTTTTGATTGTTAACCAACTGCATAATTCACTTCAATGACCGGAATAACACAAGAAATAGCAAAAGTGTTTAATCCAATATGAAAAAAAGTTGCAGAATTTGTTCAAAAAGAAAACTTGCAAAAACCATATTTGATAAGCAAGTGAAGAAAGAAAAGAAGAAGAAAAATTCTGGTACAGTGATGATGAACTCTGAAAAAGAAAAAAGTCTTGGAGAGTTTGAAAAAGTGTGAAGGTTTTTGGTGAAATTGTTGGAAGAGTCTCTCAAGTGTATTTTTAACTAAAAAGTCTCATGAAATCCACTACATGAAAAAATCCACCAAATTGAATACCACAAGATTTGATTTTATAAAAGTCTTGATTGAAACCAATGAAATTTTTTAACATAAAAAAGTCTTTTAAAATCCATTGAAATCTCAATCCAATACACCCCCCTAAATCTTTCAGATTGAGTTGTCACTATTCAACATTGTTTCAGAGAGGTCACCTCATGCGAGGACTTCCTAACCAAAAAGGAATTTAATGCTCTATTCTTCCCAGTTTTAATTAATTCTGATTGTAATTTTTGACATGTTCTTTTAGTTTTAGATTGTAAGAGTGCTACTATTCCTGGTTTAGTTTTTTTTTATCCCTGAGCAGATTACCTTTTTTATCCCTGATATGAATCTATAATTATTATTCTTTTTATTAGATTACCTTTCTAGCTTTCTCTAGTTGTTATTTATTCTTCTATAGATTTTTCATTTAATCAACATATAGATGCTGAGAAAGTCGAATCGGAGAAGAAACCTCATACCTTCGATGACAGCAAAAACTCATCAGTTCTAACACCAAGCTCGCTATACTAGCTTGTCCCTTAGATAACCTAGGAATACCGTTAGTAGCAACCTTGCTCAATGGTGGAAAACCACCGAACGTGGCCGCGTTGGATGATGACGACACTTCGTGCAAAAATGAAACTAGGTTTTGTTGATGGAGCAATCACAAATCCAGGAAAGTAGCATACAAATTACCAAAACTAGGAGAGCAGATTCCATGGTAATGGCGTGGATCATAAATGCGACAGATCCAAAACTTCATGGAAGTATCTCTCATGCAGCCACTACAAGGGACATCTGGCTGGATCTGGAAGAGTGTTTTGCTAAAACAAATGCACCTAGGATTCCCGAACTATGGCGCAATCTGTGTCTAATGCAAAAGGATGATGACGTACTTGAGGGTGACTGAATTTTACACTCGATTCAAAGATCTTTTTGATGAATTAAACGAGCTTTAACTACTGCCATCTTGCACATGTGGAGCTTCAAAAGAGTTGATGAAAAGAGAAGAAGATCAACGACTCATCCTATATTTAGGAGGTCTTGATAGTGAAAAATATGGTCATGTCAAGGTCACAATCTTTAATTGCAATCCACTACCCCCACTCAGGCGTGCTCTCAATCACATACATCTTAAGAGAGAAGGCATGTTACATGACGACTAATTTGCAAGTGAACAAATTATCATAAGTAGTAAAAGAATACCGATCCATGAGGATTGTTGTAAATCAAGCAAAACCAATTATACTACTTATTGAATGTAAAGTTGAAGACATATTGTGAGGTTTTGTTCATGAAACTTTGTTTAGGAATTTTATCGAACAATTGGTATGCGATAGGAAAATAAATCGGAATCAAAAGAATTTAGAAAGGTGATTGGACCTTTTGGTTAATTAATTGGTTGTTGTGTGCTAAATAGAGTGCCTAAGCACAAGAACTAAATTTCTACTCATGAAATTTTGAAGAAAAGACAATCTAATTTGTCTTATTTTTGAACTTGGAGTATTTTGATGTATATTCAAATTCCTGACTCCAAGAGAGTTAAACTCACTAGTAGAGTCTATGAATGTGTATTTATTGATACACAATCGACTACAAAACTTATAGGTTATATGCCTAAATGCTAAAAAAATCATAGAATCAAAATGTTGGTTTCTATGAAATTGAATTTCTCTTTAAGTTGAGAAATAGTGGGGCACTAATGAGAGCATTGTAACTAATCACATTTCAGTGATCAGAAGCAAGCAGTGATGAGAACATCAAACAAGATGTAATAGAACCTCAATGAGGTAAGATAGCAAGATTTGCTAAATAGTATAAACCTGATTACGTGGTTTATATATTAGATGAGGATCTAATGAGCTTTCAAGAAACATTGTCTTCCTTGGATGTTGATTTATGGCAAGATGTCATAAAAGATGAGATAGAACCTCTAGAATCTAATAATATATGACATTTAGTAGACTTACCTCATGACTGCAAACTGAATGGTTGTAAATAAATTTTTAGAAAGAAAGAAAATATAGATATTTTCAATATTTTTCTCCAATCACAAGAATAATATCCATAAAGGCAAATAGATATTAAAACTGCGTTTCTAAATAGTGAACAAGAAATTTTTATGGAATAACCTAAATATTTTGTAACTCAAATGCGAAAACAAATAACAATGAATTAAAAAAAGGAGAAAACTTACAAATTGTACCATTAATATTGTTCATCCTGTTGCCCAGTAATAACATATCAAAGTGGACTAACTAATACACATCACACTTTGGACCTCATAATTCCATTAATCCTGTTTAACCCCGTTGACACGGTTCTTCTCTTAATCTGGAAAGAAAATTGCTTTTCTGACCCCCCCCCCCCCCATTTCTTCTATACCCCCAAACAGACGTTTTTGCCCTTGGTGTGCCATAAAAATTTTGCCAGACGTTCTCGGTTCGTAGAAACCGAGACCCCCCTTTGAATTAGCTCGGTTTCTAAAAACCGAGAAACCCCCCAGAGTTAGCTCGGTTAATATTAACCGAGACCCCCCCTCGGTTAATATTAACCGAGCCATATGTATATACTAACAGAAGCAGCAGCTTCTGTTTTCATTTACGAGTTTTTTTCAAAATAACCCTAAGTTCCTCTCTTCTTCTCCAAAACGCCACTTTCAACCCTACATCAACATCCAACTTCAAATCATACATAATCAAGTAAGTTTCATACATCTTTGATCATTCTATATGTTCATCCTCAACATTTTCAATTATATGCATATTTTGTTCCTCTCTCCATAAATTTCAAATTATGACTTTGTCTTTCAAACGTGATTATGTTGTATGATTTGTTGATTATTGGTTAATTGTTAGTATGGTTAGATAATAGCATGAATGCATGTTTCATATTATGTTAAATGTGAGTATGAGGTTGAGTTTCTATATTGTACTCCAAGTGTTTGACAAAATGTCTGAGTGAAATCAGTTACTTTTTTCCATATTAATTATGTTTCCATTTGTTTATGGATTAAATGTTTGGTTGAATTAAAAGTTTGAATTTGTCATAGATTAAAAGTTTGTATTGATTTTGAATTTTTTTCTATGTTTAGATATGGAAGACGACAATGTTGGCCGAACTAGACAAGGAAGGGCGAGCAGAGCACATTCGTCTGCTCGTAAAGAGCTTGCCGCAAATGCTCCTCCACCTAAAAGAGGGCGTCGCGGTAAGCAAGGACCGCCGGTGCGAGGAACACACGATGCCGAAGCGGGTGGTTCGGGTGGTTCTCGTTCACGCGCACGTCGACCGGTGCGTGATGATGAGGACTTTGATGCCGGTCAATATTTAAATGAACCGGTTGATTATCAAGAGGATGAGCAACCACAACCACAACCACAAGAGGATGAGGAACCTAATGTACAAGAAGGGTCTTATCCAGGAGGACCGAGTGATTTGTCGTTGCTAAAAAATTACCATAAGCATCGGGCAAATCCAATTTGGGATGCACAACATAACGACCCGGTAAAAATCTAAGAAATATGTCGATTATTTTATGAATGATTTAACTTTGTTCAATATTGTAATTTCGTTAAGGTGCATATTTTAATAATGTATTGCGTTGTTGGATTTTGCAGATTTTACACAGGTCGTTACGTTGCATTGCCAGTGCCAATAAGGTTATAAAAATTCAGAAACCTACACAAGATTGGTTTTGGCAATATATTATAGCATCGGGGTTGGAGCCGCTGGTAAGGACCAATTTCAACGTACTTGACTATGGGCTTCTATGGGCTTTTGCTGAGCGTTGGCATCCGGAAACAAGTACATTCCACCTTCCAATAGGTGAGATGGGCATCACATTGGACGATGTCCAATGTTTGTTGCATATTTCCATCCAAGGGAAATTTCTTAACCATGTCAAGATTTCAAGACCAGACGGAGCTCAAATGCTTAGCACATATCTTGGAATTGACGAAGGCGATGCCATGGATATGTTTGCCGCCTTAAAAGGGCCATATTTGACGCATTCCTACGTTCAAGGCCTTTTTATGGATTATTTAGATGCTGCTGAATCTGCTTTCGCGAATAATGCCCCGATGCACGAGGTTAGGATGTATAGGGAGAGATGCGTACGGGCTTTTTTGCTATTTGTTGTTGGTTGTACCATATTCAGCAACAAATCGTCGTACTACCTCGACGTTGTGTATATACAGTACTTTGCGGACTTGTCGAGTGTCCATGAATGGAACTGGGGTTCTGCTGCCCTTGTTCAATTACAAAATTATTTGGACTTTGCATCTCAAGCTCAAGCGTCCCAGTTGGCTGGCTACATGTCATTTTTTGAGGTAAAAATATACGAACCTTCAATTATATATTATGTTATATGTGTAGAACTTATTTTTTACATGGATATATTTTACATAAGTATGTTTGCATATAATGAAGCTTGTATGTGAATTTTTCAGGGGTGGATAATTACACATTTCCCGACACTTAGCATGTGGCAGTTAGAGACAAATTTTACTGAAAATATGCCACTAAATGCGAAGTATGCTCCTGGACAAGGTCACAAGGATTCACGTGGCTATAGGCAGAGCATCGACAATATTCAAGTGTCGGACGTTGTGTTTTGTCCGTATGATAACCGCCGACATATCCGCCCTTTGATTGATGCATGTTGGTTTTCTGGTTGGTTAAGGTGTGGGAGTTTGAAAGCTAAGCATTTGCCTGAACGTGTGCTGAGACAATTTAATTACGTTCAGGGCATTCCAAGAGACCCCGATGTAAGTGCGCCAAATATGAATGTATTTGAGATTGATCGTGTGTGGGCTGAAGAGATGGATATGCGGTTGATTGATGAAAACATGAGGGGTCAAGCTGTGGTTAATGCTTGGGACTGCGATCCTGGATATGTTTTGTGGTTTTACAAAGTGTCGCATCCCAAAATGCGTCCATTAGAAGCTCCAGAGGATCAACCAAGACCACCTGAGTTGGAGGTGTTGCTCGAGGAGTCTCAACAAAGACATGACCCTAATCCATTGGGTGTATGCCGAAGTGTCAGGGATGAGGTTCAGAGGGCACTTGATGCTGGTGAGGCTGAGCCAGGAACTCCAGTTCATGGTACTTTGCGTAAGATTCTCAACATGCTTAACCCGTGTTTGACGTATAAACGAATAAGTCGGGGGAGAAGAGGTGGACGGCGTGGATAGTTATTTGTTATTAGTTTAGTGTCTTTAATTATGTTTTAATATGTACTTTGGAATTTATGTATTTTGGCGTTGTAATTTGTACTTTGGAATTTGTTGGAACTTAATAATTAATATGTACTTTTGCATTTTAATGTTGGAATATTATGTATTATGGATTTTATGTTTTACAATTAATTGTTGATTTTGTGTTGGATGAAACTTAATGTATTTTGTGTTGGATGAAACTTAATGAATGTTGTGCAAAAAACAGGTTTGGACCTCAAAATATATTGAGGTGGTAACAGAACCAGAAACCTATGGTTCTGGTTTTTACCAGTTCTGGCTCGGTTTCTAAAAACCGAGCAATACCAGTTCTGGCGCGATTTTTAGAAACCGAACTCGCCCAGAAAGTATCATAACAAATTAAAAACATAGAGTTCATAAATTTCCTATTATAATGAATCATAAAAAATTTCCAATTAATCCATACAAATAATAAAACATAATAAACTGGATATTTCATAAATTAAAAACATAGAGTTCAACAACTGTCACGGATCATTGAAAATTAAACACGTTACAATGAAATTAAAGACATAACATAAATTAAAGACATAAAATTAGGTTAATGTAACATAGCATACAAACGTCCCCCTTTTGGATCAATTAGAATTTGATTAAACATGGAGCGCACATCATCATCATCTTTCAATTGTTTCCACCCGTATTTCTTTGGTGCATCTTCAAATGAATTGCTTGAACAGTCAGCTGCCAGATCGACCCACATTTCTGCATACCCAAGTTTCGCAATTTTGATTTGTTTGCCCTGTGCATAATGATACATGATTTCAATTCTATTTTTGATTGATTCAACGGTTGTTAAACTTGTATCCAATGCAAGGGTGAACAACTCTTTGTTACCCTGAAACTGGACAGAAAACTGATATGTTTCTACCGGATTGCGAACTGCAGAACCACGAGAACCACGAGAACCACGTGAGGATGACATAGTTAAGAATTGAAAAAACTAGTAAATAAATTGAAACTGAGTTGTGATTTATCTGAATACGCATCCATATATTTATATAATTTGTTGTCTGATTACATCCACAAAAATTGTCGGTTACATTTCGACCACAAAAAGTGACGGTGCAATCTCGACCACAAAAATTGTCGGTTACATTTCAATTTTTTTATTAAAAAAAATGGATTTAGTTATATATTAACGGTGCATCTTTCTTTACCCCCTTGATCTCTTTTGTACCCCCCATACAATTTTCCTGCGTACAGAGGCTTAGCTCGGTTCGTAAAAACCGAGGGGAAGCGCGGTTTTTAAAAACCGCGAAATTATAGGCATGCTCGGTTTTTAAAAACCGAACCACACCAGGAAAAACACCAGAACAGCCTGCTTCTGTTTTCCAATACCACCTCTATACAAATGAGGTCCGAACCTGTTTTTTACACATTATAACATCATTATTTCAAACCAAACAGTTTTACTAAATCAAAATACTATTTTCATTACATCAAAGTACTATGTTAATTACTTCAAAATACATCAAAGTTCATCAAATTTCATTACATATCAAAATACATCACATGAGTTCATCAAAGTTCATTATATGCTACCCTATGTGATTACATCAAAGTTCAATCAATTGTCATTGGATTGTCTTCACTACCAACACCAACAGTTGAAACGTCTCCTCTCTCGATGCTCATGAGTTCCTCAAACTCCTTCTTCCTATCCACAAAATAAGTTTGCCAATCCTTAGTGTGTTCAGCAGCATGTCGCTTCCACTGAGCATTTGTTTTAGGTATCGGACAACCTTCTTTTAACTTCACTAAAACGAAGTGATTAGGTAATGCGCCAAGGCAAATAACCTTTGAAGACGGGTTTGGTGGTGGATAGCCACGCAATGGAAAAAATGTTTCACATGCTCCCACTCCATGTTTTGAGAGCTGCACCACTACTCTCTCAAAGATAGTAGCTACGATATGTCCCATATCCGGGAATGTGAACCATTTATCTTGTGGTGCAACTGTCTTCCTAAGAGAGGTTCTTTGTCTCGGAGCTCGGAATAGTGCCTCATAAATATATTTCCAATGGTCCTCACCATCAAACATGCTAACATACATACTCCTATGCAAAGTCATCTCCCTTTGCATGCTAAGTCGTACCAACTCAAAATCCGCTTCATTCTTTTTTGTAGCCAATGCAATCGCGCGGTATCCACAATAACCGTCACCTTCCACATCAACTATATCTTCAATAAAAGGATGCATGCACTTCGGCATGTGGTCAAGCTCAACAATTTGAGATAGAGTCGGAGTGAAGTTACCAATTACCGGAGCTTTGGACATAGTAGACGATGAAGCTTGTGATAATGACGCATTCGAGTCAGATGACTTTGATGGATTAGATTGAGATGATTGTGTCTCCGCAAAGTATGCATTAACATGCTCCCACCGGGACTTATCTCTAGTTGTGGTATTTTTTTTGCCACGAACCGCCGCCTTTTTCTTTTTAGCCCCTTTTGATTTGGCATCTTCAACCGGAGGCTTGAGAGAGGTAGATTCAGGATATGCAATTAGACGGAGTTGATTTCGGATTTCATTTTTCATACCTTCATCCGATGTTTTCAACCTTTCCTACAAATATTCATATCAATATGTCATTAAGCAAACAAATAATTTTATCGTTACTACGCAAACAAATATGTACAATTATGATATGCGAACCTTAATTGCTTCCCACTCTGCTGTGCACGAATAATCTTCCTGGACGTCTCCACCGCCTTCTTCAACATTGAAACACATCCTCTTCCAGTGAATGTATACTTCATCGAGTCTAATAGGTTGGTTGTGCCTTAACTTCTTAGCAATCAAACATGCACATACCCTTTTTGCCTCTTGGTAGATGTAATCCAATGCCGCTCTAGAGACTTTGAAAGGTAGCAAAGAGTACAGTCTAACATCCCGGTATCTGTGCTCCTCTACAGACATACTTTGACCAAATTGAGTTTGAACTTCGGTGAATTGAAGTCCCAACATGTGATGTATCGCTTCCCATCCCTTCACCAATTCACCAGAACTGTCCTCCAAGGATTTTTTCAAGACACCATGGGCACTTTCAACTCTATTTGTGGTATAGTTGCCCATGTGCATATGCTTGTCTACCCAAGCACATACAACCTTCTCTTTGTCCGTGTCCAAAACGGTTTCTTCAATATAGCGCAACAATATTGGCCACTTCTTACATAGCTCCCTAAACTCCATTAAGCGATCACCATACACGTCGACTGTATCCGAGTATAACAAATGCATGAAGGCTTTTTCCAAATTCGCCCACACAATTTCCTTCTCGACCTCTTCTCCTTCTCTTACTTTCAGTAGCTCCTTTATCTTGGACCCCACATTTTTCTGAACATGAACCCGACAAACCATGGCAGCCGATGTAGGAAATACTTGACCAACAGCATTCATCAATGCGGTATCTCTGTCAGTCAAAATCACCTTAGGCAAACTACATTCATTCCTTACATGTGACCGCAATTGTTGTAGAGCCCAAATGAAATTATCTTCTTTCTCGTTTGTAAGCCAAGCAAAACCAACATTAAACGTCCTCTCGGTTGAAGTGAACCCGACTATCTCAAATAAAGGCATGTTGTACTTGTTGGTTTTGTACGTCGAGTCCATCACCAATACAGTGGGAAAAGAGTTGAACAAGCTCAAGGATCTTGGATGTGCAAAGAAAATATCTTGAAGATATTCACCTCCTTCATCAACATGCGACCGATACTTGAAAAAATATTTCTTGTCGCTCAGATGTTTGAACATGTGTTGCATTTCACTCATGGACGCCCTCATTTTAGCTTTATACCTATACCGGGCGTTGTAACATTGCTTTGATGACATCGTGTTCTCGGGATCTCTTTCTTTCAATGTCGAGAGGATATTTCTTGGTTGGACCAAATTCTTGGTCATTTCATTCACCAATAGCGTCTCTTCCGGCTTCAACCGACCCGCCACAAGATGCTCCTCAAGCTCCGTGTCCAACTCGTGGTTGTGTATGCCATTCACCACTGTCATATGCCATAACTTTGTTTCTTTTGCATAATAACCACGAAGTCGGAATGGACATCCGCACTTCCTAGTTCCCGTAGAATCGGCTTTCAACTTCTTTTTAGGTGGCACGTACTTGCCGCTTCGTTCGCACTCCAACACAAAAAACGGCTTCCTACTCTTATCCCCGCCGTTGTTCGATCTCCTAACTATAATGGTAAACTTCAATTTTTGTGCAACCTTTTTAGCCCATTTGATCAAATCATCTTTGGAACCTTCTTTAGCCGCAGTCGCAAAATGATGTCCGGTGTCAATTGATATTGGTGGCGGTTGAACTGGAACCGGAACAATGTCAAGTGGTTGTGGCGGTTGATCTTCCATGACTACAAACCAAGCAAATGCAAATAATTTAATTAGCAACCTTTAATTGTTACAATCCTAATAGAATATTAAGTACACACCTAAAACACTAATAAGCAATTTGTACTACAATTTATAAGTCATTAGTAACTAATTATATAAATAAAACCAACAAGTCAGAAGCTGGCTATTTTTCTCCAAAACGCAGGACTAGCGCGGTTCGTAGAAACCGAGCTAGCTCGGTTAATAGAAACCGAGCGTTTCCTGACACATACCCTACGAAACTAGACCTATGACAGCCACATTTAAACAAAATTTAAATCGGTGATTACCTTAATTTCACGCTTTAATGAGTGTTTGATGTTGTAGAGCAACCTTTGATGTTGAATCCAAGCCTTGAATGAGCACCAATTAGGATTGGATTTGGGGAGGGGAATTTGAAAAGTTTTGCAGAAAAATAAGAAGTGGCTGCTGGTTTTCTTTATATAGGATTAGCACGGTTTTTAAAAACCGAGAGAGCTGCTCGGTTTCTACGAACCGAGGCAACCTTCCAAAAATTTTGATACCCCCCAAGGGCAAAAGCGTCTGTTTGGGGGGTATAGAAGAAATGGGGGGGGGTCAGAAAAGCAATTTTCATCTGGAAACTCGATATGCTCAATAGAAAGTCTAGGTGTGTTGGGCCCTTCATTTATTTGGTCAAGTCTGAACCACCTTATTTTCTGGATCTCGCCCAGTACACTTTGAAATGAGACAAAATAAAGAGAATGGACAAGAAAGTGCTAGAGTCATCAAATGAAGAGTGGAGGGTCCTACAAAATACAAAGGAAAGACATTCTGTTAAGCTTGATCCACATTTCCAGGGTAGGCGCAAGAGTAGTAGAATTTGCAAAGCCAACATCACCTTGAAGGATTTCATCACACATGGGTAGTATATATATGGACTCAATTGTTATTTCTATTTTCATGTGAATTGTGTAGTTTGTTTTCTTCTCATTGTTAGAGTTGGATTTAATTTCCAGAAATTCAATAATAAGTCCCTTAACTTCATCTTCCAATTTTGCACATGTTTCACACTTCCCAAGTCAACATTTTACTTTTTCAATCAACTTTGGTAAATACACAAGCTTTAATGACCCACTAAATTAAGCATAATTTTCCAATGCAACCTTTGAATTCTTAATCAAAATTTGATGTTTACGATGAACCTATGATAAACACGCAAACTTTAATGTCAGACTATCCCGCACATCATCTTTAATACATCTATGAACTTCTATATTTATTAAATATTATCATCAATCGTTAGTTGGTTCAGTGGTGATTGACGCTGAACTTGGTAGGGAGGATCACAGTTCGATCCCCTGCAACTGTGATCAGAAGGGGACTAAAACCACTTGATGCCAGAACTGACCTCAAAATCAGATTAAATTGGTGGTGAAAACAGTTGTTTAATTTCCCATTCAATCTTTTGATAAATAGATAAACTTTTAATAATATTTTAAGCAACATTTGATAAATAGATAAACTTTAATAATATTATTATTTATAACATTTTAAGCAACATTTGATAAATAGATAAACTTTAATAATATTATTATTTATAACATTTTTTCAGGAATTGAATTGTCTAAAATAGTTTTTTTACTAAAAAATAGTGTTCTTTTTAAAAAAAAAAAAAATTCATTATAACACATTATTAATGATAATATATTTTTGACTGAAGTTTTTACTTAATGAAATTTTTCCTTATAATATTAAACCCCCACCCCATTATATCATTCAACTATTTCTCTCTTTTCACAAACCTTCTTATGTTCTAAAATTTTGAAGTTATACATAAAAATGGATCAACGTACTTGTTCCAGCAAAATTTGTGGTACCATTGATCCTCCTGGCATAAGAAACATATGTGGAACTTGTTTCATCAGAGACAATCCATCTAAACTAAATGCATATGATGCTTCAAAGAGTCACAATGTACCATCTGCTGCTATTTCGAAAGAGTCAACAAACAAGAGGAAAAAAACGTATCCCCTATTTCTTAAGAATTTCTTACTCAATTTAATTAATTAAACTTTTTTCTTTTTTTTTAATTATTATTGTTACTCAATGTTATTATTTTTCTAATTTTTCCTCAGCTCCACGTTTGGATCCTTTTATCAAGGATTGGAAAAGAGTGCATTCAAACCAACTTGTAATATTGATACGGCCCAATCATCTGAAAAAGGCTTAGATGTGGATGCTGAAGGCCCAACAACACATTTTGAGGGGGCCAATGAGTTGGTGGAAGAAGTCTCAACATCAAGAAAGCGCAAGAAACCAATATGTACGATGGACTTTGAGTGTGAATGAAGGGATTGGTTAGCAACGGTATCATTGTCTTATTGAGTTCACAATATCATGATCATATGTTATCTTGTATTGAGAATGTTCTTATGAATAAAATGAGTTAATTTGGTTCTATTAAAAAAAATTGTGTTCAACAATTAAGGATGTGTATCATGCTTGACATTTGTAGTTAATTGGATATCTAATGTTGAATTAATTATGTGATATAATTAAACTAGATGTATGGGGTTTATTTTTGGATTATTTTAGGTTCGATTTTGGTATTGTATTTTGTTGTGTAGTCTATTTGAAACGATCTTTTCTTTTGGGAAGACAGTCGATGTTGAGCAATTGGTCGATAAGGTTTAATTCCCCTCTTAAAAATGGTTTATTGCTAAGAGTTCTATCAATATCTGGTCCCATTATAAGTAGGCAGTGAAACCCATTCTCTACTGGTGCTGATAGTGGTCTGTGTGATAGACATGCATGGTTTGTCTCTGTTTGATCTTTGTGATTGTCTATCCTTTTGAGGACCCTTCTGTACATGGCGAGTTGGCTAAGGTTTCTCTAATTGTGGCTGGTTTTTCCGTTGGTCTGTAGTTGCCTTCTAGTTTTTTCATAGGACTTTATTTACCTCTTTTTCCAATCACTTTGTTATGCCGTTGTTTGTTATTTTGTGATTTTTTGTAGTGCATCTAGTAATTTTTTTTTGTTACCATGTTATTGGTACGAAGTTTCGACCGCTGTTACTATTCACTGTCGACGAATATGTGAGGTACACAAGGTAAGTATTCCTCTTCCAACCAAATTTTCTCCATTGACAAACCCCTAACCACATACTTTAAGAGGACCAAAACCCTTATCTTAAACCAATTAATTGTTGGTCATATATCTGGTACTCTGTATACTTTGATCGTTTAACTTTGTTTAGATATATTAAAAAAAACACAGAACACTAATTGATCCCCTAAAAAAAACTAATTGGAATATTATATATATATATATATAAAATAACCAACAGTGTTTTTTTTAAAAAGCTAGATTAACCCACCTAAATTGGCACAATAGAGAATCGAACCTGAGACCTTGAGAGGAGCATACTCCAAGGACCCAAGCCAACATCACTAGGCCAACCACTGACGAAAAGCCAATCCATGACCAGACCAATGACCAAAGGGAACCAAAAGTGCTGCGAGAGAGAAATATGCGCCAAGTTGATTCAACACCGTCATAGCCGGACACGCAAAAGTAAGTGTCTGGAGTAATGAGGCATCGAGTTACCAAATTAGATTTTGTTGGCAACCCGTCTCGCAAGAGCATCCACACAAAAATAGACACCTTCAAAACAACCTATTTGTGCTAAATAAGATCTTCAACTGCATCCAAATAAACTGACTGCTGTGAAATCAAGAGCTGATATGCACTCTAAACTGAGTACCCTCTAATGGGATCAAGCTGCCACAGCCACAAATCAGAAGATTGAGCATGCAAAAAGAGATTGTTAAGTAAAACCGAACACTCCCCCCACATCTCATCCTCCCACGTCCACAGCTGTCTCCGCCACAACAACGCCTCCCCTCCGGCCTACCACCCTAATGAAGAAATCTCAGCTACTGTACTCGATTTAATCTCTACTAGATCGAATAAGCCCCTATTTCATATTGCTTTACTTTTTTTGTTGTTGATGATCATATTGTTTTACTTTAATTTTCTATAGTTTTAGTTGATATTTTTTTTTACCTTAATTCTAATGCTTTTAATGAGGTTCTTTTAAATATTGATTCAGGATTCACATTTTTTTTTATATATTTGACCTCTCTATTATTAGATATTTGACCTCTCTATTTTTTGATTCAGGATTCACATTCTTTTAAATATTTAATTCTAAATATTTGACCTCTCTATTATTAGATAAGATTTAAAGATTTATTATAAAAGAAAAAGCATTATATAAAAAAAAAAGAAAAAAAAAAGAAGGTATGATTTAAAGATTAGTTTTCTTCTTTATGAAAAATAAAATCTTTTAGAAGATTTGATAATAAAAAACTTGACTTGATGCCCAAGATTAGATAGATTTCCAAACCTCTCACTATATATTAAACACACACCTAATTCAATTATTTCTCTCATATTCATAAACCTTCTTGTTCTTTAAAATTGTGAAGTGATATCAACATCATCTAGCTGAAACAATATGGTTCCACCGATTTGCCCTAATAATGGATGTGGCTTGTATGATGCTGCTGGTATCAAAAATATTTGTGGAAAGTGTTTCATGGAAAGCATCAAAGGAAACATCACTAAATCAGAAATTAAGGATGTTCATGTTTCGGAGAAGTTCAATGTATGTGCTGCTATTGCTACTATAACTCTCAAAGACTCTACAAGCATTAACAAAGGTTTGGATTAATAGGGTTTGAAAATGTAATGCTGTGGGAATGTATTCTATGGCCAAAAACACACTCATGTATGTAATTAGGGTTTGAAATATATTGGTCACCAACATTCATAAATTAGAATGTAGAGTATAGCCTATAGGATTCATGTATCTTAGCTAGATATTATCAATGTTCATCTGATTTTTCTAAAACTTACTATCTTAATACTTCAATTATGTTGAATTATTTTTTGTACTGATATTTTTTCTTTTAGGTCACAAGTTTTATGATTAGAAATTCACTTATGTTTTGGTTGAGTAGTATCTTTTCGGGTGCACTCGCTTAGTTGGTTTTTTCCCTTTCTCTATTTTGGTGTCTTCTCTGGGTGGTTGTGGTGGTTTCTATCCTTTGGGAGTTTTTTTTTTTGTTTTTGTTTTAGATTTTTTTCCTTTTTTGTCAGTGAGTACCGCTGGTACTCAGACTCTCGTTATTTATATATATTTATCTTTTGCCATTAAAAACAATAGAAATTCTTGAAGTAAATTTAGGTTACAAGTTAAACCAATTGTTTGCTTTTTTAAATATTGATTTCCAAATCCAATACCATTTAATTGATGAAATAAAACGGGGTTTTTATTTTATTTTATTTTACACTCGTGGCAAAACTTGATTATGCAAAGATTGAATATTTTGATATTAAAAAGTTGTTTGCGAGCCAAATTAGATGAATTTTACACTATTATCGAATAAATCACCACAATAATACACTTCAGTTTAATTTAATTTTAATATTATAGATAAATGTCTATGTCTAGTTTCTATATATTGGTGTAAAGTTAAATTACTCCAATAAATTAGACGGTATAGTGAACCGAATACTGGTATCGAAAACAAAAATTTACACCAATAGACTATACCAATTAAATTTTAATTTGGTTATCATTACTTTTTCAAAAAACAATTGTTATCATTAATGTTCTCTTTTATAATTTCCAGCTAGCACAAACAAACTCTTAACTATTTGGGATAAACATTTCATAATTTCCAGCTAGCACAAACAAACTCTTAATTATTTGGGATAAACAAATCCAACACATAAACGTACCCAATAGCATTTAGATGAGATGGTGTAGGTCTCTTCTAGTTTAACTAAAGTTTTGGGTTCCATTCATAGGTTGTGTATGTAGCAATGTTAAAACTCTTACAGAGAATTTGTCATCCATGACCCATTTGGGTCCTACAAAGCTCGAGAGATTAGCTTTACATTTGCCAAAAATAATCTATATAGAAGTTTATTTTTTGTTACAAACCTATATATAGAAGTCTTTGCTACGGTTTATCTAAAAATGACATTAATATTTTTTTTTCATAAGACAGTATAAATTCATTAGTCTTTCTAAAAATTTGGATTAAATGAGTAAAAAAAGAAGATATAAATAATTTATTGATAAAATTGATATTTTTTAAATTTTTTAAATTTTGTATGGGTTTAAATCAGTTATCTCTACACACAATTATAAAAAATTATCCCTCGGGCTTTGTGGGACTCACATAATTAAAAAACTCTTCTAAAAGATTTAACATTGTTGTGTGGTCAAACCTGTAATCAAACTCATGATCAACTGAATTTTCTCCATATGCATGAGAGACCAAGACCATTGCTCATTGTTAGTACTTAGTAGTATATCTGATAGTCTTTATACTCGAGTCTTTTAATCTTTTTTTAGATATACTCTAATTGATCTCCTAAAAATATACTAATTGGATTAATTATTAAATCAAAATATATCAAAATACCTTTTTTAGATATACCATTTTTAGACATTAATAATTATTATTTTATATTTTTTTTTTTTGGTCAAGAATATTATTTTATATTTTTATTAAAAAACCAATACTTTTAATTTTAATTAAGCAGATTCCAAATAGTTATCCACCTTAAGGGTAAAATTTCTAGCCACTAAGTTACTCGACAAAAAAAAAACTAGATACAAAATATATCAAAGTGCGATTTTAAAAAAAGTTTGTTATGTATATTTGATCATATCTATTTGATTTGATGCATAAAAATAAAAATAAAAAATACTTCAAAACAAATTCTTTATCAAATTAATAGTTATACGGTTTATATTCAAAACAAGGATATGCACTGTCAGTGTAAATTAATTTTACACCGACAACCAATAAGAATAATTCAATCTTCCATGTAATGTTAAGAAAATGGAGAGTGAGGTGACGTGACGGAAAAACATCAAATTAAATGATGATGATAATGATAACAAAGATTTAGTAACTATCGACCATTTAAATGCTATCTAATTAATAGCTAGACTGTTAAGAATTTGATCTTATTTTATCTATATATAAAGGGTGCTGTTAACATGTGCATATAGGGCACATGTTAAAGTATCTTAATATAGAAATTTAACATTTAATGATACAAGCATTTAATGCTTAAAAAATTAAAATTTAATGCTTCAACATTTAATACTTTCTATTTTTACTTCCTTAACATGTGTCATTGATGCACATGTTAACATTCCCCATATATAAAAGACTGTCACTCTCATAAAACCCTAGCTAGTTATTTTATCTCACTCTCATAGATAGATACTGCTTCTAATAAAAAACCTAACTAGTTATTGCTTCTCCATTCTAGTCTTACCTAACAATGAGTTCTTCATTAACTACTAGTAATGAAGCTCATAAGCGTCTTATAATAAAGATTTCTTATCGTAAAAAACATGTTGATGATTATGTGGATGATAATCATTCTCAAAAGAGGAAAAAGACGGAACATGGAAAACCAATTATTTCATGTTATTGGCTGGATTCAACAATAAGTTTGTCTCAACATAAGAAGAACATGAAGAATAGCGTTGTTGCGCATACCGACCAAAACAAGAAGGAACCTACCACAACAAATATCTCTTTTGGTAGAGAAACAAAGGATTATGTTGGTGATTTTGGTTGCAAGAAGTTGAACAAGAATCTGGGAACTAAAACAACTTGCGTCGAAGATCATCGAAGAGCTGAAACATACGGTTTTATAAAGAACAATGATGGTGAAGAAGAAGTTATCAAGGTGAAGAAACCAATGGATCGTTATAAGAAGATGCAATGTTGGGTGATTTTGAAGAGGATGCTAGAAGGAAGAGATGGTTGGGCTCTAAAATATCCTCTTGATCACAAGTATTTGGAGGGATTATCTAAGTCAAAGTTGAAGGCAATTGGTTTGAAAGATATTGAAACTAAGTTGAAGTTATATTCAACACCTCAAGAATTTGCTGATGATATGAGGTTTGTTTTCTCTCATGGATTGCTTTACCCTCCTTGGAATGTTGTTCACAAAATAGCAACGAGATTTAGTGAAACTTTTGAGAACAAGTGGAAAAGTTTGAATGAAGAATGGGCAAGGAGTCATAAAAGGAAGAGGGAACAAGCTGTTTAGGATAATATGAGGAAAAGTCTCAACTTCAAACACAACAAGTCATGATATATACTTGATAATTTCAATTCTTTAGAGTTATATTTTGTCATGCAATGTTCACGTTAATTGTATCAAAATTCCAATTAATTGTTACCACTTCAACAAATTTGTTGTTTAATTAGTTTTTATTATGTCACACAAATTTACTTGCTAGCAATATTACTTTTTTCACCTAGTATTTGAAGGTTATTTGTAATTAATTAACTACTTGTTTAACATTCTTATCTCTCTCAAAAATAAAGAAACATTATGAGGAACAACAAATCACGAATTAATCAGTTTAATGTCATGATATCTCATTGATGGACCAATCACTTTTGATTCGAGATCGGGAGTTAAAGTCTAGTGGTGTCTTTATGGGTCAGGTTGATGTTTTCGTCCGTGATCTGGAGGCTGAGAAGAGTCCTTCTAAAATTGAGATTAGAAGTAGACCTCTATTAGATGGTGTCTGTTTTAGTCTTCTTCATTGGTGTTTCACTTATATACAGTGCTTTTATTTTGTAGTTCCGTTTTTCAGACCTCTGTTCGTCTTGTGTAGAAATCAGTTAAGTTAATTAAATGTTACTTTGAGTTTTGGTGAGACCCTTTCTTTCTTATAGTTTATAGAGATATGGGTGTTGGGACGTATAAGAGGGAAGGACTTATTAGACAATATGAAAAAATTTGTGATGTTGGCTCTATTGGGTAAAAATAGTGGATGACCAATAAGTTATTTGATAGCATTTGTTCTCATGAGAAAAAAAAAGGAAAGAAACATATGACTACTGTGTTCTCGTAAAAAAAAGTAACAATATATGCCTAAAAAAATACCCTTCTGTCTAAAGAAAAGGAACTTATATGTTGGAACAAAGCCTCATAACATATATGCGTGCAGTTGTTTTATTTTTTTTGTCATGTGGGATAGTGGTTAGAGATTTCATTTATAAGGTGGATAAGTGAGATGACCGATGTTCGAACTCCGACTCCCTGCATATATAATGGAAGAAATGGGTAAAAAAGAATTTTAGATAAAATAATAAGATAACAATGAAAGAAAAAATTATAAGCTATAAGCTCATAAACTAACTGAAATAGCGTTTGAAAAATACTCCCTCCGTGTTTTTTTTAATTGTCCAGTTTCGTCAAATTTAGCGTTTCTAATTAACTGTCTATTTAATGTTATAAGGATACGATTTGTCATTTGTACCATTTGTCAATTACTCTTATTATTTTTTTCAATAAAACAAATTAATGTTATATATTTGAAAAACTAAAGTTTTTTTTTAAATTTTTTATTTTGGGACATAACATATTAAATATTTTTTTTTACGTAATATATTAAATTTATTGGAAAGAGAAAGTGTATGCAAAAAAATAGGAATTTATTGGTGAATTAAAGTAGGGTATAACAGGAAGATAAGATGCAAAAATACACTTTCTTAATTTATTGTTGTTATTCTAAATGGACACTTATAAAAAAAAACAGAGGGAGTAAGTTATAAGCTAGTAAAATAAGCTATAAGCTCATGATAAAAAGATTGTTACCAAACAGAATTTTTAGCTTATAATCTATAAACCATAAGCTAGTTTATTGTGCTTGCCAAACAGAGTCGTTGTAGTAATTACTTAGCATTCACGCGCTTTCTTATTGACCCTATTGACCTAATCTTACAATTTCTTGTGTTTAATTGATTAGTAGTGATAATTATTGTTTGTTTACAAAAAAGCAATTTAACTAAAAAGTTATACCACATTATGTGGTAGATATTTAGACACCTTAACTATTCGACTTTAGTTCGATCCCAGGCTGGTGTATATGGAGAAGTATTTATTGGAAGAATTTGACCCCTTAAATAGATCTCATTTATACGAAGAGAATCAATCTCTACAGTTATGGATGTGGGTCAAATTGGGCCGTTTTTAGCCAAATATGTTACCCCGACCCGATTAAAGTTAAGTGGGTTGGGTTTGATGTAAATCCGTATTTTTTTTTATGTTAAACCCGAACTAACCCAATTCGATGGTGAGCATATGTTGGATTGGATCAACGGATTATTACATATAAATCTTTTAAATAATTAATTCTCAAAAATTTATAGTTAAAAGACATTTTATTTCATAAATTTTTTTTAAATTTAAACTAAATTTTACTATTTAAAATTTAAGTACCTTTTTTTTTTTTTTGACGAAAAAATTTAAGTACTTGAAATTACATGAAATACTTTGAATATAATATCAAAATTTAAGATTTTAAAACATAAAAATAATATACTATATTGTAAAAATTAATAGATATAACAATTTTTTTATGAAAATAATATAACAACTTTTTAAAATGGGTTAGATTCTTCGCGGGTTCATCGTTTAAAGTGATAAATCTGTTACCCAAACCAAACTACTTCGAATTTGAACGGTCGATTAAGACTGAATCCGCACTTGAACGGGTTCGGGTAAAATGCGGGTTGGGTTGAGTTGGATCACTTGGTCGAACGGGTCACCCGTACCCGAACACCGACTACAATTTTAGGGTTGATATATTTTTTAGAGTCATGCTAACTAGTGTTTCTAGGACACTAGTTAAAGAAACCAAATATAGTAAGTTTTGTATCGTAAAAAGTAGTACTAATTAGCTTTTTTTTTTGTTTTAAAAAGGAAGCAGATTACACAAGCACCAAGAAGTTTTTTATTTTATTTTTTTTTTGGGTCAAGTAGCCTAGCGGCTTGAAATTCCACCCTTAAAGTGGATAAGTGGGATGACCCGGGTTCGAACCCCGATCTCATACATATATAATGCGGTGTCCAACCAATTGAGTCAGGCTCATGGGACAAGAAGTTTTTTATTTTATGTCACTAGTTAGCATTTTCTTATTTTTATCTTAATTTTTATACTTTTAATAACGTGTTTTTTAAGGATATTTTTAATAAGATACTACGGAGTGTAAAACATTGATTCTGGATTCACAATTTGTTTTTTAATAAAATTCACATTTGACCTCTCTAGGATTAGATAAGATTTAAAGATTAGATTTTTTCACATTGATTCATGATTTACTTTTTGAGAATCACCGAAAAAGATGGGTTTTTTTCTTTATGAAATATCAAAACTTCTAAAAGAAGATTTAAATCAAATCTTCTAAAAGAAGATTTGATAATAAAAAACTTGACTTGATGCCCAAGATTAGATAGATTTCCAAACCTCTCACTATATATATTAAACACACACCTTATTCAATTATTCAATTATTTCTCTCATATTCATAAACCTTCTTGTTCTCTACTTTTCACTCTTGAATTAATTGAGCCAACATCAAACAATATGGTTCCACCGATTTGCCCCAACAATGGATGTGGCTTGTATGATGCTGCTGGTATCAAAAATATTTGTGGAAAGTGTTTCATGGAAAGCATCAAAGGAAACATCACTAAATCAGAAATTAAGGATGTTCCTGTTTCGGAGAAGTTCAATGTATGTGCTGCTATTGCTACTATAACTCTCAAAGACTCTACAAACATCAACAAAGGTTAATTTCGACTAAAAGGGTTTGAATGTAATGCTATGGGAATGTATTTTATGGCCAAAAACACACTCATGTATGTAATTAGGGTTTGAAAAATATTGGTCACCAACATTCATAAATTAGAACGTAGCCTATTGGATTCATGTATCTTAGCTAGATATTGATTATCAATGTTTTCTATTCTTAATGATCAATATATAGTTCTTTGTCATCAAAGTTTATCTGATTTTTATAAAACTTACTATCTTAATGCTTCAATTATGTTGAATTATTTTTTGTACGAATATTTTTCTTTTAGGTCACAAGTTTTATGATTAGAAATTCACTTCTTGAAGTGAATTTAGGTTACATGTTAAACCAATAATTTTCTTTTTAAAATATTGACTTCCAAATCCAATACCATTTAATTGATGAAATAAAACAGGGTTTTTATTTTATTTTATTTTACACTCCTGGCAAAACTTGATTATCCAAGGATTGAATATTTTGATATTAAAAATTTGTTTGAAAGCCAAATTAGATGAATTTTACACTATTATCAAATAATCGTCATATATTTCGCTAAATCACCACAACAATACACACTTCACTTTAATTTAATTTTGATATTATAGATAAATGTCGACTTTCTATATATTGATGTAAAGTTAAATTACACAAATAAATTAGACAGTATAGTCGACCGGATACTGATAGTGAAAACAAAAAATTTACACCAATAGAGTATACCCATTAAAATTTAATTTGGTTATCATTACTTTTTAACAAAAAAAATTTGTTATCATTAATGTTCTGTTTCATAATTTCCAGCTAGCACAAACAAACTCCTAATTATTTGGGATAAACAATTCCAACACTAATAAATTTATAAATGTACCTAATAGCACTTAGATGAGATGGTGCATGTCTCTTCTAACTTAACTAAAGTTTTGGATTCGATTTATAGGTTGGCCATGTAGTATTGTTAAAACTCGTACGGAAAATTTGTCATCCATTTGGATCTCACAAAACTCGAGAGATTAGCTTTGTATTTACGTGTAGATATCTGATTTACGGAAAAAATAATCTATAGAAGTGTTTTTTTGTTGTGACAAACCTATAGAAGTCTTTGCTATGCTTTATCTAAAAAAGACATTAATTAATAATTTTTTTTCATAAGACAGTAATAAATTAGTCTTTCTAAAAATTTGGATTAAATGAGTCAAAAAAGAAGATATAGATAATTTATTGATAAAATTGATATTCTTTTAAATTTTTTAAATTTTGTATGGGTTTAAATCAGTTATCTCTGCACACAATTATAAAAACTTATCCCTTGAGCTTTGTGGGACTCACATAACGAAAAAAACTCTTCTAAGAGATTTAACACTATTGTGTACTCAAACCTGTAATCGAACTCATAACCAACCAAATTTTCTCCATATACATGAGAGAGCAAGACTATTGCTCATTGTTAGTACTTAGGCTCTGTTTAGGAAGGCCAAAAAACTAGTTTTTAGCTTATAAGCTAAAAGTTATGTTTGGTAACTGTCATTTTACTATGAGCTTATAGGTAATTTTACTAGCTTATAGCTTATTTTCAAATGTTATCTCAAGTAGCTTAAGCTAGAACTTAAAATAGGGCAATCAAAGACACTTTCTACCAAAATCTCCTTGCAAAGCCTAAATTAGTCAACTTATCCGCACAATAATTTCCTTCTCTGTATATATGCAAAACATAGAAAAATTCATTTTGGAAATCAGTAGTGAACAATTATCTCAGCGGTTCCTTAGAGACCAAGGCACAATTAATTTTAGTAGAGGAAAAAGCAAGTACTATTAACATAGAATCTGACTCTAACCAAAGATGAGACCAACCTTTTATGCCTGCAGTTTCAATAGCAAGCATAGCACTAATCAATTCAGCATTTAGAGATGTGCTCACACCAATATTAAAAGCATAAGCACCTAAGAAAGAAGAATCAGCATTTCTGAAGATACCTCCACAAGCAGAGATCCCTGGATTACCCGATGAAGCACCATCACAATTACATTTAATCTAGTTCATGATAGGTGGCTGCCAAATAACCTCTTTGATTCTAGGAGCATTGCCAAATTTCAATTTTACCTGAAACTTTTGGAGGAGCACAAATTCATGAATGTTTGAATAAGCTCTCAGGCAAGAGTTGTTTCCTGACAAAGAAACTGCAGCAATGATAAGGTTAATGATAGATCTCCAATGAATTTTCTTATCATTGAATCTTGTTTGATTTCTAGCATACCAAATGAAGTTCACACAATTAATAATAGCCGCTACTACAACCAAATTATACAAAGGATACCATCTTGAGTTACATAAATTAAATGTCTCAAATAATGCATTAAACTTAGTAGTATATTTGATACTCGTTATACTCGAATATTTTAACCTTTTTTAGATATACTCTATTGATCTCCTAAAAAAAATACTAATTGGATTAATTATTAAATCAAAATATATCAAAATACCTTTTTTTTAGACATTAATAATTATTATTTTATATATTTTTATTAAAAAATGAATATTTTTATTTTTAATTAAACAGGTTCAAAATAGTTATCCACCTTAAGGCTAGAATTTCTAGCCACTAATCTCCTTGACAAGAAAAAAAACTAGATTCAAAATATATCAAAGTTTGATTTTAAAAAGAGTTTGATATGAATATTTGATCTTATCTCTTTGATGCATAAAAATAAAATAAAAAACTCTTCAATACAAATTCTTTATCAAATTAATAGTTATACGGTTTATATTCAAAACAAGGATATGCACTGTCGGTATAATTAAATTTATTTAACACCGACAACCAATAAGAATAATTCAATCTTCCATGTAATGTTAATAAAGTAGAGTGAAATGAGGTGGCGTGGTGGAAAAAGATCAAATTAGATGATGATGACGATTCGGCGGATGTTAAGCGTCTTATAGTAAAGATTTCTTATCGTCAAAAACATGTTGACGATTCGGTGGATGATGATCATTCTCAAAAGAGGAAAAAACATGGAAAACCAATTATTTCATGTTATTGGCTGGATTCAACAATAAGTTTGTCTCAACACAAGAAGAACATTGTTGCGCATACCGACCAAAACAAGACGAATGAACCTACCACAACAACCGTTTCTACCATTGATCATTCAAAAATAGCTTTTGGTAGAAAAAGAAAGGATTATGTTGAAAATTTTGGCTGCAAGAAGAAGAACAAGAATTTGGGCTCAAAAACAACTTGTGTCAAAGATCACCCGCCAAGAGCTGAAAAATACGGCTTTATAAAGAACAATGACGGTGAAGAAGTAGTTATCAAGAAGGTGAAGAAACCAATGGATCGTTACAAGAAGATGCAATGTTGGGTGGTTTTGAAGAGGTTGCTAGAATGAAGAGATGGTTGGGCTCTAAAATATCCTCTTGATCAAAAGTATTTGGAGAGTTTATCTAAGTCAAATCATTTAGAGAACAAATCAAAGTTGAAGGCAATTGGTTTCAAAGATATTGAAACTAAGTTGAAGTTATATTCAACATCTGAAGAATTTGGTTATGATATGAGGTTTGTTTTCTCTCAAGGAAGAGATGCCATTGTCTTAGGTTGGCATTTTTGTGTTGTGAAGTGTGATGAAAACGTTTTGCATAGTTCACTCCATGAATCAATTGAGTTGTCTTTGAGACCTTTGAACCAGGTCATCGTGGAACCTTTTAGAGTAAGTACAAAGAGCTTGCATTTGACTGATCCATGTGCTTGGTGATAGTCCAAAACGGTGTCAATGTGTTCCTCATGCTCATCAGGGTATGTTGTCCTGTCATAGGTTTCTATCTTTGGTGGCTTATCTAGGACCTTCGGGATACGACAACTTAGAACTCTTACTATGAATGGATTTCTCCTCGGGTGACTGGTGGTTTTCTTCTTTCTCTCGTCGTTAGAAGGACGGCCCTGCTACTTCCATGCTTGCTAGATCCAGGAGGAGGAGAGTTTCGTCGCCCTCCTCTTGTTCCCTATTTCTGTTTCCCTTGTGCCCGTTGGTGTTAGAGGTTTGCAACGTGTAGGTTTGCTTGACCCGCACACTGTAATTGGGACGACGCTTCGATATGGAGTACGGTTTGTAAGCTACACTGGATTTGTGTGTTTACTATATGTGGAATGGCTTCATGGGTTCTCTCCAAGTTTGATAGCTATGTGGCTTCCTGCTGGAGGAGGCTGAGAATTCAATTAAGCATTGTGTTGGTTTGTTGCTTGTCGTGGAGGTTTCGCCCTGGTGTGGCATTGTTGTTGGGGATGATGGGATCTAGATTCGCGATAGGAACTTATTGGCCTTGTTTAGGATTTGGTGCCAGAGACACATGAAGCGGTGAGAAGACGTTGTTCACGGGTAAAGGTGGTTGTGTATTTTCTTGAGGGATCTGACTGTTCTAAATGGTGTTGGCGGGTTCTAGGACCACTTCAACACTATGGAGGTTGGATGATTCAGGGTTGGCAGTGATAGCTCTGCTGCGTATTTGAGGTCCATGTCCTACCATGGGTGAAAGTAGATCAGGTTTTTTGGTAGATACCAATCCGTAGACGGCACCACTGAACCGAGTGCTCAGATGAGAATATTCTTCTAGTGATTGTGAGTGGTCAGATCTTTACGTGGTTGTGAATGATGTGATCTTCAAGTACTAAAATGGGGAAATGGTACCAGCAACAATGTTAACCCTCCGACGCTCAAGTCAGTATTTGCTCAAGGTGAGAGAAGAAAGTGCTAAATTGGGGTAAAATGTGTGTACCCTGAGAGTGAGTGCATGCATACATAACATATATTGTGGAATTTGAGGAATAACCATATAGTGGGGACCTCCATGCGCAAAGAATGATTCACAGACATGTGTGTCATTTATCCAGTGTTTGGTAACATGTATTAGAGCAATAAATATGTGTCCATCATCATTTGTGCGCCTGTGGTCGTTTACTGCCACGCGTAAAGATTTAGATATATCGTTGGTGGGTCTTTAACGATTAGATGTTAACAATTTCCATATAATATAGTGTTGACTATAATAATTAATTGATTCTTAAACAAATAAAAATCAATGGTCAATTAATTTTTTTTTAAAATAACAGTCATTTATAAATAAGGAGAATAATAATTAGAATATATTCAATTTTTAAAATTTCTTACATTTGAATTAATTAGCCAAGGAGAAACTAGAATTGACGTGTTTTTCTATTTGGCCATGAGAAAACCAATAGTATAGAGGCATCAACGTGTTTTCCTATTTTACCATGAGATAACCAATAAGATATATGCATCGACATATTTTCCTTTTATTGTATAAGAGTGTCTTATAAAAGGGTTTAAACCTAACATAATGTTTTTTTTTTTTGAACTGCCAAAAGTAATATATTTATATATATATGATTGTGTGAAAAACATGGTACAAAGTACATGTAGTACTTAACCCACTTTTTGGGAGAAGTGCAAGTAGTACTCAAATCCAAAGAAACAAAATAATCCCTCTCACTCAAAAGGTTCCTTGACCAAAATTTATCAATGAAACTTAAACAAAATAAAAAAAAACAGCATGCACTATGCATTATCTAAGCAGACATTCAAGAGGGAAATTATACCACTCATAAGCCAAACAAACAGCCCCCAAACGTTTTGCTGTCAACCACTGTAGTGATGTTTGCTTAATTGCTTCCACAACTTCGCTAACCGACAGCTCTTTTGTTTCAAACACTATCAAGTTTCTTGCCTTCCAAATAGCCCAGCACGTCGCTTGCCAAATCATATGCAGACCCTGCCTCCTCTTCCGACACTTAAAAGGGAACCCGAAAGATTCGAAGGATATATGAAGTACTCCCGGCGTCACCGTTTGTAATCCCAGCCACCTATGAATTTCGGTCCAAACCTGTACCGCAACGTGGCACTGCAAAAAAATGTGCTCTTCTGATTCTCGCACAACACCACATCGAACACATTGTGACGCCGACTCAGAAGCAAGTATCCCTCTGCTCAATAGATTCACTCTTGTAGGAAGGCGACGATACAATAATTGCCAAGAAAAAACGACAACCTTTAGTGGCGCCAAAGAATTCCACAGATTCTTTAAATTATTACAGATCATATCATTAAGGCTAGAATCCGGCAAGAAATTTTGACTGAGAAATTGGCACCCTGCCTTACCGTATAAATTCCATCGTCATCAATCAGCGAGGACCATGAATCATCAACCGTCAGTATGTTCACCGTAGAGATAGCACATAATAATTAACCAATCAGCTCTTCCTCCCACACAAAAGGATTCCGCCTCCATCTCAATTCCCAACACCACACATCATTCTCCCACCGCCCCCATTTGATCTACAGTGCACGCTGGTTGAGTCGCCATCGAGTATAACCTTGGAAAAACAATACTAAGGGGCTTTGTATTCAACCAAATATCATTCCAAAATTTAGTACTTTTGCCATTACCCAACTTTCTCACCATTGTATCCCTACACCAATCCCCCCGTCTGCACTATGAATTGTTCCCAGTCGACACAAATCTTTCCACCATAGAGAGGCTGTCTACAGTTTTCAAGACGCCGCAAGTCTGAATTCAACCCTCCTCCTTGCCCGTATTTTTCCTTCAGAGTTCGTGCCCACAGTTCATTTGGCGACTTTAATAAACGCCACCGCCATTTTGCTAGTAGAGAAATATTAACCAGCCTTAGGTTTCTAACCCCTAATCCTCCTTTTTCCTTTGAACGACAAATATCAATCCACTTGATCCATGCAATCTTTTTCCTCCCATTTGTACTACCCCAAAAGAAATTCCTTTGTATTGAGACTAATTTCTTCCATACTTTCACCGGCATCTTCATGAATGATAAGTAGTATATTGGGATAGAGGCTAAAATAGAGTTAATCAAAATTACCCGTCCACCGGAGCTTACAAATCTATTTTGCCATGAAAAAGTCTTTTCTCAAGAGTCTCCACAACCGGCTTCCATGTATCTACCTTCCTTGGGTTTGCACCTACCGGCAGTCCGAGATAGGTAAAAGGCAGTTTTCCTAGTTTACAATTAAGGAATTTTGTTGCTACCGATAAAAACCCAACCTCTACATTTATTCTAATCAGTTTGCTCTTTCCAAAATTGACTTTTAAGCCAGACATCAATTCGAACCAACGGAGGATAGCTTTCATACTCCATAAATTTTTCTCCACACACTCCTCACCTATGAATAATGTATCATCCGTGTATTGTAAATGCGAGATGGATACTTCCCTCTCTTTAATAACAAACGGCTTAAAAAATCCTTTCTCAACTGCTATTGACATTAGGGAGCCAAGTCCTTCTGACACCAACAAGAATAAGAATGGCGCCAAAGGATCACCTTGCTTCAAACCCTTATTAATGCCCACTTCTTTTGTTGGACTCCCATTCACCAATACAGATAGATTTCCAGCAAACACACAAGTTTTCATCCAGCTTATCCATTTGGAACCGAACCTCGTCAGCATATATTCTAAGAAATTCCAATTTACGGAATCATATGCCTTTTCAAAGTCGACTTTAAAGATCAAACAGTTTCTCTTTGCACGCTTAGCTAGATCGACAACTTCAGAAACTGTTAAAACTCCATCCACTAAAAGTCGTCCTTTGATGAAAGTCGATTGGTTGTTGGATATCAATTTCGCCATGACCGTTCCCATTCTTGCCGCCAGCACCTTCGCCACTGTCTTATAAACACTTCCAAGTAAGGAGATCGGACGGAACTCCTTAATCATGTGCGGATTTGAGACCTTTGGAATAAGTGTAATGAAGTAAGAAAGAAGCCCCTTTGGAAGTTTAGCATTTGCATGAAATTCGCTAAACAGTGTCTTCAAATCTTCCTTTATCACATCCCAGCACCCTTTAAAGAATTCGAAATTAAAGTCATCCGGTCCTGGACTTTTATTACCATCCGAATTTACAATACATTCCTTGATTTCTGATTCTTCAAAAACGGCCTACTTAAATACTCCACCTCACTTTCAGACACTGTAGGAAAAGACAGCCCCTCTAGGGTCGGCCTGTCCCAATCCACCTCCGAGAACTGCAAAGTAAAATAAGATTCAATTTCTTCTCTTATTTTGATTGGTTCCTCTAGCCAAACATCTCCCGTCTTGAGTGCAGAAATATTATTTTGCTTCCTCCTATTGTTCACACAAGCATGAAAGAACTTGGTGTTTGCATCACCTTCTTTTAGCCACCTCGACCTAGTATGATTCTAGTATGATTCTTTACCCTCTTTATGAGAACTTGAATAGAATATATCCTCTTTTTTATTCAAAAAATGTATTTTATATATTTTGTAAGCAAAATGAATTTTGGGCAATATAACAGATACTCCAATCTCTTTAAAACAACAATCTCAAATTAACCACTTAACTCATCCTTTATAATTATTAAGTTTATTTGATTTTGTATATATTTGGCATCATATCGTTGTTTAATTGAATTATATTAGTCCATAGCATCTGCATTCAATTCAATCACCAGTTAGTAAGAGCATGACGATGGTTTCTTCTTCATGTTTGATTCTTTTATGATTTTGAAATTTGATTTTGAATTTGAATTTCACGAATTATGCAAGCTTGAAATTTAAAATTGCAATTGATCAGAAACGTTAAAATGAGATTGTCCATGGTGTGATATTCAGAAATGTTTGAAATATTTTGAGACAGGACTTTTTCAAACAAGTCTGAATATCACAAAGTGGATAATCGCATTTCAACATTAGTGATCAATTCCAATTTTGAATTTCAAGCTTGCATAATTCAAGAAATGCATATTGAAAAATCAAAGTTCACAATCATCACTTAGTAAGAGCATGATGATGGTCTCGTCTTCATGTTTTGATTTTTTTTTTTTGACACCATGTTTTGATTTATTGATGACTTTGAAATTTGATTTTGAATTTGCATTTCACGAATTATGCAAGATTGAAATTTAAAATTGGAATTGATGAGAAACATTGAAACGAGATTATCAACGGTGTGATAATCAGGATTATTTGAAATATTTCGAGAGAGGACTTTTTCAAACAAACCTGAATATCACAAAGTTGATAATCGCATTTCAAAGTTTGTGATCAATTCCTAATATTAACTTTGAAGCTTGCATAATTCTAGAAATGCATATTGAAAATCAAAGTTCACAATCATCACTTAGTAAGAGCATGATGATGGTTTCTTCTTCTTGTTTTGATTTTTTTTTTTTTTTTGACACCATGTTTTAATTCATTCATGACTTTGAAATTTGATTTTGAATTTACATTTCACGAATTATGCAAGATTGAAATTTAAAATTGGAATTGATGAGAAACATTGAAATGAGATTATCCACGGTGTGAAATTCAGGATTGTTTGAAATATTTCGAGAGAGGACTTTTTCAAACAAACCTGGATATCACAAAGTGGATAATCGCATTTCAATGTTTGTGATCAATTCCAAATTTGAATTTCAAGCTTGCATAATTCAAGAAATGCAGATTGAAAATCAAAGTTGACAATCATCGCTTAGTAAGAGCATGATGATGGTTTCTTCTTCATGTTTTGATTATTGATGATTTTGAAAATCTGCATTTAATGAATTATGCAAGTTTAAAAATTAAAAAATTGGAATTGATTAGAAATGAGATTGTCCACAGTGTGATATTCAGGATTGTTTGAAATATTTCGAGAGAGGACTTCTTCAAACAAGCCTAGATATCAAAAAGTGGATAATCGCATTTCAAAGTTTCTCATAAATTCCAATTTTAAATTTCATGCTTGCATAATTCAAGAAATGCAGATTGAAAATCAAAGTACACAAGGGTGTGGGATAATATTTATTCATGGATGGGCACAGATTATATCCATCAGGAGATTGGGTGGGCTCATTTTTTGTCTTTTGGAGACTTTCTTAAAAACAACATGTTTAAGCAAGTTAGGCACCTCATTTAGTGTGCGACAACATGGAGCATTTGGTCTCTAAGAAACAATAACATTTCCAAAGGAGGATCTATTAACTTGGATAGCTTGCCGACAAATATTAAGCTATTTTCTTGGCTTTGGTTCATCAATAGGAGAGGACATAATTTATATCTTGTTTATTATAATTGGAGTATTGATTCTCTAGCTTGCTTAGAAAGTGTTTAATGTACTCTTGTATTTATAAGGGTTGAAGTACCCATAATACTCCCTTATTAATATATTCTCTTGCTTATAAAAAAAAAAACAAAAGTACACAATCATCACGTAGTAAGAGCATGAAGATGAAACAATTACTTATTCAAATTTAAGTATGATTTTAAAACAATGTTCAAATCAACAATTAATTAATCAGAATCATAATTTTCACCGATTTCAATCAAACTGAGAGGTGTTTCTTGATAACTTCATTTATACACGTCAAAGAGCAGCATATTTCAAGTAGTTTCGGTAGTTTATTGCAAGTTTAGAAGAATAATCAAGAGGAAAAAGGTCATGTATCAAGATAGTTACATGTATCACAAGGAATGAAGAAATGGAAGTCACCAGAGGGTTCTGATGCATGCGCGCCACGCAGAGAGGTCTCACGCGCCGCGCAGGACTTACCAATGGAAGATGGGAGAGTTCTGATACATGCGCGTCGCGCAGAGGATGTCACGCACCGCGCAGGGTTCTACGTGGAAGAGAAGAGATTGGGTCTGGTTATGGCGCGTCGCGCAGATTCATCACGCGCGTCGCGCAGCTTCATAGTTCATAACGTGCATCGCGCAGACTCATCACACGCGACGCGCAAAGAGGAATAACTGCCCACGCGCCGCGCAGGTGGTCATACGCGCCGTGCAGGGTCATTTGCTATATATATCCAGCTCATTTTCTGTGATGAAGGTTGGACACTTGGAGAGAGAAACTATTATAGAGTGTTGTTCAATTTTAGATCCGAATTTTGTAATGATGATTTCTTCCCTAGCTTCTTGTGTAAATCCTAACATGAGTAGCTAAATCCATAATTGGATTGGGACTCTTAGGTGAACTCTTTAATATCATGATTGGATAATTTGGCTTGTACCTTTTAATGGATTTTTACTATGGTTTTATCTATTCTCTCTATCCTTAATGCTTTACATTTCTTGATCATAAATGTGATGATTTGGATTATTAATTCTCTATGAGAGTAGGAATTTATAGTTGACACGAGAGGAATGGAGCAATCAACAATCACTTTAGAGATATTGGATTGTTGATTGTGATTAGGTTTTGAAAACCTCAATTATTCACAAATCAACTAAGAGATTAGAGGATTTGTGAGCAATTGGGAGATATTGAACCTTAAGAAATTAAGTTGAATTACATTGTGGTTTCATCTATAGATCATAGTTCAAATTTGTTATAGGTGCATAATATTGTAAAATCATGGTATGAAGGAGGAATCCGATAGATTGTTCCAGTCCAGCTTCTCTCTTGAGTGAATCGAAACCTTACAAAAGTGCCTGTCTTGAGTGTTATTGAAAGTGGAAATATAATATCAATTCCCCCTTTTTGTTACAATGCAATTTTACATAGCAATTACTACCAGCCTTATTGACATTGTTGGTTAAGACAATCCCTGTGGAAACGATCATTCTTTACTACTTACGGAATTCGTACACTTCCTTCCGAAGTAATTTCCATCATTTCTATCAATCTATACAATGTATTTGGGGATGAAGTGACTCAGATTAAATTGGAAATTTGTAAAAAAAAAAAAAAAACACAAAAAAAATTGACCAAATTGGATTTTAGTAATTTACAAAGTGAAAAATTGGTGTGAAGATTGTTCTTTGCAAAGTGTAAAGGGACGTGTAAATATATATCTTTGACATTTCACATAATAATCAAAGATGAAACAAATAGAAGGAAACAAAAAAAATACCAAATATAAAGAAAAAACAAACAAACAGTTTCCATTCCATACGAAATATAATTTAGTTCTCATCGAATAAAAAACCAAATTCTTAGAACAAGAATTTTCTAGGAATATTAGCCTGAATTTTTTGTCATAAAGTGATATATGTGTTAATAAAAGGAAATGACTAAGCAACCTAATAATTCCCTGTTTCAAAACAATTAATCTTTTATATTGTTTTCACATAGCTAGAGAGAATAATGAAAAGTATCAAAAGAGAAAGTGGAGTGTTAAAATTGGTGCATCCTGGTAGACACATTGAGATTCATAAAGAACCAATATTAGCATCTGAGGTTATGAAAAGGAATCCAAGACACTCAATTACTAGGCCAGATGTTTTTGAGTTTCCTTGGATTGTGGTCAAACCTGAATCAATTTTGGTTCCTGGTAGTGTGTTCCTTATTGTTCCCAATCACACAATCTATAACTTGTTAAAAGCTAAAGGGCAGTGCAATTACCATTCACCCTCTTTTGATCAACAACATGTGGCAAGACCTCATGTGAAACGCAACGTGGCCCAGGTTTCGGCCCGTTGGACCCAACCCACTTGTTCCATGGACCAAGATTTTGTATCGATTGAGGATGACTATGTGAATCCTAACAAGACACATGTTTCGGCCCGTTTTTCACGACTAAACCCACAATATTCTCCCAACAATCATGTTGATTGCTCAAAATTCAAATATGATGATTCGGAAGAAAATGATGAGATATGTACTAAGGTGAATGATTATGAAGACACTCAGAAAAGTTCTATGGAACATGAATCGTTGGACGAATCAAATTTGGAGTTTGCACCTTATCGAGCTATACAGTATTATCAAAATCACTACAAAGGAGGTATAGGTTCGAAAATGGCCAAGAAAGATGTTAACTTGGAGTTTGCGGCTAATGAACAAGTTAACAACCTAAAATCGTGTTTAAAGAGACCCAATAGCATTCGTAGGATGCTTAATCTTAAGGTATCATTCGATATCAATATTCGAGAAAGGAAAGTAAAGAAAGGAATGCACACCGGTGATAGAGACATGCATGGCTTACAAGCGTAACCCTTGTCATAATTTATTTGTTTGATAACTCATCATGGACATTAGATTTTAGAACATGTTAGTAACATCTATTCTATTTCATATTAAATAAAATTTATATGGATTCCCATTTCTAAATTGTTGAGATGGAAATTAATAAAAGTAAAGCACTAAAATGAATGTTACTAGCAATTTTCTAAAAATTTATCAAATCCAATTCGTTGAATATGTATCTTAACTATCTTGTATGCCAAACTGAAGATAAATTATAATTGTTACTTCAGTTTATTATATTGTACCACAAGTTAAGTTTGTATTTCCTCATCATTTTCAATAAATCGTTATTCTTTTGTGTTTTTTTTATTTTATATACAATTTTCAAGTGTTAATTAATTGTTGAGAGAAAGAGAGATTCATGTTCGTAAGCTCTGGATAACTCTTCATTGCAATATTACTATTAGATCGATGTCATCAAAGGGAGAGAGTAAAACTAAATCAATCACTCTAATAAATTATAAGAGTTTATTTTTTATTAAAAAAAACAAAGAATAGATTTTTTTGTCTTAACTAGGACTGTTTTTAAAAAAATAACTAACATAAGGACCGGAATGGGTGTTACTTGATTAAATCACGATACAATACAATCGTGAGGAAATTGAATCATTGTAACAGACTACATGAGTTGAGTGATTGGAATAGCTTGCAGAAAATTCATGCCCCGCCAAAAGCTCGTCATATGTTGTCAGGACCGATGCAAGTAGTATAAATTGGGTTCAGCGGACCCCACTCCTTGCTTTATTTTTTAACCAATAATAGTAATAATTTAATATACTGATCCCACTATAATTTTTATGTTGACCTCACATGACTCCTTGCTTTATGTGTAGACTAATATTATTATATTTTGAAACAAAAGATTGAGGTTTGGACTTTCTAAAAGACCATTAACTTGCTTAAAAAAAACTTCAAGAGCTCAACAACAGATTTACAGAGATAAGTAGTGAATTGCTTATTTGTGCAGCAAGCTTAAATCCAAGAGATTTATTTTTTGCATTTGACAAGGAGAAGTTGATTTTGCTCGATTTTATCTGTCATAATTTTCTTCTATATAGAGCTTATGGGGCTTGACTATCAACTTGAAAATTATATCCTTGATGTTCGTTCTTGTGAACAGTTTTCTAATTTAGATGGAATTGGTGATCTTTCAAGAATTTTGGTGGAAGCTAGAAAACATATTGCTTATCCAATGGTGTACTTACTTTTGAAGTTAGCATTACTCTTGCCCATGGCAACTGCAACTGTTGAAAGGTGTTTCTCGACTATAAATTATGTGAAGAATCAATTGCGCAACCGTATGGGTGACGATCTTTTGAATCCTCTTCTAGTAACATACATAGAGAGTGATATATTTGAAAGTGTTGAAAATGAAAAAATCTTAGGACACTTTCAAAAAATGAAGCCATGAAAAGAGCAATTGTAATTCTATAATAGCAATTGTAGTTCTTTGATATTAAGGTGTCCTCTATTTAGATATACAGTGATATATTTTATTTTGTAATCACCAATTTTTTGCTTAATGATATTGATGTCACCATTTTATTGATTATGAATTTATATATTTTTGTATTAATATTGTTAGATTCAGAGATACAAATTAAGAGAAAAAGAAAGCGGCTAGGGTTTCAGTAATATCAGAATATCATTGTTTAACAAAATAAGGATTACACAGAGAATATATATAGAAAACCTAAACTAACTAAACTACTAACTTACAAACATATAAGCCCAATATCATAAGCCCACTAATACTATTATCTAACACCTCCCCTCAAACTCATCATGCAATCAACAAGAAACATTATGAGTTTATCAAACAAAGTACAAAACCATATATCAAATAAAATAAACTTATAATATTTTATTTCTAATACTACCCCTCAAGCTAAAGCTTACTAAGCTTTGAGCTTGCTTCAGACTTCAGATTCAGACTTTGGACTTCAAATTTCGGAGGATTTCATATTTCAGATATCGGACTTTAGATTTCAGACTTTGGACTTCAGATTTCGGAGGATTTCAGATGTCGGACGTCAAATTTTAGAGTGCGAGCATATGCTCACACAAATTTCAAACTGCGAGCATACCCTCACTCGGATTCAGATTGTGAGTATTCCCTCACTGGATTCAGATGTGAGTATTCCCTCACCAGATTCAGATATTGTTCAGATTGTGAGTATTCTCTCGCTCGGATTCAGATATTCAGATTGTGAGTATTCCCTCACCGGATTCAGATTTAAGATTGTGAGTACTATCTTGACTCACCAAACAAAACCAAACGTAATCGGGCATAACAAAACAAATCAGATTAAACCAGAAGAAACCAAACCGGACGGAACATAACCAAACGAAACATAATCAAACCAACCGAAACAAACCATTTAAACAATTTCCAATAATATAGAACTCCAACTCACCACCAAAGAAGCACAACAACATACCCACCATGTCAGGAAACAAACAGAACCGCGTTGGTAAGAAACACCATATAAATTTAACAATTTATATGTATATGTAGAACTCATATTAAATTGATTCCTGGACAAATACTGATACGGCAATCAACAAATTCAGACGACTAGCAAACATATTCTCAAACTATATATTGAGAACTCAAAGGGGAAGAAACAAATGATTCAAGGCGGATCAAACCATGCTATGATACCATGTTAGATTCAGATATACAAATTAAGATAAAGAGAACGCAGCTAGGGTTTCAGTAATATCAGAATATCATTGCTTAACAAAATAAGGATTACAAAAAGAATATATAGAAAACCTAAACTGACTAAACTACTAACTTACAAACATAAGCTCAATATCATAGTCTACTAATACTATTATCTAACTAATATATGTATGATAAGCAATCTTGACCCCATTTAATGAAATTCCTGGATCCTTCCCTGTATGTTGTGGCATGTGTGTAGGTATTGTGTTCCAACCTGTACAAGATTGAGAGAGGGGCATGTCAAGTGCCTCATAGCCTGCCCGGTGTGTTTCACAAAGAATGAGAACGATTGGCATGCTTTCTTCGAATGCGATATTTGTAGGAACGGTTGAATTGTAGCAGGCCCAATGTCGCTGCATGTAGTAGTTGGATATTTGTAGTAACAAAGACAAGGACATCCGAGGAAGATCTACTATGTTGTGATGTTCAAAAGTGGACCAGATTGGTGTTCAAGCACATAACATGTAGCAAGAGTGATTCAATGTCAATGTCTTATAGGAAGATAGCAACATTGTCGGTTGACCTCAAAAGTCGTGTTACATTGGCAGAATCTAATCACAATTATGAAGATATTACGAGTGTGGGATGTTGTGTTCCAGATAGTAAAAATGAGTTCATGGTGACACAAACAAGCTACAAATTTATGAACATGTCATCGGTGGAAGGAGATGGTACAACCTGTTAAAATCCCGATTTAAAACCTAAAAGTAATAGATTTTACGTTTTTAGGTCATTATTTCGAGTTAAATTGCTGGTAGAATCCTTTTTGGGTAAAATCGTAGTCTGGATTCTTGAATGATTTTACATGATTTAAATCGCTCTAAAATCGCTGAAATTGTGTAAAATCGTAGGTTTTAATTCTTTGAGATGATTTTATCTTTTGTTTTTGGATAATTTTTTGGATGATACTTGATGATTTGGTGGGTAATTTGTGTAGTTTGATCCAAGTTTACGAATATTACATTTTATAATGATGATTTAGGATAATTGAAACTTTAAATTATTTATGAATTTATAATATTATATAAGTATATATATATGTCTTAAATATAAATATAATATTATTTTAATATGAGGTAAAATCGACGATTTTACGTTTCGATTTTACCTAGACAAAACGAGTTAAGGTAAAAACTCGATTCTGACAACCTTGGCTACAACACTACATGAAGCAATATGTCAGCTTTGAATGTCATATTTGAATGGGATTCTCAAGTTCTTGTGCAAGATATTCAATCTAGGTCCATCGAATATTCAAAATTTAGCTCGTTAATTTCTAATATTAATGCTAGTTTATCTTTAAATTTTACCTTTGAGGTCAAGTTTGTTAGGCTTCGACATGTGAATATAATTGATCATATTCTTAGAAGGGTGGTTATGGCTTGGGCTAGTCACCGTACATGTCTAGGGCTAGTCACCACTTTTGCAAACTAGTGAATCAACTTTCAATAGAAGTCCGCATATCCGATTATATAATGTCTAGGTAGATTCATGTACCAGTGGAGGGTTGAATCTTTAAGTGTTCTAGAGAGGAATTTACACTTTAGCGGTTCAGCTTCCCTGATGATCATGAATTAGGCTCTTACCACCATCAAGTGCTCCAAGGGATTAGATTTCCCATTAAAAGTTGGCAGAGTAGGAAATTTGAAATTATCAGTTGCGAAAGCGGTTAGGAACCTACCTGTAACTCAGTGGGGTATTCGTCGATGACTCACTCCTACTAAATTTGGTCCATCTGATTTTGCAGATCCCGTTTTGGCGATATAAGGTCGCCACAATCGCATGCATCTGCGTAGAGGCTCAATTTTCTGATTGTGTTTGAGTTGCAACCATCGCGAAAGGTGATGTGCAACCCGGAAATAATTTTACACAGCCCATAACAATTTTTGATTGCATAATGTTTTTTTAATTATTGTTTCAAGAGATGTATATCTCTTATATTATAAGTTTGTTCCGTTTTGCTATTGTTAACCCTAATTTTTTTCCCGCTCATTTTACCCTAACATTAATTGAAATAAAATGTTACAAAATACCTCGCCAAGAATCGAACCCACAACCTTTAACTCACAATGTTAAATATTTATTATTATTAGCTTCCTATATTATTATTATTATTATTATATTACTATCTGCGTTGCCTAGGTGCGGGTACGGTATCGGTACCCGATACGGGTACTGGTACGGGATACGACATTTTTAGAAAAACTAATATACTGTGTATGGGCATAAATTATGGTACGGATGTGTATCCAGTACTGGTACAGGTACAGGTACGTACCCGGTACCGGTACTTTTTCTCAAACGGAGTACCCGTGCATCATAGATTACTATTACTATTATTGTTATTATTAATTCAAATAAAATGTTAAAAAATACCTCAGCAAGAATCGAACTCAATCTTTAACTCACCATGTTAAATAATTTATTATTATTATTATTAGCTTCCTATTATTATTGTTATTATATCTCTTATATTCTAAACTTGCTCCGAAATGCTAACCCTAAACCTTTTTTTCCTCTCAATTTTCCTCTTTTTTTCACGTGGTCCATTATATTAAAAAAAACACAAATTTGTCTAGCATGAGAATCGAACCCGCATCCCTTTAATTTTTTCTTTTGCTATGACTATATTAATAAGAGTCACGGACAATCTCTTAAGCATGTTGGGATATATCTTTTGTGGACAATGTTTTTACATGGTCAGTTGTATGTTGCAACTTCAAGAGTTATTTAAAAAGAATGATTAAAAATATTGATTATCGACGAAGACGATGAAAATACGAATAAAACTTCCAATATAGTTTATAAAGAAGTATTTCATAATATATCATAATTTCTGTTGCATGAACATTTAATCAAATTCATTGTCGAACTAATATTTAATGGTACTCGACTTTTTTATATACGTTTTAGTGTTACAAATTTTATATCTTATTTTTTCATATTATGGCTAATTAGACCCGTGCACCGCACGGGTCAAAAGTTCTAGTATATATATATATATATACTTCAAATTAATTTAAAAAAAAATAAAAAATATCATGGTTGAATGTTTCGGTTGACTATGATAGTTGCTTCGCTATAGACTACTTTTGTTTGATGTTTTGTTCATTATAAATTATAATTATTCATTTTTTGTATTTTAAATCGAATGTATACTAATAAAAATTAGGTATAAATAATTGATAAAAGGAAGGTGAATAAAACTCTCATTATAAGCCACACATCCTTTTAGTTATAAAGATATTTCCTTGTATCTTCAAAATCCGAATTCAAATGTATTTTCTCAAGATAATATATTTTTCCATAAGATGGGTAGATTGATTATAAGCCACACATCCTTTTAGTTATAAAGATATAGTATATACTTTGGTTATAATACATTTACTAAGATGTGGGTGATTCTTTTTTTTTTTTTTGGTCAAGTAGCCTAGCGGCTTGAATTTCCACCCTTAAAGTGGATAAGTGGGATGACCCGGGTTCGAACCCCGGTCCCCTGCATATATAATGCGGTGTCCAACCAATTGAGCCAAGCTCATGGGACAGATGTGGGTGATTCTAATTGGTTTATAAATAGTATTTATTAATTTTCTATATTAAATACTAGCATTTGTGAATCAATCACAATTATCCACCTAAGCCATATACGTACCGGTACATTTCTAAATAATATGTGTGGTGAAGTATTCACCTAACAATTTTCATATAGTTTTTTCTTCTAAAACAATTCCCATATAAGACGGTTGACTATAATAAATTGTAATAATTAGAATATTGGAATATATATATATATATATATATATATATAAAAGTGAAATTTACTTTGTTTATATTTTTTAAAGGAGTGAGTACAAATTTTAAACTTTTTTTTTCCTTACATTTGGACATGAGGCAATTAATTAACCAATGAGGAACAAGTATTGACGTGTTTTCCTATTTCGCCATGCGAAAACGAATAGAAAAGAGGCATTGACGTATTTTCCTTTTATTATATAAGAGGGTCTTATAAAAGGGTTTAAACCCAACATCAATGATGTAGATTCATTGAGGCAATTGAAAAGAAATTAGGGCACACCTCCATCATCATCTATTATGGTTTCATATCCTTCTCCATAGGACCATATCTATTTTATTTTTTATTTTTTATAAGCAAAATGAATTTTGGGCTCAATTTTATTTTTTATTTTTTTATAAGCAAGATGAATTTTAAGCAATATAAGGGATACTCCAATCCATTTACAACAACAATCTCAAATTAACCACTTAATTCATCTTTTATAATTAAGTTTATTTGATATTGTATCGTTGTCTAAATTGAATTATATTAATTCATAGTATCTATATTAGATCATGATCATGAGTATGTTGTGAAAAATTAGGGTTTTTTCTTCATTTTTCTTATTGGTCTGTTAATTATTCCACAGGATATGTTACTTAAATTTGAACATGTAAGATAGGGTTGAGGCACTCTTCATCTACCATTTAATTTGTTATATGTTTTTAAATCAATTTATGTGTGAAGATTTTATTGTAGATTTTGGTGTCTAACATTGGGGTGTATTGAGGAGTGAACGGATGACTATCGAATTAGATCAAAAGATGGAATTTTATGCTTAAGCGAATAATGAAGCTAAAGAATATTCTAGAAAGGCCATATGAACCTCAGTTCAGCATTGTGGACTATTTGATGGTATACACGTATTTTTGCTCCAAGATATCTTGATTTTGAGAATAATTTTTTATTAAGTTGATCAAGAGTCTATTATTATGAAAATTATTATTTATTCTTAACTTTTATTGCAGAATCATATACAATATTAATATGTGCACTCATAAGCCTACTAATGATTATTCTCAACCATTGTATGACATGTGTTCAAATAATTCCTTGTACTTGTCATACAATGGTTGAGAGTAATTATTAGAAGGCTTTTGAGTGCAAATCTTGTATCTGATTTTGCAATAAAATTTAAGAATAAATAATGACTTCTATAAAAATGAATCGTCAATCAACTTAATCAAAACTCAAGTAGTCTCAAAACCAAAACATCTCAAAGGAAAAATATGTGTATATCATCATATAGTCCTCAGAGCTGAACTGGGGTTCAGGTAGCCTTTCTAAAATATTCTTCAATTTCGTTAGTCGCTTCAACATAAAAATTCATTCTTTGATCTAAGTCGATAGTCTCTTGTTCACTCATCAATGCACCCGGATAAACCATAAACTATTCCTAAACATCAATAAATTATATTTTAAAACCATTCTCATCATATTTGACCAATCTAGTTTGGCAAAATTAACAGTAACATAACAAAACAATCACAATCATGGAACTCAATGCTTCTTAGTGGTCCCTAAACTACAAAACGACATCGCAACGGTCCTCTGAGAAAATGAAGATTAAAAGAAAAAGAAAATTACAGGAAGAAAAGAAACATACTGAGGTAAAAGAAGCAAGCATGATGATCGAGCAAGAGAAACCCTAATAACTATTCATTGAAGGAGGATACAGAAGGAAAACTTTCGAGAGTGCTATTGAGGGTGTAATTTTAACATCATGTGTGTTGTAATTTTGGCCTTGGTAATTAAAATCTTTTTTTTTTTTGTGTTGCGATATAGATATGTTGCAATTAATTAAAAATTGTTTAGGTAGTTGGACAATATAGGTATTATTCCGGAAAATTTTGCATATTTAATCTAATTAGTTTAGAGATCCGTATATTCATAGGTGTCCATTGGTATATTTTTTATAATTGTTCGATGATATTTATTTGATATTTAAGTTCGTTATTTTATTAATGTAAAAATGTATTTAGAGTAAAATATTTATAGGCTTTGACATATGTTTCTTTTGTTGTATGAAAATTTCTTATAGAAGGGTTTAAATTTGACATCAATGATGTATACTCAATTAGATTATTTCTTATAAAAGGGTTTCTTGTGTCATTATTTTCACGTCAATTGTTATTAGAGTTCTGCCTCTAAAAAAGTGATTTTAAAATTTGCATTCTGCAAAGTAAAATTTACTCCTTAAAATAAATTAATGATCAATCTAAAACTTACGATTTTATAGCAAACTACTATCTATCAATGAACAATAATGTGTATAAATATATTTCAATTGTGTTTATGAGAAACAATTATTATTTTTTATAATTATCAAAAAAGAAAATTATTATTTTTATATATAAAATATTTCACATAATGTGTTTATACATATATATATATTCTTTTTTTTTTTTTTGACAAAAGGTTTATATATATTCTTAAATTGCCCTTTAGCTTATATATAATATTTTTGTTGTCTTTGACTAACATCTTTTTTAGTCTTTATAACTTAAGTATTAAAATTTCTTTTTCTGACAGAATAGTAGTAAAAACTACATAGGACATATAGTTAGGGGATCGGGATTATGTGACTTTATTGCGGGAAAGGTACCGTGACTTTCGATCCGCGTGATGAACCAAACGTACCAGAACCAGCCACATGTTCATCATTCTAAAATGAAATTAAAAGTTAAAAAACTCGAACAAAGAGAAATGCACCGCCATTGCCGGCGTGAAACCTCTATTTGCCGTCACATGTTGTCGACTGGTCGCACAGTAAACAAACCAACATAAATCAGGGAGGGGATGAAACCATTTCAACTCAACCACATAACAACCTGCGTTTCAATTAAGTTCTCGAAGGATTTAGATTTTCCATGAAAAATTATGGAATCAAAATCTTCAAAGCCATAAAGGAGGGGGAAAAGAATCAAAGGAGGGGAACAACAACATATCTCTACGGCGAACAATTTTGGTTGTCAGCGGAGCGAATAGAGGCAGTGGACATTGCACCTTAAACAAAGAAGGAATGATCACATCTGGTTTTTAGTTTTGGGTTCAGTTTTTTTTTTTTTTTTTGCCAAGTAGCCTAATGTTTAGAAATTTCACCTTTAAGGTGAATAAGCGGGATGACCAGGGTTCGAACCCCGATTTCCTGCATATATAATGCATTGTCCTACCTTAGGTTTTTGTTTTAAGTTTTATTCTTTTTTCAAAAGACACATGGCTTATTTAGGAATGTTTGATTCATCACGTGGATCAAATTAATCCAAAGTCACCGTGACTTTCCCTCAAAGAAGTCAGATAATCCCAATCCATAGTTAGGGTGATTAAAATTTAAACAGTTATCAAAAAGAGACTAAAAGCTGACGGGCAAGAAAGCTTCTTCAAACCTTGAATAACTGTATTTACATGGCTTTAGTATTGCAAAATCAAGAGTTCTCTATTGATTGTTTTTGACATACAGCTTGATCATCACAATCAGATTAAAATTGTGGGCAACACTTTTCTTAAAATATTACTATTTCATATAATATCACTTCCTCAGTTATGTCCAGCATATAATAGAAACCTCATTTCAGTACCCAAAACATAGTTTTTAATATTGAAAAGGCAGCAAACTAGAGCATGTTTCAAGTACTAATACATTCAACCAAACCCTTGCCCCCCTCCTATCATTGTTGTCGACGAACTCATAAATAAAGGATAACAAAAAGGGTTAACGGAAATAAATGAAGGCGCAACAATACTACATAACAATAAACGGTTGTATGTTTTTTAGCGACAAACCATCAAAATTCATGTGAGGGACAACACAAACCATCAAAACTTTGATAGTATTTTGTTCATGTGACCTAAACTAATTCATTTTATTGATGAGCTCGTTGATGAGATCCTCGCGGTCCCCTGAATCTCCACCATCCTTGAACCGATTTTTCAATCCTTTCAATCCATCAGCTGGCTTGTTCAGTTCCAAGGGCCACATAAATCTGACAACTTCATTAAAGTGTGGACCAACATTTTCAATTTCATGCACCATGTCTTCTATGCATACAATACCAAACTTTCCTAATTCCTGCAAGCCAAAAAGTGAAAGAATTATATAAACAATCAAGTAGGAGGGTCAAACGAAAACTAGTAATCTAGGAACATTGTGTATTACCTGCTCAATAAGGTTATTATCTGTCAAAGGAACTTTTCGCCTCTCTATTTTTGCATGTCCCTTCTTGTAAATTAGCTCCTTTATGTTTTTAAGATTTGGATATCTTCAAAAGAAGCAAATTTAAACAAAATTAGGAATAATCCTCAGAAATGAAATTGGGAATAATGCAATATATACAGGAAACTAGTATCTAGGAACATTGTGTACTACCTTACATAGTTGCTAATGCATCATTTGTGTGATATTTAGAGGAATACTCTATGATTTGTACACATAAGGTTTACCATTTTTCTTTCCTAAATTAACGGCAAGCATCAATTATAATATCCTTGAGTGATCGTGTCACACATCACACAGAATTTATGAAATTGATGTTCTCGAAAGAAGTTTCATTTCAAATTTTAGGGATGGGAGGGCAAGCTATATTGTTTAGAATAAATGAAGTTTCCTTTTAATCTAAAAAAAGTGTTGTCAATCACAGAAAATAGTGGCTTGTTTAAATTCCGCTGCGCCACAGGAGTATAGAACCACTATTTAACAAAACTTTGTACTAGTGTATCAAAGAATAATAGCGATTTGTTCAAATTCCACAATATATCAAGATAACGCAACTATAGAAACTAGTAATTTGACAACACTGCCTAAAAGTATAAAGTTCTACAAATCTATCCTAATTCATTAACATATCATAACATAAAGTCAGAATAATTTCATATCGCATAGAATATAAAATCGTGAACATTAATCAATCTCTTACCCATAGGTAACATATGGTTCAACTCTCGCCAGCTTGGCCATCACTCCTTCAGTTGGTTTCACAAAGACAGCGCTGAATATTCTTCTCAATCCCAAACTGAATAAGTGCTTTCTGGATGTAGGATGCATGTCTTGTTTCCTAAAAACGAATGGAGCAAAAGAAAGATGTTATGACTGTTCACAGAGAGAAAAAAAATGAAAGCATCAAGGTATGAAACAAAGACACTACCCCTGTATACGAATGACTAATATGGGCTTGTTGGATAGGGTTGATTTTTCTCCCCGTCTCCTCTTGACCCTCCTTTTCATTCTAATGAGGTCCACCTCCTACATGTAAGCACGGATGGATAAAATATGTATTTAGTTTAGTGATTAGTGATATAATATGCATCATAATAAACAAGTAAAATGCTGCAAAATTCATAAAATTGAATATTACAAAATAAAAATAAAGGTAAAATAGCTACCCTATTGCGATATTCAAGAATGAAATCCTCAGGCTTTTTAATAAAGTCCTTGGACTTCCTCAACTGGAAATCTTTTTTCTGCAATTGTTCCTTTTTTCTCAACGCCCATGCTTCACTGTTTTTCCTCTTCTTCAATATAACCTCTGGAATATAGTTAAGAGTCTTTGGTTCCTCTTCAGCCATCGTTTCAGGTCTTCAATGACAAACACAAAGAAAAATTGAACAGTAAGAAATGACAGTGGCAATTCTAATAGATTAATACCATGAAGAGAAAATATCATATAACAGAAAGCAAAATAGACGTAGAAATAGGAAAGGTGAGGCAGGTTTTCCCTTTCCCTACACTACAAAAAAAGAACTATCAAGTTCTAACCGACCCAGATGCGTGTTATGGTAGACAAGACAACAACCGTTCCCACCTACTTTGAACATGACAAAGAAAACTAGTTTTAATTATAATCTTAGTCCCTGCAAACAGGTTCGGATCTACACACACTTGAGGATGTGCAATTTTGATATTTACACATATAATCTTGGATTTTTATACATTGCACATCCTGAAAAATTCGAAATTAAAAAAATTGACGAAAAAGATAGGAATGAATAAAAGTATGCACGCATGAAGAAGAAAAAGAAGAGCACAAAATTACTTTTCTTTTGAAAACAGTAACAACAGAGAAGAGTGTTAGTCTGATAGATGAGAATGAGTGTGGCGGCTACAAAGTTGGTTTTCTTTCCAATGTTATAAGCAACAAATAACTAGGGTTATCACTTAACCGGCTCTGATACCATGTCAAATTTTATATTGGGCCTAACTCATCCTCACAAAACCGGCTTGTAAGGTGAGGGTTGCCTAAGCTATATAAACGCTACACAGGCCATATCTCTAAGCAATGTGGGACTAAATCCACCCCTTCACACCCAACACAATGAAGGTGTTGGAGGCTGCACTGAAGGCAAGCCAAATGCCACAATTAGGCGGATGGCGGCGGACCGCAATGAAGGCGGAATTTCCAACAGTATATGTATGTTGTGTTATTATTATGGGCTTGGGCTTTGTATAACAAATTGGCACTAGCTGATTTTTTTTGTTTTGCAGGTATATAAGCATGATTTTGGACAATTAAGTGCAACAAATGAAAAATTAAAAGTTAGAACAAAAAGAAGTATCAAGTTCTAACTGACCCTGATGCCGATTATGGTAGACATGACAACAAACAACTGTTACAACCTCCTCATATTAGACTATCTGCTACTTTGCACATGACAAAGAAAACTAGTTTTAAATAGTTTAGTCCCTATAAGTATTTTAGTTTGAGCTCGGTGCCTATAAATTCATAATTACTTCTTTTAGTATCTAACATCACAATATGACTAAAAACAACCGTTTTTTGAACCCAAACAAAAAAACTTATGGAGAAACAAAAAGTATTATATTTCTATGTAGCATTGACACAGACAGGAACACCGGATACGACACGGACTTGGCACAGATAATAATTTGAGAAAATGACATTATTCAATGTGATTACAAGTGTCTGTGTCATGTCGAACCCTGATGCTTGTAAGACACAGGGACATGGACAATCCGAGGAGTCTCTATGCTTCATAGTGAATAGTTGCAGGACTAACATCATATTTAAAACCAAGCAATTACTGCATGTATGTCTTACCTAATGCATTTGAGATCCTCTTACAACAACTAATATATTAGATAAAATCAATACTTGTACATTAGCCAACTTGTCAAAATTTAAGTAGAAACATGTAACATGAGAAGCAAATCAAACTTTTCATAACTATCAAGGCAAATTGTTAGTAGCTACACAATCAAAGAGGTATTTTTTTTTTTTTTCGTGAAAACAAATATTCCAAACAACTCATGAAAACAAATAATTAACAAAAATCCAATTCCAAAAACCATTACAAAACTACTCTATACTGTGAGCAACAGAAGCAGATAAACAATATTCAGCTGCAAGCAACTAGGAATACTCTAAACCAAAAAAATAATAATTCGTTTATGTACCAAAAACTAGGATTATTCTAAATCAATTCCAAGTAGAAACGAAAAGAATGACGGACGGAAACAGAAGAAACTAACACCGAACGACACTGTTGCGGTGGCAGTGTGTAGAATTAGGGTTAATGTTGAAGCTGAGAATAAACAGAGATGAAAGAAATACCTGAAGTTTGTCTATAGAGGCTGAAGAAGCGGGGAAGTAGAAAGAAAGAAGAAAGGAAGAGATTTTAGGGTTTTTATTTCTTGGGTCGGATATAATTTATTTCAATTGGGCTCATTTTTTGGGCCCCTCAACATCAAGTCCAGCAATTATTTTTCACACAAAATTATGAAGGAAAAAAAATTGGTACAATGATTATTTTATTTTTAATTGTGTATTAAAAAATAATACCTCATATCTTAGAACTTGTTGATTCAATACCTTAAAAAGTGTAAAAAAATTATCATATATAAATTAATTTTACCTTTTATTTTCTAGTTTATATGCTTAAAAAGTGACTTGGTGGAGGCACTGTTTACCCTTATTTTACTAACATCTTTTTGAGTCTTTATATTTTAAATAAAATAATAGTAGTATTTATTTTATTTTTTTGACAAAATTAGCAGTAAAAACTACATAGCCAACTAATAAGGAGTATTTTTGGATGGGAAAATTAAAAATGTATTTCTTTTTTTTTTTTTGAGATACGAATAAGACAAGACATTTTTAAAATGTCAATAAAATCCTAGTGTTAGGAGCTGGTTCATAAAATCCTTTGATTTCCATGTTGTCTTTAAAGTAAATCAGTGTAATGAAGCTCTAGTTAGTGATGGTTGTAATATTGGTATAAGGTTGCACTATTATATAAGCATTTCCCAAAAGTTGTAAGTATCAATTTAATTTCCTGAATTAATCTAAAATTATTATTAAAATTGTAAAATGTTAATTAATTAGATTTGTCCCTCTGATAGTATTTGCAAGAACTATAATGACATAAAGTTCGTAATATCATAGATGCATCTAAAACTGAAAGATGTTAAACACTAGATACTATATTAACTTTGTCCATAAAGTTAAGAAAAAATTAAATTAAAAGAAAGAAAGAGAGAAAGAAAGAAACTGTATCTCCATATATCAGTCATTGTTAATGCCTGTGTCTCAAAAAGATGTTAATGGTCCTCTAAACTAAACAGTAAAATCTCCAGATACAATTCTAGAAGGAATCTGTTTCTGATACTTCTAACAATTAACAATCATTCTTCAGAGTAGTTGTCACTATCTTCCTCGTATATATGGTATTCTTCTTCACTGCCATTTCCTTGTACTTTGTCGCCGCCAATTTCATCAGGTGGAAAGCTACCAAAAAGCTCTTGTAAGTGGGTCATTGAAATATTGGGATCTGAAAATTATAAAGGAATTCAAAGTGCCAGCAAGTCTTTCCATCATATTTGCAAAAACAGTAACAATAAACATGGCCATCAAAATGTCATGAAGATACAAGAATAATGTAGAGCAGATTGTGATTGTAAAAGAGAACATGATTAAAGTAGGTTTTTCTCTTTCTGGATCCGATTTAACTGCCGACAAAATAATCCGGGGACACTGCAGTCAGAAATCTCAACTGTTGAATTAAGATCAGATGCTTCATATTCCGAACTCATCAAATTAGATTTTGAATACTAACTTGAGATACAAAGAGTCTGATCTTGATACAACAGTCGCGATTTGCTAGCTGCAGTGACTGCAGTCTTAAGGAGCCTCTTACTTGATCCAGTGTTCAAGGTTAGTTTCACGGTCATTTGTGCAGGAATATCCTAATCAAAGACCAAAAAAAGAAAGAATTTTCAAATCTACAATAACAATTTCAACTTTTCATGAATGCTGCAAAGATCAGTATTATACTACCAACTTGTGGTAAAGACTTTAACTGCTTAAAGAGCAAAGACGAGTTTTGTTTGAAGGACATACACTCAAGGGAGACATAACTTACAAGACAATTAGGTTCAATGCCTTGTCTAGTAGCCAAACAATAAGAAAAATTAACTTCAGCATGAAAAATTTGAAATGTGAAGCAACAAGGTAGCCTCAATTACAGGATGCAGATAATAATGTGGGTACAAACTTAAAACATTATTAAACTAAGTCCAAATAGAAAAGGATACGAGAAGGAGACGGCATAGGCATTTCAGTATCTCCTGTCTACACAAGCAACAGAATAAATTAGAAACTATCCATTTAAAAACCATAATTGCTAACGGAAAAAAATTGAAAAACAAAGATAAGAATTACCAGATCAAGTTCTTCTTCCGATTCCTCCTCGTCGCTGTTATTAGCCTCAGCTGCCTCCACATCCTCATCTTCAACATTTGCAGGCTCTTCGCTTTCTTCCAAGCCTTTTTCCAGATACAAAACGTTTTATCATTCATTATTCAACAAATACTTCATTTACCATACCAATATATAGTAAATTTGGTAAGAAAATAAAAGAAATTTTGGTTTTGTACAAAACATTTCCCAACTTTGTTCATAGTTATATTGGTTAACTATTAATTAGAAAAATTATAACCTAAGAAGCACGGACACTCCTCGGATTAGGCTTGTCCCGGTATCGGACATGCGCCGGTGCCCGACACCAACACATGCGATTATATTAAATTATGTCACTTTATCAAATTATTATCGGCGTCGACATGTCTGGGTCGGTATCTAAGTCCATACTTCATAGATTATAACCCATTACCATATTTTGCAGCAAATAACCACTGAAGCAAACAAACTAAAAGCTTTTGCTCAGAGGAACCAAGAAAGAATTTTCCCTTGAAATGATCATATAATACCAAAAATAAGTATTATGCTAAGATCTCTTGAAATAGAGAAGTGCATTACAGCATTAGAAGCGTAGGAACTAACCAAAGGTTTAAATTCTTCTAATATACATGTTATTGGACATGGCAATAATTCATTCACTCTATTATATCCTAAAGCAATATCATTACGAAGAATCAAGAATCCTGAATAGTTGACAAAACCTGTATTAGCTTGCCGGCATTCCTCTCCACCAAGCTTCACGACAGTCCTGTTGCACTCTCTTTTCAATTTTTCAAACTTGGAAGTAGCAGCCTTGAGTAAACTCTCTGCTCCAGGTTTGGGAAATATTGACAGGTACCTCACCATGAGACGTTGTCTAAAACAATTGATCTTGTTGAGTGAGAACCATCCAGATTCAAACTGCAAAAATAAAATGCAAGATGCAACTTAGATAATAGATGGATTTTATTGCAGTTACTTCATATAAAATGTAAGGTGCAACTTAGATAGTTAATGGAATTTATTGCAGTAACTTCATGCATGGAAGATAAAATCAAGCAAATGGAATCATTTTCTATTTGTTGTACCATAAATTAATGCAACTCAATACGACAAATTCCAGAATTGATAAAATAAATCAGCAACTTCATTGGTTGTTGATTGTTCATACAAAAAGGAAAATGACCACTTTTACATCACCTCATATATAACCATATAAGGCTCTACCTTTATGTCAGGGGATAAGAAAAATAAGAAACAAGTCAAAAGCCGAGTAAAGCATGTATGCCTCTTCAATGTGTGACAATGTCAAGTGCACCAACATAAAATAAAACAAGAGATATTACTCCATATGAAAATCTTACTGTGCAAGTTGCCTGCATTGGAGGCTTATTTATTTCAGATTGAATATAATCATCAACAAGCTCAAAGAACTGTAAAGATGTCTGGAACTTATAAGGGAAAGCACGAAAGGCACATATATCCTCCCATCTATGATTCAATCTGCATGAAACAATAGCCTTAAAAAATGGGAACCTAACACAAAATGAACGATAGTAATCAAAGTGACAATAACTAGTTGTGTTATATCAACTTGGAAGTCTGCAAAGAAATTTAACTTAGATTGTAAAGGGTTCCAAGATATCTTTCTCCTCACTTGTGTGTATCTAACATATTATTCAACATTTGCTATTCTCGATTTCCTTTATTATGCATATACACATGTATAGAGTTACTTCCAAAATACAGTTAACTACTTTGCGCTGAAAAGCAAGAGATAAATCGAACAAGATGACTTACTTATTACAAGAACTTCGTAATGGGACTTGATAATCAATTCTTTGTAATGGGACTGGTACTCGATAATCGATTCTTTGATAACTGCAAAACCAAAAAATTTAAACAAATTCGATAGATTAAAGATAATATGATGTCAGATCTTTGGGTTGTGGCCACTGGCCAAGTAGGTTTAGTATTCAATGGTACATGAGTATAGAAATTATAACACTAATTACAGACAGTATTTCCTAATGTTACAGATCACAATACCTATCAACTACAAGAGGATATACAATGTACAGAATAAGCATGAGAAGCATGTGCATGATTCTAACATCATCTGTGACCCCCATCACTGATCTAGCTCTATATGAGTAATTTGTTACCTACGTATTGAAAGGTGCACAGTTGAGATAATCACATATAATGAATGACTCCTTCCAACTACGATTATAGAATGGAAAGCAGGAAATCACAGAGCAGCAGCCTAATCATCAAGGGAAAGGCCCCAATCCTACTAACAAAAAATATTCCTGATAATCCCAACAGAAATCCCCCTCCAGAATGAAAAAATATCCAACCTACTAACTAACTTGCTGATGTAGCATTTTTTTTTTAAACGAGCGCCCTAAGGGCATTTTTAAGGATTCCAAATAAAGAAATTATTTATTGAAAAAGTTTAGTATTTCAATTTCCAATGCATTGAATACACAAATTTTCGTACAAACTTACTATTTAAGGTTATTAAACAATGCCCTTAGGGCGCTTGCTAGCAATTCCCTTTTTTCTTTGAGCGAAGTGCCACTCTTTGGAATATCATTTTTCTTTCTCCTTACCTAAAACCTCAACTCCTTTGGCCCACTATAATAGGCTCATAGCTCAGCCCAAATCCATGGGCTGGACATGCATATCATTATCTACTAAAAATTTATCTGTTTATTTTGTGACCCAAACACTTCGAGTGCAACTGTATGATATAATTGAAATCCATGAATTATTTAAAAATTAGGAATAAGTCTTACATGCGAGAATCAGGATCTTTGCGTGGATCATATCCTTTCTTTATCCAGAATCTTTGAAATGGTCCACTCGAAAAGTAGTAAGCAATTCTACATAGAAGCCTGCAAGAGGGATTGGAAAGTCACCTTACCATCAGGGCCAAGCAATTAAATTTTTTAAAATTTGAAAGCTAATCCGCAGAATTTGCACAAATCACCTTCTGAACATGCCAGGTGAAAAGCTTAAGCCCTTATCGAGCAGCCGTTCAGTAAGTGAGTTTTTGGACCATATAGGCTTCTCTTCAAACATTCTAGATACAACCATTTGTGACTCCCACTGATCTGAGCCTTGTGGTATGTATTCCTCCCAATTCACTTTTTTAGGAATTTGTAAGACAGCTAAGTAAAACCAGAACCACAAAAGTGCTTTGTTGCAATATGTTTCAAGATATTTTACTTTATAAAGTGAAATAAACGTCAACATAGAAAACTTAAAACAGTTTATTGAAACGAAAATGAAAAAATTAGTAGCAATCTAGCATTCCAACATCTTGTGTCAAAACATCAGCTAAACATCTTGTATCCCAGAATGGCAGAATGTACAACGAATGACATCAAATAAAACTAGTTTTCCTTATTTTAGTATTGCTGGGAACATTCAATCATAAAATTTTGGAAAATCACTAAGCAAATAATTTTTTTGGCATTCATAAAACTGATATTTTTATACCGAGAAATGAAAATGACAATTGAGCATATGTATTTCAAACACATGTAATTCAAATAATTTTTAATAGAAAACTGCTAGGCAACTGGAAAGCTATTATCTTATAAAACAGATATAGTAATCATGGATTCAGATATATATAAAACAGGTGTGAATTTAAGCAAAAAGTATCCTACATTCGTGGAGGGAAACAAAAATAGGCATATTATAATCACATAGAACATTTCAACGTCAGTAAGTTTCAAATATGATGGTTCAACTAATGGAGCGTAGGATATCTTTAATGTAAAAATCAAGTGCAAGAACTGGCTCCATGTCGATCTGCACAAAATATTGCAACATGTAAGTTTTCTTGCTATAAATATTTCATGACTGGTGCCACAACATCAATCACACCTTAACTCCCCACTAGTTGTATATGACCAATGCTACCCAAACGAAAGACATATAAAAACTATTTTGATTGTTATTTAGCTATGAAAACTTTGAAAAGTGTTAAGAAATCCCACATCGGATGTGAGTTGGCCTGGACAAGACTTTATAAGAGGCAATCCTCACCTTACAAGCCGGTTTTGTAAGGATGAGTTAGGCCCAAGCTAAGATCCACGCACTAATAGTGTTGGGCGTGAGGGGGTGTGTTGAGAAGACCCGCATCGGATGTGAATTGGCCTGGACAAGGGTTTATAAGTAAGAGGCAATCCTCACCTTACAAGCCGGTTTTGTAGGGTTGAGTTAGACCCAACTCCCAATTTCTAAGATGGTATCAGAGCCTCTCCACGATCCGTTGGGCCACCTGTTATCAGGTTAAGCTATCGGGCCACCCACCGTTTATATCCACGCATCAAGCCCAATAGTGTTGGGCGTGAGGGGGTGTGTTAAGAAGGATTGAATTTTAGGCCTACACTACACCCTAGTAAAATATTAATCTGAACTAAATTTACCTCAAAATGGGTCTGTACAATTTCCTCTTCTTTCTTTTTTGAAATTGGCACGGTAGGTTTACTCAAGCTGAAATAAGAAAGAATAAAAAGCAAGATGAAATTTTTCAGTCAAAACTTTACAAAGATAACCAGCGTAAATGTTACGATAAAAATCTTTGAAAGCAAATAACTAAGTAAAATAATATAGCAAAACTGAACATAGCATAGTACGACTAAGATCTTCATAGCCACCTACCACCCATCAGTAGAGTGACAAGGCATGAAGATCAAAATAAACTAATTAAGAATCTACCATAACCATCTAAATTCCCCAAGCCTCTCCAACGGGTAGCATAAAGGTTTGGTAGATGGCACGATAAATGTACACAAGACAACCCTTCCATTATTTAAACATTTGAATGGGTCCTATATAATTGTGTATTGTATTATTCCGTAAATTTTCTTTCAATAAGTTAGTGATCACTAAAAAAGTACAGTTAGATGAGCGTACACTAAATCTTCTGGCATGTCTTTTGGAGCAAAAATTGGAGGCACAATGAGCATAAAATCATCATCAGCCACATCTATGCGACCGCCCTTAGCTATGAGAGAATACAAACACAAATCACTGACTTAGTAACATTTCCATTAAACACACTTCAAACATTGAAATAAAATAATCACCTAAATGTGTTTCTTCTGGCTCTGACAAATTTCTCTTCTTCCTCTTGGCAACATCCGCATGGACAGGAACAACATATTGGTAGTCTGTCATTCCTTCATGATTTGCAAAAAAGAAAAATGAAAACGTACAATTTGGTCTGAAGGTTGGACAAAGATAATCAATCTAAACCATATCACTAAAATCAATTCCATTTCATGTTTCTAAATACTAACCTTCAAAAGAATAAGCCTCAGGAACACAAGCAACAATATCAGCACAGATATTTGCCTCTTCATCTACTTTATCAGCAGCTCCGTGCTCGCTTTCTACGTTATTTGCTTGCATCCCATGCTCCATTCCAAAAATGCGGTTAGAAGTTGTGGCACCATCATCATCAGGCAATTTTCTCTTGGATATTTTCAGAAGCAAAGCATTGGTGAGACGACACACCCCAAAAGCAGGATGACAATAAGGGTCTTCAGGACGGAACCGGAGCTCTAATTTGTTTGATTCTGAACTGCGAGCCTACAGATCATGAACAAGGTCATAACTTTAATTGAAGCCAGTATGGAGAAAAAAAGGTGAATAATAACAATAATAATAGATTTTAACAAAATTTTCCAAGTACCTTAAGGATGCCTTGAATTCCGCCTAGTGTGTCAACAGCACGAGCGGAAGAGGATGGATAACCCGGATAGTGCACCAGAAATCCCTGGGGCTCCGGTAGAACCCCAGAGATTGTGCCATCCTTTATCAATCCCATTAACTTTTAGCCCTGCCATCATCGAGATTTCAATACTTATATTAATTCTTAGGCAACAAATAATAGTAGATTGTCAAGTAATATCACAAAAGGGAGACAAAAGTAATGATGCCAATCTCAAAATATTACTGGTAGGTTCTACTTCTGACCAGTGTTGGTGTGTGCATATGTGATTGTTGGAAATGGATCCTCTTCATTTCCACTCTCAATTGCTCCTAAGTCCTAACTATTACTAAAGTTTTGGCGTGATTAGAGGTGTATAATAGATATTTTGACTCCACCTAATATCAGAAATCAAAATATCGAGTTTATATTTCTACGCTATAGTAACGAAGCAAACAGACAGTAAGAAATGGAGAGGAACCGTGTTCTAATCAATAACAACAAAGTCAATGCACATGTATAGTGCAACTACTAAGCCTCAACTTTTTTTTGAAAAGACAAGCAAATATATTAGACTGAAAGAAAATAGGGATAAGATATGTCATACAAAGACCAATACATAGATCCACCATCTTACAAAATTCATACATTATGATGACACAATTCCCCAATCTGCCAAACAACAGAACCATTACACCTGGTATACAAACACCAACTCCTCTGCTATCAAACATAATATGACAGGCCTAACATAAAGTAAGAAACTAGATATAGGCACTGACGGCACCAAATCCAGTCATGATCCAACACCAAATTAACTCCATTGAGCAGATTTGCAAATGAAAGACTCAAAGACTCCAAACCTAAGATTGTCTCCAAAACTAACCTGTGAGACAACAAAGGGAAAATACCAATTTGGCATCTAGGACTCCAAAGCTACTGAGTCTCAACTACTAAGACTTAGCTTCTTCGGTAGTAGATGGATACTCAACTGAAATGTTCACATATATCTTTATAAAGACAAAATTACTAGCTAAAAACACACTTTCTTAACTAAGCACCATTGATAACCCAAACACTGTTAACAAAATTTTGAAAAATTTCATGATCTATACATTGATTACCTTATTCATCAAATGATCAAACTACCATATTCATCAAATGTGAAAAAATCAAATGATCAAGCTACCATATTCATCATACTTCCTAAACCATACTCATAACTAAATTTGATAGAAAAATACCCAAAAAAATCAAAACTGTATTTTTTTTTTTAAAAAAATGTTAACTTTATGATCCAGCATAGCATAGGCAGACAATATGATCTATTTTACAGATGGAATTATTCAATACCAACTCAATAATGAAGAACGGTTAAAAATTCACAACCCAATTTTATATTTTTCTCTTTTAACACAGTAGAATGAAACGGGTAAAGTTAAACAATAAAACCACATACAGAAAGACACACCAAAGAACTAAACTACAAAACATGGTAAAGATGAAGAAAATGAAATCACAAATTAGCAAATAAGAAGAAGAAAAACTGAGCAATTAGAAAAATTACCTTGAACTTTGTTTCCCTTTTCCGTTTTCCCCCTTTTTTCTGTCTGAACTGAGAAATTGGGCTGTTACTAACACTGGAGCGCCGTCGCAAGTGGTGGGAGACGCGGTGGGTACTGGTTCCGTTACCGGCAGTGGGCGGCAGTCCGGTGGGCAGAGAGGACTGAGGTGGGATACGAAGGACCAAATTTTTGTATTCCCGCGTGAGTCTGAAAAATGATGAGTCCTAGGTTAAAAAAAAAAGGTGTTAAAAAAATTAATGTTAGGATGGAAATGAACCGAACCAACTCGAACAAAGTTCGAGATTCGATTCGACAATTGATTCTTTAAACTTGGTTTATGAACCAAATGAGCCGAATTTGAGCTAAATATTAAATTTTTTAATTAAATGAGCTGAACTTGAGCTATATATAGTTCGGCTCGTTTGGTTCACGAGCTGGCTCGATTATATATATATCTTCAAAAATAAATTTTACAAAATAAAAGAGACTAGCATTATTTCTCTTTTGAGGCACAAGTCATACTTATTTCTTTGATACTTCGCAATTTATGCACTAACACTAAGTCTCACATCAGTTAACTTATCTGGCATTGAGAGAAAACTTTGTTATAAATAGGTGGTGTACTACATGTCTTGGAAGTACAACAAAATACTTATGGTGGGTTTGTTATTGTTTCACATTTTCCTAAGTGTGATAAACTCCCAAATACGGCTGACAATGAATTGAACCAACTCGAAAATAGTTCGAGTCTCGATTCGATTCGATAATTAACTCGTTGAACTTGGTTCATGAACCAAATGAGTCGAACTTGAGTTGAAAATTAAGCTCGTTAAATAAATGAGTCGAACTTGAGTTGAAAATTAAGCTCGTTAAATAAATGAGTCGAGCCGAGCTTAAGCAAGTTTGACTCGACTCGACTCATTTCCAGCCCTAATTACTGTAATTAAACTTTTCATAGTAATCTTCATCAAATAACTGCGATCGGGAGGGGTTGGAACCACTTGATGCCATAATTGACCCCCGAATCAGATTAAACCGGTAGTGAAAACCAAAAAAAAAAAAAAAATTGTACCAAAAAAATTAAATTAAATTGAAAATTGAATTAAGTTATTTAATAAATTAATTTAAATTGAAGATTTTTATTCAGGGGTATTTTGGTACTTTTAAAAGTAACCAACTTTTCTTTCTTCTCCATTTCTTTTATCTTTCTCTTATATCAAAACACTATCCCAAATCTACTCTATTTCTCTCTTTCCACACTCTCTCTCACATATTTCTCTTCTCATTTTCTCTCTACAACCAAATATATCGTTGGCGCTATATTGTTTCTCGCACGTCCTGCGAATTTTCAAAAAGTTTCGCTCTAGTTTCAAAACTCGATCAAAGTTTTGAATCCTAGGGTTTGAACGTTGATACAACAAAAGAATCTACAACAACTTGAACGTTCAATTATGTGTTCACCTTATTTCATTGAGCATGTTTAACTAATCGGTCACATAATCACGTGCATAAAAAATTACCTCACACTAATGAACAACTCTTTTTTATTCATCGATTTATCGAAAGATGTCGTCTATTGTAAAAGAGATGGTATATTTGTGGATATTGGGTTATTGTGGACTACTTTGTTGAGTCTTGGTCCATCAATTGTCTATATCTTATAAAAGAGGTAAACAAAAACTGTATGGATTATCTCGACATGTTTGGGTCACATGAATGATTCAATCATATCAAGTATGTTCGGAATCCTGTAGAAAGTTGCGACCTAATGAATACTAATTTTTCTTGATATGGACTTTCTTATTGCACAACAATGTCAAAGAGTTATAGTTATATTGAGCATATATGGGTTCTCTGAAATATATTTCCATTACTAGGTGCAACGCGAACAATGTCAGAATTATTGGCTTGATGCCTTTCTGCATTGTATTGCTTCTATATATAATAGTATGAGCATTTACAACTATTGATTACAAATATTCTATGTCTGATTTTCTAGTCTATTATAGGAATGAAAATATATACAATTAAGGACAACCAAATTATTCCCTTATTAACATCCCCCCTCAAATTGATGTGGTTGGTCAAGGAGCATCAATATGCTAACCTGAAACTGATGACGGGGACGTGGAACAGCCTTGGTAAGAATATCTGCAACTTGAAACTGAGTACTAACATGAGGAAGTGATATGATAGGCATCACGTATAGAATGACAATATACTTCGATATGTTTGGTCCGTTCATGGAAAACGGGATTTGCGACTATCTGGATGGCACATGTATTGTCGGCATAAAGTGAAGTAGGCTCTGTTTGAGGAAAACCAAGTTCGGCCAAAAGACCACGGAGCCAAAAAATTTCAGAACAAGCAACAGACATTTCGGTGGAAGATTTAGATAATCTTGCTTGCTTCTTACTTTTCCATGAGATCAATGAAGTGCCAAGAAACATGCACCAACTAGTGACAGATCGTCGTGTGTCTGGATACCCTGCTCAATCAGCATCACTATATGCACTTAATTTAAGATCTATTTCGACAGGAAAAAATAAACCACGGTGAGTGGTTCCATTCAAGTAGCGAATGATACGACGAACCGCTGCCAGGTGAAGATGACGAGGAGAATGCAAGAACTGACTCACTTGCTGAACAACAAAAGATATATAGGGCGAGTAATGGTCAAGTAATTCAAGCTACCCACAAGTTACCGATACAATAACGGATCAGATAAAAGATCAACATCATCACAATGATATTTAACATTAACCTCAAGAGGTGTATCCACCGGATTAGCCGATTGGAGACCAGCCATAGAAATCAAATCCGCGGCATATTTGTGTTGATGGAGGAAAATTCCCTTAGATGTAGAATGAACCTCAAGACCAAGAAAATAATGAAGGTTACCGAGATCTTTCATATGAAATGATGTCTGCAACTGTTGTTTAAGTTGCTAAATGGAAGTATGATCAGAACCAGTAATAACCATATCATCAACATACAAAAGAAGTAAAACAATACTCGTAGATGTGCGATGAATAAATAGAGAGGAATCATACTGACTCTGAGTAAAGGAGAACCCAAGTAGAGTGGAGCAAAATTTCTCATTCCATGCTTTAGGTGCCTGTTTCAAACCGTATAAGGAACGTTTAAGCTTGCACACACTTTTAGATGAAGAGAATAATCCTTGAGGAGGAGTCATATAAATATCTTCTGTCAAGTCACCATGAAGAAAAGCATTCTTCACATCCATTTGATGAATAGACCACCCATTAGAAGCAGCTATAGAGATTATCGGGCGAACAGTTGTCATTTTGGCAGTCGGTGCAAATGTCTCATCATAATCAATTCCATATTCTTGTTTGTTTCCTAAAGCAACCAAACGAGCCTTGTAACAGTTGAGGGACCCATCAGAGTTCAATTTCACAAAATACACCCACTTGCAACCTATGGTCTTCACATCAGGAGGACAAGAGACAATATCCCATGTGAAATTCTCTTGAAGAGCTTGAAGCTCTTCATTCATTGCTTTTATCCAACGCACATCTTTAACAGCATGTGAGTAACAGGTAGGAACATATATGCTAGAGAGTGAAGCAGTTAAAGAAGTATGTGAAGAATCATACCTGTCTGGTGAATATCGATCTGGTGGTCGAGATATTCAACCAGAACGTCGTGGTTCAACTGTTACAGGATCAGGTGGCGGATCAGTGTCTAGAAGGGGCATGGGAACCTGCTGTCTGGATTTTCTGACATATACATAAATTGATCCTCAAAAAATGTCACATTGCGAGAAATGCGGAAGTGACGGTTAGATACATCGTAACACACAAAACCCTTATGACAATGACTATACCCCAAAAATGCACATTGAACAGACTGTGATCCAAGTTTATGTCTTTCAAACGGAGGTAGGTGAACAAAGCACACACACCCAAAAGTATGTAAATCATTATAATCAGACTGGGTTTTAAAAAGACGGAAAAAAGGAGAATCAAGATCAATAACCGTAGAGGGAAGTCGGTTGATCAAGAAGACAGTTGTGGAAAGAGCCTCCACCCAAAATCGAGATGGCACTGAAGCTTGAAGAAGTAACGTGCGTGTTACATCAATCAAATGACGATTCTTGCATTCTGCCATCCCATTTTGTTGAGGGGTATTAGGACAAGAACGTTGAGACAAAATGCTTTTTTGTTGAAGGAACTCTTGAAACTCATTAGCATGTACTCACCACCAGAGTCAGAGCGGAAAATTTAAATATTCGCATGAAATTGAGTTTCAACATATGTTAGAAATTTCTTAAACATAGAGAACACTTCAGATTTAGCGCGAAGAAATATATCCAAGTAAAACGACTATAATCATCAATAAAGGTAACAAAATATTTATAGCGAGCGTGAGAAACTACCGGAGACATACCCCATACACCACTATGAATCATCTCAAAACAAGTGGAAGCACGATAAGCACCAGACGGAAAATGTAATGTTTTACTTTTAGCCAATTTGCAAACAGAACATGAAAAAGAGGCACTGGAAACAACACTTTTATTTCTCACCAAACCATTTTTAAATAAATGAGATAAAACAACAGAGTTTGGATGACCCAAATTCCTATGTCAATCCTCATAAGAATTCAAAACATTATTACAAGCAACATTAGTGATAAACATTATTACAATGAGTGGAAACAATCTTCCTACTTTAGGCCCATTCGCGATGACCTTCCCGGGTTGAGGTCACCAACATTAGTGATAGACAGGGTATTGCCATCAACAATTTGAATATTCTGATTACCATGATAAGAATGTAAATTGCGCAAGTATTCAGAAGATCCTGTCATGTGATTGGATGCACCAGAATCAAGAAACCATGAGCGAGAAACATTAGAAGACTTACCCTGAATTCACAAGGCTGAAAGAGCTGAAAGTACCATTTGTTGGATTATTTCAGGTTGTAAAGCACCACCATTAGATGTGGAAGGACCAACTGCAGAGTTTGTAGAGGCATGAAGAGCTTGCACCGGACGTTGTGTTCGTCATGGAGGACGAATGGGGCAATCAAAGATAATATAGTCACGCTGCTTGCAATAATTACAAAACTTCTTACCGCCGCAACTATGAGCATAATGTCCAAATTGTTTGTAAGATAAGCATTGAATTTGTCGAACATCACGACCTTGAGTAGTAAGACGTTGTTCCTCTCAGAGAAGTTCACCAATACGTGTATCTAAAGAAGGAACAGGGTTCCTATTCAGAAAAGCACCTCTAACGACCTCAAATTTTGGACAGAGCTTCATGAGAAATTGGTCTCGCCTACTAGTATTGTAGACCTCTTGGACAACCGCAAGAGAACTCTTGGGGACCTTAGCATGTATAATTGCAGAGTGTTTTGTCCACAAATTCAGAAACTCAGAATAATACTCTTGAACAGACATATTACCTTGTTTGTAATTGGCTATCCCTTGCTCCAACTGAAAACGTTTGGCATCATTATCTTGGTCATAGATACGCTTCAAGTAGTTCCACATTTCTTGAGCAGTAGAAAAAGATCGCAAATTATTAATCATCTGAGGATCAATAGTACTGAAAATCCAATTGATAATTTTGGAATCTTGGGTTTCCCATTCATTTAAATCAGTTGTCTCTAATGGTGCCAGAGAGACATCATCCAAGTGACTCCATAATCTCTTTGCTTTAACATAATGCCTAAAGTGAAATTCTCAAGCAGGGTAATTTTTGCCGGTAAAACGGACACAAGAAATTGCTTTTTCTGAAGCCATATTAAAGCAATGTTTGAAAAAAATAAAAGTTTACTTAAAAGGTCGCTGACACGTAATAGGAAGCAAGCAAGCAACACGTAACTAGAAAGTGCTGACCTTTATCTATTATTATTTTTTTTCTCAACACTACAACAAAAAATTATGAAAAAGAAAAGGGAAGTACCGATATGCAAACCAGATAATCGGATGAGAAACCACGAAACACGAGAATCACAATCAGGTTGCGAAAAAAAATAGTCACGATACGAACAACCCAGCAGCAGCGAGAAACACAGCCAAGAACTGTGAAGACTGAATCAAGAGACGGCGAGGAGCCGCGAGCAGCAACAATCAAGGTTTCGTCGAAAAGAACGAAACAAGGACCAAGAACGGCGGAAACGGCTTTAAGAGCGAACCAGTGGGGTGTCGCTGAATAAAGCCAATATTAAGGTAAAAACTCACAGGTTGGATCGAAACCCTAATGATACCATGTCAAAATTATTGGCTTGATGCCTTTCTTCATTGTATTGCTTCTATATATAATAGCATGAGCATTTACAACTATTTATTACAAATATTCTATGTCTGATTTTCTAGTCTATTCTAGGAATGAAAATATATATAATTAAGGACAACCAAATTATTCCCTTATTAACAAAAAAATCCTTCAATCACGTATATTGAATATTCGAACATAAATCATTTTGTGTGTATAAAATTGTGTTTATTATTAAACTGTATTTAGTGTTACGGATGTGTAACAATCGGAACCTTTCTTATGGGTGCGTTTGATTTGCAAAACAGTGAGTACAGGACGAGACAGAACAATACAGTACAGGACAAAACAAGATAATACAGGACAGAACAAAACTGCATTTGAAAGAGATGGAGAGACAATATTTGTATATTCGAAAATAAAATGGGTATTTTCGTATTTTTTTATAATTGTACTGTGGACAAAAAGTTGTATTGTGGTTCAGTGGGGGACAAAAATCCTTGTTTTTGTCCTGTCCCTTACTACCAATTTGTCCAATCCCATAAACAGTTTCTGAATCAAACAGGGTACAACAAAAGTTGTCCTGTCCAATCCCCATTTTTTAGCAGATCAAACGCACCCTATATGTATATTTCAAGGACGACTGTCTATTACATCCTACACGTCCACTATGGAAAAATTGCCATATTTCAAGGACGACTGTCTATAACATCCTATATGTCCACTATGGAAAAATTGCCGTAAAACTGTCTATTACATCCTACATGTCCACTATGAAAAAGTCGTCCTAGAAAAGAAGCATCAAACCGGAAGTTTCCATATTTTGCTAGAATGTGTAATTATAATGAACTTAAGTGTGTCGAAGATGTTAAGAAAGTTAAAGATGATGAGAAGGTTGAAGAAAAGAGTCTTATGGGTGTTGAGGATGATGAGAAACTTAAAGACAATAAGAAAATAAGAATGTTTTAAAATTCTGCATAAAACCCGTCAAAATTTTAAAATTCAAATATGGGTAATTTCAAAATTTTGGGTGGATTTGTTGTGTTTGTAGTCATTAACATTGAAGGATTTAAAATACCTAGTTGATTGGTTGTAGCAAAAGCCATGTGTTCGTAGTGGGGAAACAAAAGAAGCACGTGATAATCCATAATATCTCTTGGTCTTCCTTGCTACAGATCCAATGTTCATGACAACAGACACAACAAATCTACCTTGACACTACTAAAGTTATTTGATGGTTTTTGCTACAACCAATCAACTAGCTATTTTAAATCCTTCAAAGTTCATGACTACAGACACAACAGATTGGTTGTAGCTATTGAAGAACAGCCATCAATATTTTTGTACTAGTACATCGTTGTACAAAGCAAAAGCCCTCCCACTTGATTGGCTTGAACTGACAAACAAGAAACAAACTTTAAAAGATATAGGAGTGGGGTGAACCACTCTATATCTGTAATATTGGATAGCTTTGGACGTAAATTAAACCACAAATAAAATCCCATCAATCATCATAAACTAACTATGCAACCGAATTCGCCTCTTATTAGGTATAACATGCATCACCACTAGCCCAACCATAAACAAAACCAAAATTTGTAGGACAGATGGAGGTACCGACAGCATCTAAAACTCAAGGCTTTCTTACTATGGCCTGGTAACAATTTCTACTTCATGAACTATCCAGTTTTGGCAATACAAATTTCATCAGATATATATAGACGCCTTCAATTTGAGGACAATAACCGCAAATTGTATGTAGTTTCAAAACTTAAAAACATATTACCAGCAATCTTGTGTAGCACATAGATTACACTACTACATTAAAAGTGCAATACATAAAAACAGCATGTGCAAGTACAATCCAAAACGGTCACAAATTTCAATATCAGCTTTCATAGTGAATGTCAACATGATTAATACAGGCCAACTTTGTTCCAACAATGTTCAACTCCCTTTCTACTTTATTTACGCGTAATTCCAAGATTACCTAGAAAACAAACCATGTGACAGTGAATTAGATCCATCATTTAAGCAGTAATATGGAGTACCTGACTTGGCACAGGGTAAAACAAGGAAAAAAGATTTAAAATGTGCTTCCTTGGGGCGATGACAAATTGACGAAAGAACTTATGAGATGAAAATGTTCTGTTTTTTTTGGGTGACAAAAAAATGTCTTTTTAGTTAAGTACTAATGTTTATTAGTAAATGGGAAAATTGTTTTCAATTCTTGTGGCATAAAAGACACAACAAATTTGGAATATAAGGCTAAATGGGTTGCAATTCAACTATCTCATTTGCGCTGTAACAAAAAAGTGCAAAGTAACTTAACGTTTCAACTATCTAATAACTTCTCAATATCTAACTTCTTAAACATGTGCACCCTATTTAGAGAGCCTTAAGCCATGAGGAACATCACGTCATACTCTTAAACACTCTCACTAAGACTCTTCTCAACACTCTCTCCCATCTTGGTCCCATAAGATAACCTGAGTCCACTTCATTAGTAGAAATAAAATAGCATGCACTTATTACTCAATAATAGTGTTAAGACTGTCAAAGAATGTGTTTTTGGCATTTCTCAGAAGACAATTGAACATGAACTATTCAATTTGATGAAAAGAATTCTAGTGTTCTGAAACCTTAAAGCACATTAATTGTAACAAGGGATTATTGGTCAGTCTCCTTCACATGATTGATTAATCACAAAATGCCCTTTTGAAGATACATTACTAACCTTAGTATTCTTCTAATGACTTGCAATGAATGAAGTCTCAAACCATTATCATTTTAGACAATCTCTTTCTTGCTTAATGCTATTATGACTTTGCTCAACCAAATTTAGCGTTCCATTGAGATAGAATAGGAACCAGTGTTTGGATCTTTGACTGCTTTGAAGTTGTCAACGCTCATCCCAAAGCGTCCTAAGACAGAATTGCCCATTTCTTTCAATTTTGCTGCATCAAGAAATATTCATATGTTTAATCAACTGATGGTAGTGAAACGAAAATAAAGTAACAGACAAAATTTGTAACAGACTATTTGCCATCTAAGATAAAACTTTGCTTTTATAAAACAGAATAACATATGTAGGTGATGGCCAAAAACTAAATTGTAGATAACAACTCATAATGTTTACTAAGTGATTCACCCCAATTGCAACTAAGAAGAATCATTTCTAGCCAATAAATTAGATGTACCAGGATGGATATCCAAAATGTATTGCATAAAACAAAGCATTTTCAGGCTTGTTAAAAAGTTTCTTGACTACAACAACAACCAAGCTTAATCCCACTAGGTGGGGCTGACTACGTGGATCAGACAACGCCATAATGATTGAGTACACATTACATCATATCTTTATTCAAACCATTGACCTCTACGTTTTCCTAATAGTTTGTCATATACTTCTTCTTGATCTCCCTCTCCCTTTAGCAATAAGTCTTTCCTAATGTTCTATCATACACAACTTAAAATTTTGCTTCGCCAATGTGATTCTTAACCACTTGAGAATAAGTCAACAATTAATGGACACTTTAAGTACCTAGGTGTATTTATACACAGTTTTTAAAGTCCATCCACAATATTACATGACTGACATAAATAAGCCAAGATACACACAGCAACAAAGACAGGATATTTTTCCACATTTTGAATAACAAAGATATCTTAGGCATCACTCCATGTTAGCTCTGCAGCGAGGAGAGAGAAAGGGACAGATTCAAGTACATCAATTGCGTCAAAAAAATTAGGAATACTCTAATAGTATAAAATATAAATGAAGGACAAGTAATGTACTGAGCATCCGTACGCAAAAAAATACATATATGAATATTAAAAGAAACTAAGTGAAAGAAAAAAGACTTGCCAATCATTTCTTCTTTCATTTTTTCCCGTTTGACAGCAGCTAAGGGCTCTAGTCGACGAATAGCTTTCCTAGCTTGATCATTTGAGGGATCAATTTCTAAGATCTTTTTCATATCTGCCAATTATTTTTGAAAATAAAAAATAAATAAAAACTGGTGAAGTGAAAAGATCCAATGTTATGAACGAAAAGGAAAACTGAAACGAACTGAATACTATTAGTGTCTAAAACACATTGTCAACACTTATCCATTAAGTGCCAAAACAAACAGATAACTAGAGTACGTATTACACCACACACCCTTCTTGTTTGAGAAATTAAACTTCCCTTACTTGGTTATTTACAAAGGGAAATAGAATAGGAACCTTATATATGTAGGGAAGGGATGTGGTTTCTCAACCAAGGAAGGGGGACAGGCATAAGAAGAACAACACCCTTGATGCAAATATTATTTTCCAAACAGAAGCAGTGTCAGGTGCAATTAGTGCAAACCAGATAAATCGGCATAATTACGCACTACCCTAAATATAAGCTTGAACTCACCAGCAATTGCCTCTTCAAAATGTTCAAGCTTTTCATGAGCCTCTCCTCTTCTTACCAAAGCTTTAACATATGCAGGATTCAGTTCCAACGCTTTTGTGCATTCTTTAATTGTATTTTCATATTTTCCCTGATGTATATTTGACATGTTAAGAAAATAAAGCAATAAACTTAATCAATTATAATTACAAACATAACAAGAGGGAACAGAGACGATGTTGTTAAGACCCTGTAGGAGCTTAATCTGGAACCCAAATGATTAAAATGCCAACATACAATTTAAATGTGGAGAGGGGAAAAAAAGGATATCGAGTTACCATTCTTAAATCTATTTCCAAAACAAAAATCTCGATTGGAATAACTTGGGATCAGATTTTGCTGATATTTATTATATTAGGGAACTGATGGTATATACATACCAAGCGAACTTTTTGTCTTTACCTTAAATTTGAAGTCAACAAGAAACTCAATCAATAAATGTTTTAACTATTTTTGAAACATACTCAGTTGCTTATGATTGGGTTATAATGCTCATATCTCTAAAGGTGTCTTTGCTCTTATATTTGTTACAAGAGGGGATTAAACTTCCCTTTTCTGTCCTGCTTCTGCGCGTGGCTGTTTCTGTCGAATATTAATTTCTGGTATGTAGGTTCTTTGAAGCATTCTTTACATTTTTTATGGTCCTTGTTGCATCCTTGTTTTTAGGGTTTTTAGGATATCTTCTCCTCCCCCAAAGTTGCAATTTCCCCCTCTTTTCTCTAATAATAATATTGTGTTTTTGATAGTTCATCTGGTTGACATGTGTGGTAAAGAAAAATACAGGTACATGTTGAAACATGCACTTCTAATTAACAGTATAAAAGAAGGCCATACCAGTTTCAAAAAGCACACAGCACGATTTGAATAGCATATTGAGCGAATTTCCACAGATGAAGGCATGTCTGGTGCAACTTGTAAAGCATGTTCATATTGAGATAATGCCTCCTCATACTTCCCATCTACAAAAAGTTTGTTACCTTCTATTTTTGCTTCATTTGCTTCACCCAATGCTTTCTGTTACAAAAAAACATTGCAATCAACCATTCTCTTCACATCATAAAGAAACGTTTTGTTTTTAAATAAAACCAAAACTAGAAAACATGCAAACAAATCATTAGCTGCACAAAATGCATGAATAGCTTTCTTTTTTCCACTATTGGGAGATCGATTATCATTACTCTAGCTAGAGAATATTGGGAAAATAAACACAAACTCCAATCCAAACACATCTAGACTAGATTAATAACAAGAAAATTTTGTTTATTGCAAACCAAAATGCAATGACCGTCCCTCCAGCTTAGACCATGTGGAGAAAACCCTTCTATCCAAAGAACCCCGTTTGTGTTATTTATGTCCCTCCAACTAGGGCTGTGAGAAGAACACCTCTTATATTGTGCTTTAGTGTGTGTTTATTAAATCAATTGATTTTGCTTGCATAAATCGATTTATTAAAATTTGTTTTACTTCAACCCTTCTATTCTATGAAAAAAAACCTTTTATTGACCTCCCTCCCACTAGGGCTATGTAAAAATAAACTCTTGTCATTTTTTGTGTGATCTCTAGACAAAATGGTAAGCACCACTGAAACTCACAGACAACCATGAGGTCCTCCTGGGTTCGAACCCAAGTGAAGGCGTCCAACCTAGCACTATCGGCATTGCCTATTGAATTAGGACTTATGGACAATAAACGCTTGTGATTTAGTTTGTGTTTAGTTCTGCATTGACAAAAACTGATATTATAAAATTAATTTTACTTTAAAGTGACTTGAACAATAAATTTGAGGCAAAAAGTCACATCAAGGTTAATTTAAAATCAATACCGAAGGCAATATCAACTCTCTTTTAAACATCCAAACATGTCAAAATTAATTTTACATGTCCAGAATCACAAAAATTAATCCAAACATGCACTCACTAAACCAGGGTTTTGTTTATTCGCTTGTCATTTTTATTGCACATGACTCATCTCAAAAATCACTTCACATTCATACAAGGTGATAGAATTAGAAACAGTGAATATAACTATATACAGATTCTGGCGTAACCAAATGTAACCAACATAAGAAAGTAACAATACTGAAACCCTAAATTCCAAAACCTAACCTGTTTTAATTCTTCTTCATTGATCAAAGCATCTTCAGAAGAAATACTTCTCTGATTAACATCTTGTTGATGTTCTCCCTCTGTCTCCTTCCGCTGCTGCTTCGGTTGTTCACGATGTTTCTGTTCTTCTTCTCGGCTGATAGGTTCACTGTCGTCGCCGTCGCTATCGAGATCGGCTTCACTGGCGGTTTCGAAGCCGTCGGAGGCCTCGGTGCCGGCGGCAGTGGCGTTGGACTGATTCGGGTTTTGATCGTCGGGTTTCTCGTTCTCTATGACTACCATCTTCTCCTCGAAGGTTCGAGTGTTAAGGAGTTGTTTGGATGAAGTGATTATTAGCGTTTGTAGAAGAAATTTTTGTTTCCTATGTTGTGGTTGGGCTTCGAGCTTCTTCTGGAGTAATCCAGAACTGACTCGTGCGGATTCTTAGATCAGCGAATTTAAAACGACACCGTTTTACCATTTTATTTTCTTTTCCTTTCCATTTTTTTTTTTTGACAAAAGCAAACTTAGTGCATTTCATTCATAATAGTAATTTCAATACAAGGTGGACAATAATGAAAGACTTGGGGACTAGCCATAAAATGAGATGTCTGAGCTAACTCATGAGCTACTCGGTTTGCTTGTCTCCTACAGTTTTGATTCAAGTTTATTAAGTTACGACACATATCAATAATATTACCAAACTCAATGTTATTCTTAGAATTTGATCTGATAGCATGCACAACTTGTAGGCAATCAGTTTCAACATGAACCATTGGCATATGAGAGTTTTGAATCCACTTCGTTGCTTCCAATAACTCCACTGCTTCTGCCTCTGCAATTTCTGGTTTCCATCGAATCTCTTCGCGAAAGCTTGTACAAATCTTCCTTGCGCATCACGGATACACGCCCCTACGTCGTATAAATTCTGGTCCATATAGCAAGTTGTGTCAACATTACATTTCAGTGCTCCAACAGGTGGTTTCGTCCATGAATGACTCACCGTAACTGTGTTGCTACTATTGTTGTGTGTGATCTGCTATTGTACCTTTTTCCAGTCACCTAATGCATCTCTTGCTCTTCGAATCACCTCATAAATTGTTGGGAATTTTTCTTGCCAACACTTTTGATTTCTCCTCCACCATAAAGTCCACATTATCATAACCATGTAAGAAAAGTCATTGCCATTCAATTCTTCCATCATCTCGAACAACATAGGAACAATGCATATAGCATTGGTTGTAAAGTCATGAACTTGTTCGCATAAGGATGATTCTTTCCACACTTCTTGTGATGCTACGCACCCGAAAAAACAGTGTCATTCATTCTCCACATAGCTCGCACAATGAGGACATTTGTTATCACATTGCACACTTTTTTGTGTTAGTCGGCTACGTACCGGTAAACAGCCTCTCAGTACACGCCACAAAAATATTTTTACCTTGTTGGGGACTTGCAGCTGCCAAAGTTTCTTCCAGTTACCGTTCTCTTTAAGATGATTATTATTAATAATATTTTCCATCAGTTGATAGTAAGCAGATCGCACAGAATACGTACCACTCTTACTAAATCTCCACATCGGTGCAAGTGATTTCACATATATTTAGTTTTAATTTTTAATTTCGTCGTCTTAATATGAGTTGTGTTGATCGTCGTCTTGTTGTGCCATTATTTTTTTATCCCGTTTGGTGCGGTGTTTGTTTGGTTCAGATTTGACTCAGTGCATATTCAAAAAATATATTTTGGCGTCGTCAACGGTGCAGATTCGGAGACATGGGTATTCTGAGCACTTGCGTCATATTAGTAGGCTTTGTCACATTTGTAGGCGCGCATTTTGCCGTTGTATGCTATTAACGCGAGTCATGTGAGTTTGTTCGCTGATTTATCAATTTGAATGAATGAATGTTGTTTCTAGTAAAAAAAAATAGTATGGACACTCGTGCCAAATATGGGCTAAAAATTCATTTTATTTTATGAATTTTAAAAATGTTTGTCATATATCATTTTATTTTATACGGTGATGGTTTTGTTAAATTAAATGGTGATGGTTTCGTCACTAATCATAGAGCTCTGGCAGCCTGTGGAGGAGTAGTTTGAATTGATGATGGTGTCTTTTTATTTGAATTTTCTTATAATCTAGGGGTTTGTACTATTACTATGGTTGAACTCTGGACTATTTTCAAAGACATGCAACTAGCAAAGGATTGTGGGTTTATGCACATTGAAGTCGGATTTGATTCGTCTTTAGCAGAGTCCTTGATATCAAATGGTTGTGGCTTACACCACTCCTATTTCGCCCTAATTTACCAGATTAAGGATATTCTTAGACAGATGTCCTCTTGGTCTATTATTCACGTGCATCGGGAAGCAAATCAAGTTGCTGACTATTTTGTCAAGAATGGTCTTAGTATACCTAGTGTTAGGATATTCGATTATGTTGTTGCATTTGCTTATTTAGCTTTGACCGTAGATGCTTCATTTGTAGCTTTTAGTTGAAATTAATGAATATTTTAGAAGTGGAAAATTGAGGGTTTGAACTCACGTTATATATAAGTTAACTTTCATTCATAAAAAATATAATAATTTTGAATTTTTTTTTGTTAGAAACAATAATTTTAGACTATAATGTACACATATATCTATGTTATTAATTGACTTACTATTATTTTATTTTGTTGTAAAAATATGATGAAAGTATTTTTCTTTTGGTAAATCATTCAATTAATCTATTAAGATGGGTTTGCTCAAATGGAAGAGAGTAATCTCTATAGGGTGAAAAATTCAATCAAGATCATATAACCTTAGAGTTTGTATCGTAAAAAAATTTCAATTAAAATATCAAAATGAATTTGATCTAACGTTGAGAACAAAATTAAGTCAGTGTAAAAAGTAAAGCAATTGATACCAAAATCTTAGGTCTTGTATCGTAATCATTATTTTTTATAAAAAGTTCAATTAAAATATTCAAAGAGATCCGACTTAACGGAAAATGGGTAATTAATCTCTTAAAGTATTAAGAACTAAATCAAACTCGTGTAAGTAAAGCAATTGAGATTATACACTTAACCTTACATCTTAGTTATTTTTGTAAAATATTTAATTAAAATATCAAAAAGAAAATTTGATCTAACAAAAGATGGGTAATCTCTTATGGTGGAAAGAACTACATCAAGCTCGTGTAAACAATAAAACAATTGAGACCATAATTTTAGGTCTCACTTCTTAATTATTTTATGTAAAAAGTTTGATTAAAATTTTAAGAAGAATTTTATCTAATAGAGAATATAGTAATTTCTTACCCGTAGAAATTTTTGAGAGAAATTAATAGAGATTTTAGATGAGATAGAGATAATATTAAGGTTTCTCAAGAAGAATAAGAGATGATGCATGTTGATGAACATGAACATTAGATTTGTTCATTGAATTAATTTTAGTTTTTTTTTTCCTTAATTTTGGGTCAAATAATTAAAGTCTTTTCTTTTATAATTAAAAGTGCAATTGTGTCTATACCCAAAAAAATGCAATTGTGTTGCCACGTGTTACGACATCATTTGTCAGTTAAAAAAATGATCCACGAGGTGTCACGTCAGCATTCTGTTTGAAAAATTAACGGCAAGGGTTAATTTTGACAACCAAAAAAATTGTAGGATTTTTTTTCACCATAAAAAAAGTAGGACTATTCTTAACTATAAGGCAAAATATAGGAACTGAAAACATATTTAACCATAAAAAAAAATCATTTGCTTTCATTCACTACATGGAAGTTGGAAGGTGGTGACCATTGAATTAAAGCATGAGCGTCGGCTCAAACTGTCGCTAAGTGCTTACTGCAGCGGTTGGCCAAGCGTCGAAAATTGAATATTTATATAATTTTTTTTTTTGTTTTTAATCCCTTGCGACTAATTTTTGGTCAATTGTTTTTGTTAATTAACCTAGTGACTAAAAATTCCACCCTTAAAGGTGAATAAGTGGGGTGTTTGGAGTTCGAACCCCGACCCCTGCATATATAATGCGTTGTCCCAACCAACTGAGTTAAGCTCACATTAAAATGTTTCTATATTATGTCTATACATCATGTTAAACATGTGTGTGTGTGGATATTATGTTAAAAAAAGGTCAAAATTTTGTCCATCAGGGACTAAAAACAAAAAAATTATTGTAGAGATGAAAACAATTGATTTTTTTATAAGGATGAAAACCAAAATTTGCTAATTTTGTAGGGATGGAAAAATATTTTACTCTTTTCTTAATATGCAAATCTATATCTATATTATATATATTTATTTATTTTGCTCAAAGTAAAAAGTACACTTGACATTCTCACGTTGCTTCTCAATAATTTAATTCAATGTGGCGTCTACGTGTGACAGTCTTTCAATAATTTAATCAAATGTGGCGCATATGTCTTTACACCTTAAAGGTACACGGTTCAATTTCCCCAACAACAAAATATTTTAATTTGACTTTAAATTTTCTTTTTTGCCTTTTTTTTTTAATATTTATTGAGTCTATTGTTAAAAAAAATCTATCTATATTTATATTTATTTGCAGGATTATTGATTTTTTTTTTTAAAACAAAATGTTGTTGGTCTCTTCAGTTGAGGCTTTTTTTTTTATAAATTAAAATACTACTTCTTAAGTCGGTTAATAGTTTAACCGTTAAGAAGTCATTTTCTTTAGTCGGGTAAAAATCTGACTTAAGAACTCAAAACTTCTTAAGTCATGATCACCAACTATTAAGTCAGTTGCGAAACGACTTAAGAAGCCATTTTTAACCGACTTAACAAATATTTTTTGTACAGGTGGCAGTTGAACCATCTTTCACATTTTTCCAAACCTTGTGACACGGTCACGAAGATATACAAGGGTTGTTTATTGGGTCTTTTTTAAAATTTAGTTGATTAAAATTAACTTTCAATTAAACAGAGAGTGAAATTTGCTGGAAACAGACAAAACCAAAATGTTTGGTTTTTGGTTTATTTTATAAAAAATCAGTGGGATGAAAACTGAATAATAGAAAATATAAGAGTCATATTGGTCATGGACAAATTTTAAGTAATAAAAAACAAGTCGGCATTACTTTAAAAAAAATTTACCTGAGGAACTACACCCTCAGGTTCCCAGTAATTCATCCTATTCATTCATCATTTTATTAATAAATCGGAAGGTTAAAACCCTCTTTTCTATGGTAGGATACCTATGTCCCTTTCCCATGGTAGATAGCTCATTATTCTTCTATGTTTTTTTAGTACAACTCACTATTCTTTTTTTTTTCTTCTTTCAACTCACTATTCTTCTTTAACAAAACAGGCGACTTTGTATTAGTAATACAATTTATGTGATTTCATATATGTTTTATAATATTGAGAAAGTACTAACGGTTAAACTATTATATTTTTTACTTTTAAAAAAAAAACACATGTCTCCGGTTGAGTATCGCACCATTCTTATGTACCGTCTCATGATTCCGTTATTCTCTAAGGATGAAGTTTGCCCTATTTGTCGTAAAGCGTGTCTCGACACTTTTGGAGAGCATGCAATTCATTGTCGGAGCTTCCAGGTTTCAAATACAGGTATGACATGGTCAGAGATGTGTTTTTTGATATTTTTAAGCGTGTGGGAATTCCTGTGAATTTTTTTACTGACCCACAAGAAGGGAGAACGTCACTTCGCCCAGCGGATGTTCTAGTATATGGATGGGTAGGTGGGAAACATGCTTGTGTAGATTTGACTGGAGTTTCCCCACTCGTGGGGTTGGGGGTCGGGGATTTTACTGTGGAACGAGCTGCTCTCAAAGCTGCTTCAAGCAAGATGAGCAAACATGAGAAAGCGTGCTCTGATAATCGACACGTTTTTATACTGTTTGCATTTTACACTTTTGGGTTTCTCGCACCAGAGGCGGTAACCTTTTGAAAGAGTTCAAAAGGTCATGCATAGTAATGTTGTGTCGCCTAGGTCTATGAATGTAGCTTTTCAAAGATTATATTTTGCTATACAGAAAGGTTTAGCGGTGCAGCTTGTTGCCCGTCTACCTTTGGTTCATGTGTAATTATTTATTTTTATATATATATATATATATATATATATATATATATATATATATATATATATATATATATATATATATATATATATATATAAAATTAAAAAAATACTAAATATTTTTGTGTGTATAAAAAATCATAATATTAACTAGTATATATTTTTTAATATAGAAGTGTGAGAGTAGTTGTTCCTTAGTTGTGAGCCAACACTTGGCTTGACATATGGCTCAGATGATTTTTTATGATTTAGTGGTTAACTGAATATAGAAGTCAATTTTAATGAATAAACATAACTTCTGAATGATAAGTGCTCGATGCAATGATTTGGAATACAGAGAAGGAAAGAATATGCTTAAGTGAATACTAAATAACTTGATGACAAAAAACAAATAATTTTAAAACAAATAATTTTTTAATATAATTTGCTGACATTTTCACTCACAACTTTATCCTTGTTTATGCTTCATTAAATAAACAATTGAATTTTAAAGTTCATACGTAGTCGCCCATGAATTTTCTATAGTATGTTTAATATAAATAATTTGAGAATCCTAGCTAATTATTCATTTTAGAAATCGTGTATGATTGGGTTGCTAGGGAACACAAGAGTATCATTGCTTGCATCCTTAGAAGCGTAAACAATGCAATGCAATATTTCTCTATAAACTTCAATTATTGAATATCTACGTGCAATGTTCATTTATCATCTCTTTTTTTTTGTTTTTTGAAGTAAATCATTTATTTATCATCTCTTAGATGCCCTTAAGTTGGAAAATATATAATTGAATCAATACAAGTCATCTCTAAACTCATACAAAACATCGTGGATCCAACTCAAAAGACTTCTATCTCGTACGTATCATCAATTTTTTTGGCTCAATAGCTTATCCATATAAAATGTTCACAATGGAGTGTTTATAAATTATAATCATTAGCACATGGCAATTAATTGCCAAAGCCAACTCTCTCTATATTGAGGAGAGATTCGTCAAATTGTTTTTTATTCCTTAAAGTTGTAAACGTAGAACATACACCGGACTTGAAACTTTTATATTGAGTTTCTTGCTTATTTATGAACCTTATAAAATTTGAGACTTGCTGCCGGTGTTTTAAAAACCGGACCGGACCGGTTAAACCGTGAATCGAAGGGGTAGTCGGTCTGGTTCAAATGTTGGATCGAATATGTAGTTAGACCGGAGCGAACCGCTAAAAACCGGGAAAACCGGTAACCTTCGGTTCGATTGCGTCTGCTATTTTTTTTTTAAAATCAAAATGACGTCGTTTTTTTTACATAATTATTGTTTTTTTAAAAAGTAAATAGAAAAAACTAAACTAAAACAAATACTGTCTGAAACAAATATGTTTCATTGGAATTAAATTTATTATTAGACTTTGTTATTTCGTTTATGTTGCGATTAGATTATGTTGCAACTAAACTTTGTTTAAAATCTATTTGGTTTTGTAATTTGTACTATTTTATAGTGCGTGGTAACAATATTTAAGATTTGAATTTAAAAACTTGTGAGTTGCGACTTTATGACATTTTAAATTTTTTAAATTTTTAGGTATCATTAACTTTTTAAGAGACCGAGTCATCATGTTCGACCGGTTTAATAGCTATATAATTTTATTAAAGAGACCGGTTCATTCCTCCGGTTTGATTCGGTTTATGCATGCGGTTCAACTAGTAACCCAGTGGTTCGACCAATGAACCAATGACCCAGTACCCTCACCGGTTTGATGACCGGTCCGGTTTTTAAAACTCTGCTTGCTGGTCTTCGTTTTTCTCATTTTATCATTTTGTTACTTAATTAACGGATGTTATAAAAATAAATTTTTTAAAAAATGGTGTCTACTACTTAAATAACAGACGTTATAAATGCATGATGTTTTTGGGGATGTCCGCTACTTAAGTAGCGGACGAGAGTATTTTAGTAATTTCATAGGACCCGCGAAAGAATGAGTAGGGCAACAAAATTAAATCTCATAAAATTTACTCTTTTTGTTTTTTTAATAACAGATTAATTAATATTTTGTTTTCCATACTAAATTCTGTATTAAATCAACTGACTTTTTTATCAATTAAAAAAAATTAATTAACTATTGGACTCAAGTGGTTAATGAACTTCACAAAAATGATGGATCATGGGAGAATCCGAGTTCAATTCCTATGTAGAACAATTTTTTGGCCAGACTTTACTTATCTCACTGCCGAACTCTAAACTACTGGGACAACTTTCCCCTAGTGTATGAAAAAAACAATTCAATCTCAATACATAAATTTAAGAATAATTCATTTCACAATTTACTTCAGAATTTAGTCCACAAAATACATAAAGCTACTAAATATATACTCCCTCCGTCTCATATTATAAGCAAAAAAAATCGTTTTTTCTTATCCCAAATTATATGTGTACTGGGGGATCAGCCAAAGCTCAAGTCAATCAGCACTATGCCTCAATTCTTGAGCCTTGTGCTTGGGGGGCTGTGTACCGGGGGATCAGCCAAGACCCAATTCGCCCAAGTCCAGTATGTATCAGCTGTTGGATCTCCCCAGCTACGAAACTCTCCTAAGCCCATTGAACGCTGGAGGTTATCAGCTTAGACGCACGATTTACCTATGAGCACGTGGGGGTGGGCGAGCAGGCTAGTCTATGGCAAACAAGCAATGCTCGCCAATAAACAAGGAACAAATCAGCACCATGCCTCAATCCTTGAGCCTCGTGCTTGGGGGGCTGTGTACTAGGGGATCAGCCAAAGCTCAAGTCAATCAGCACTATGCCTCAATTCTTGAGCCTTGTGCTTGGGGGGCTGTGTACCGGGGGATCAGGCAAGACCCAATTCGCCCAAGTCCAGTATGTATCAGCTGTTGGATCTCCCCAGCTACGAAACTCTCCTAAGCCCATTGAACGCTGGAAGTTATCAGCTTAGACGCACGATCTACCTATAGGCACGTGGGGGAGGGCGAGCAGGCTAGTCAAGGACACGACCTTGACCACGTTCACCCAGCTCCCCAGGGGAGATCGTGGGGAAATGGGGAGTCCAAAGCATTGACAGTTATCTCGGGACTACTATATATAGATCCCTCCACAAATAACAAGGGGGAGATGAATTACAGACTTAACATACAAACCTTAAGTATCAACTACGAATATACACCCCCTGCATCTTTAGCAGGAACAATATGCAAAAAAACCAACTTTTATTATTTTCAAGGTTTACTTTTACTTATTCTTATAAAATTAAATGCAAATTGCATTAAATTTACATCTTCCCATGAAACTTTTTCTAAGGGAAACACAAACGATCATACTTCAAATTTTCACATTTTACTTTTCTTAATAAATGTACATTATTTTTTTTGCTTATATTATCGAACAGAGGCCGTATATATAAACTTGTTCGGCAAATTAACTTCAACACCGCCACTAACAATGAAACAATAAAATAAATCTCAAATTTTATTACCTCTAATGCTTATTAATAATATCTTTTACGCATAATGATGGAGACTAATTTTTTGAATCTTGTAGGAGACAAATGAAAGAGATACTCTTAAAATGGTAAAGTTTTTTATTAGCACCAAAACTAAAACTAAAATCATGAGCCTCCAAAATTAAGGCATGTAAAAGACTTTATCAATTCAATACAACAACCACAATAATTATGCATTCAAACACCACTTTCTAACCATTATTATTAAATAATAATTGAAATATTTAGTGAGAACAACAATCTTACAATGCGCACTTTGACCCATTAAGTGTACTTACATAGTGGACCACTGCAATACATTTGAAAAACGGATGCTTATATTCAAGGTCAATATTAGAATGAGAACATCACTTTCTCATCTTTTTGCATTTAAAAAATGATTTTGTCCTCATTTAAGTGGTGTATCTATCAAGTCTATCTTCACTAGTTAATGTAAATAAAGTTGTTTTTCTTACAAAAATAAATAAGTTAAATATTGTAAAAACAATAAAAATTAAATGTTAACATTTGTCCATGTGTCTGTCTTAAAAACACATGATAAGCAACTTAATATAAAATATTACTCTAAAAATTGTACATTTATCTTTTTAAAAGTTAAATAGTTGCTGTCAAAAAAAAAGAAGTTAAATAGTTGTATTTTTTAATATAATAATTCTATTTTTGAGAACTCTAACAAAGACTCATTCAAGTTATTTGTGAAACTAATTTTAATATTTAACATAAATTATATAATTAATGTGTAGGAGTGAAAACTTCTTACATTGTCCATCAAATTTTTTCCGAAGTCACAAATACCACAAAATTTTATATAGGCACGGCAAGATTTCAGGTAAAAGCGTCCAACCTAATAATTTTAACAATGAAAGTTGAGCTAAAACTTATAGACTGTTCATCAATTGTGTTTAAAATGTTTGATCCAAGGATGTTATAAAAAATTTAGATCATTTAAGCAAGTAGTCACGAATTCTATTATTGAATCTTACTTATAAATAAAATGGATTATGAAAAGATAATTCACTTTAATTAGTGTGTCTCACAGATTTACCGATAGTTTAAAGGAGAAACTATCGCTCAAATATATTATGACTTATTCAGATTCACACAAACTTTCCTATCACTGTTTTCTTTTTGAGAAAAATGAATTTGCACCAACAGTATAATATAATTTTACACTGTCAATCAATCACAACCATATTTTCCACCACATCACCTCACTTCACTTCACTTTCTTAATATGACATGGAAAATTAATTTTCACTGACAATACATATCCTTTAATTTTTTATTTTTTTACAAAACTTTCCTGTCACTAATTATATTTTTATGTTTCTCCTCCTTGGGGGAACTAAAAATTGCCAACTTATATATGCATTACACACCATTATGCCTCCACCCACAAAATGATCATCACCACAAATTAAGACCACCTTAATTAAGCCATCTTCAATTCCACATTACATAAACAATTACATATCCAACACGTATATAGTGTCTGGTACGTCGTTGTCGTGAATGAAATCATTCATGTGCTTCAAATTAAGTATGTCATATCATGAGAATAACACATACTAGCAAGTAGCAAATATTGACTAGGACTTGAACAATTAATTTGCAAACAAAGGCGTCAATCGTGGAAGGTATATAAGGAGAAAAAAGTAAAGGAGACATAATGGATGGATTGGTGGATTTAGATTTGGATTATAATTGATTGATCAAATTTGATTAATTCATTTATAATTCACTAAATATTCAAAAATAAAATCTAATCCATCTATTTTGATTAATTCATTTATAATTCACTAAATATTCGCCAATTTAAGTGAATTAGTTTTGCTTCTTCAAATTTTTTTTACTAAATATTCAAAAATCAAACCCAATCCATCTATATATCTATTGAGTAAAATTCAATTATTCATTTTAAAAGATGAAATTATGATCACTAGAGGACCAAAGTGTGAGAACAATAGAACCACATAAAAATTCTAAAACGTGTGGTTTGTAAAATTTTTTTAAAGTTAAGTCTGATAAAAAAATTATTTTTACAAGAAATAAAACTCGAGTTCTTCCGAACAATTCGTTCTAGGGAGAGCTCATTAATATAACTACCTGAACTTCATATCTTAATTATGTTGTAATTTTTATATGTACTAATTTGGTCCATGATGAAAATCATGAGAAAGATGGATGAAGAGGATCCACATTTCACCCTGGGGTGTCTTGTCTACCAAGTCACTCTCAAGGGTTAAGTGATTCCAATCGTCGTACATAAACAATACTCTAATAAGCTTTTAGCAAACTAAAAACAATAATGAAACTTGTTAAGCATAAATAGCAATGCTAATGCTCTTGCATTACTATTTCTTCATTCTTAATGTAACTAATACAAAAGTAATAAAATTGCAGTTAGCATTCATTTTGTGGGACTGAAATAACGATGATATGCTAAAGAGATATTGATGGCCTACCAACTCAAGCTTTGATATGAATTCTGCAAGCTAGCAACAAAAATCAAAAGCAAAAAATTAAAGTCGCTAAAGTATACTATATAAAGATGAAACGTTTGGCAAAAAAATATTAAGTAGAAAATTATGGTCATTAGGAAAGCTTAGACAAATTTTTTTGTTTTACCAAAATGCTTAGAAATATTTGAGAAGTATAAAACTTGCTGCAAACATTTATAGAGTGTAACTTTTCTAATTAATAGTAGTATTGGTGAAACTTTATATGATCGTGCTCATGACTCTTTTAACATGATGCTTTTCTTGCAATTATTAAAAGTGAGCTTAAATTAGATGTTTCTTTGTTATCAAACACGAAAGTATAAGAACAATTTGCTATATATCCATCGTTAGACGATGACAATTGACATTGACATTTACAGTTGATTCTTAAGACTCGTGAATCACGATCTTTTATTCACTTAGTCCATTTAATTTTGGAGTCAAACGAGTAGTGTCTAAATTACCAAATTAATGTTTAAATGATTTGTGAAAACAAAAGTAGTTTTCTTTTTTTGTCAAGTTGGTTCTTTGACGAGACGAGGGAGATTCGATCGGTTCGTCAAGACGGTTCTCCAATTTCTACAGGGATCAAGATTTCGGTTCCATAAGTTAGTCGGAATGGTGTTTCCCCTGTGGTGGAGTTGTCCTGTAGGACCAGTGTTAGGGGCTATATATACTTTGCGGGAGTGATGAACATTTACTGCTCATCATGGCTCATCAGTCGTTTTCGAACAGCCATTTAACGAAATTGATATGCTCAGTGAGGGTCTTGTCCCAAAGCCAGGGCTATATACACTCATGTCATGCCGAAGAGCCATATACTTTCTCTCTTATACTCTTAAACAATACTCTACCTCTTACTGACTTAAGCATCAGAGCATCTACACGTACAAAAAGTCGATTCTAATTCTAGTAAGATCAAGATCCTTACGTATGAGCATGATTCAAACTTAAATTTTTGTGAGATAGATCAAACATGAAATCTTACGTACTTATGTTGGTTGAGTATATAATTATCCAATAATAAAAGGACAAAACTTACATGCATTTTCATACATGCATTTCTTACTTTTCCACTCACAAAGAGGTGGTTATTTGTGTTTTTTCATTTTGAAAAAATAAAAGAAAATTACTTTTTAATAAAAAAAATACCTCTTTATAAGAGAAAAAATAAGAAATACATGTAAGTTTTGTCCATAAAAAAATTCATAATGAGTAAAGTTTGACGGTTAATAAACATTAATGCTAGAAATTAACTTGAATGATGGTTATATGATTCAAAGTGCAGAAACTCTACAATGATTGGGAGAAAAACAACATATTTTTTCCTCTTTCTTTACTAACTTTTAACTTGAGTTTATTAAGAGAAAAATCAATTAGCCAATTACTCTTACAAGATCAGTAACCCACCATATCTTTAGCTAGCCCCATCTCTCTTTATTGATATCCAACATGTATCAATGTATGTTTAGACTTTAGAAACACATTATAAAGCAAATAAAAAAAATTAGAAACTTTAATATGTACCCAAAAGAAAAGTTTCAATGATGTTAGAAAACTATATTGTCAAAATATTTTATTGTTATTTTTTATTGAACTAATTATTTATATTTGAGAATAATAAATTTGTAAGCTACCGGCAAGAACGGGGGATCCAACGCATATATGAGAGTTGAGACGAATCACCGTACTACTACAATAAAGGACACGTGTCGGTGCCAGATCGTCATTTGACTTATTTATTTATTTTTGTTTGTTTTTGGAATAAAAAATGGAACATTGCACGTTGCTTAATAATGGGATATTTCGTACACTTACCTAAAATTTTCGAACCAATTTCTTCTAGCGCAATCCATGTGCCAACTTGGCTCAATCACAGTACGGAAAACCCGCATTCATTCTTTTAATCCTAAAAATTTAAATATTAATGAGTTTGAGTAGTATGCATGAAGTTTTAGGTTTATATATATTGTATTTTTTATGTTATTTTATAAGTTAAATCGACCGTTAATTTTTTATTTGGTAACAGAAATAAAATACCTATAGATTACTACTATTATATTAGTTTATTAGATTGTTCCATAAAATTAGAAGTGTTAAGCAACAAACTTGTTTATTTTTTATTTTTTTAGATGCTATTTCAAATAATGTTTTGTTGTTATAAGGAAGCTAAAAAGAATAAAAACTAAAAAGAAAAACTATTTATACAAAAAGAAAGTTCCTATTGCGTCATTTCTAAGAAGATCATGAATGTCTTATGGAGGATAAGCTTGAGTCAAGAAGTCAGCATCTAAGGAGGCTCCAAGTTCAGCGAATAAATCTACACGTTGATTCACATCTCTAAGTGCGCGATAGATGAAAACATATTTAACAATTCCTTTATATCTTGGATCAACATAACGTGAATATGATACTTAAATTGAGAACCTTTGATGAAGTTAATAGTGTAAAGAATCAGAGTAGCAGACAAGTTTATCAATACTCATGTTTTTCGCCAACAAGAGGTCCTTGTAGATAGCATACAGTTCAGCGAGCAAAATGTCAGATGACCCTTGAGTGAAACCTAAGAAGCCTGTAAAATAGTGGTTGGAGGTGTTTCTAATAATGCCGCCAAATTCAAATCGACGGGAGAATCGAGACAACTTCTATCCACAATAAGAATGACACAAGAATAGTTATTATGGTTCCACTTGACATATCTTCACCTTTCTTTAGAAGCGGGAGAGAAGCAGTATCTGAAGGTTTCGACTATAGCTCGAATTTCAAATAACGTTTAAGCTTATAGCTTATAGGTTTTTATCTTTCATTCCAGTTTTAATCTTACTATTTTAATTTCAACGTTTAAGCTTATAGGTTTTTATCTTTCATTTCAGTTTTAACATTACTATTTTTATTTTTTATTTTGTAAAAAAACCTAGTCATAGAAAATAACCATGTAAGTTTATGTTATTGTACTTACAACAGTTAAATTTACCAAACACTTACATTTAATTATACTAGCTTTTCAGCTATCGGTTAAAACTAATTTATCAACTATCAATTAGTTTTTTAACTATCAGCTAAGTTATAACTTAATTTTATAGATCGTAGTCTTTATCTGTGAATTCAATCCACTAATTTATTTCTTATTAGATGTCAACCTACTTATTAGTTATTCACAATAAGTTCATATGGTACAAATTAACATATCAACTATCTACTTTCTTTTAACTAAATAGGATCTTAACCTTAAGTTTAAGTTGCCTAATTACTTGAGATGCACATTGATTCAAGGTGAAATCCATATGCAGTTCCTTTAAATTTTGCATTTGTATCGGAAATATCTTTTAATTTTTTTGGTATTATTTAGGTCATTCTGTTATATTCGGTTACAAAAAAAAGATGACGTGACAGTTAACTTGATGATGTTGAATGACCTAGATGATACATAAATACAAGAACAACAACTCCTAAATTATGTTTTCTTTAAATACATCATCTTTTTTTGTAACGGAACGAACTAGATAATACATTTTAAAAATATAAAGGACATATTTGAAACAAAAAAAAAACTTAAAAGACTATCTGATACAAACACAAAACTTAAAGCACCTACATTATATGCATTTGAACTTGATTCAAAATGACTAAGTTTTGGCCCAACATGACCCCTCAACATTGTTTTTTTTTTTTTATTATTTAAATATGGAAACAACACATCTAATAAATCTGATAATTATATTTGAACAAAAGGTAGAGCATGCAACTGCGATTGAGAGAGCTAAAACCACTTTATATCAGAATTGACATCCGAATCAGATTAAATGATTCAGTAGACTGGATACTGGTTGTGGAAAAAAAAAAGTGCTGAGAATGCGCACCTCTTAAGAATAAAAATTCTAAAGTCTAAAATAAAATTTCTCCTTAAAAAATTCCCTCCGTCTCACAATATTATTTGCATTAATTTGAACATTTTACACAAACTAAAAGAAAAATAATAGTACTTTTACCAACTTATCCTCATTATTTATCCAAATGTGACGATTGTTATAAATAAAAAAGAGTATTTAAAAAGTTATAAATTGGAAAGAGTATTCAAATAATTCTCTCTTATTATATACCTATATATATAGTAGTACCTTGCAGTTGCACCATACCATCGCACAATACGAAACCTTATACTATACATTACTCAATAAATATGCATGGTATTCCTATTTGTATCATTAATGAACATGTCTTGATTCAGGGCAATTCTAATGAATTTGCTATTTGCTACTCTTTTGTTCTGTAATTGAGGACGGCAACACGTGCTGAGTTGCTATTTTTAGACTCTCGTTTCGATTATTTTTTGTTTGATGTACGAAATGACAAAGTCATTGAAAACTCACACACAAAAAATTGAGTGATTAGGGATCGAACTCCGGTCATGAAGTGACCATTGGTAGACTCGTTTCGTTTTAACTTGTAAAAAATGGACGTAGATGGAGCAACCCACTTACATATGGTCAAGTTCAAAAATGATGACGATTTTTTTTTGACAAAAAATGATGACAATTTTTAATAAAAATACTAATTTGCTGGTGGACTTGCTCTTTTTCATACCCACTCTGCTCTTTCAGTGGGTTAAAAAAAACATATCAACTTAGTAGTCTTTTTAACCGATTTAATAAAACATACTTAACTGACAAATTCAAAACCTCAATACATTTTATCTAATTAATGTTGAAGTACAGTCGCCCCCGACAAAATCGACCTATTTGGCTCTACCAATGCAGAAGACAATTAATTATATTATATTTTTTTTTGACTAAAATTAATTATATTGTTATACTAGTATTTTTTAACAAAAAAATATATTTAGGAATCAATAAATACTTACATAAAGATAATTTTATAAAATTATAATTTCTTTCGATCATTTGCAAAGTTAATTTTAAAAAGTCAATAGATATGTTTTTCGTACAAATAATTTTTAAAATACCAATACTACTATGCTCCTTTCGGGTTTCAAACTTTATTTATAAATTTATGAACAAATATTATTTTCTTAATTCTAATTAGATACTCCTAACTGATATATTTAATCATTTCAAAAATGATTTTAAAATATTAAAGAGAAATTTAGATTTAGTGCAGTTCATGCGGTCAGTGCATCTGAACCGCATGATTAAAATTAGATTATTCTAATTATATAATTAAATTATAGTAATTGTTTATAAATAAAAATTCAAACTTAAATTTTAGAGTTTATACCATCCAATATTAATTGACAAATATTATTGAGCTGACTCCACTACGTCACTAATTTTCGACTTCACACAACCCCAATCCAGTAATTAGAAGAAAGTTTGAATAAAACGCAACGAAAATGTGAAGAAAAGAAAGCAGTACTGCTGTAATTTTGACCCATTTACATAGAAACTTGTGTGAAGAATTTTGAACAGAGAAAAGAAAGTCATGCCATACCGCCACGTGGAAAAACAGAGAGCGAAACGAAGAAAAGAAAGAGAGAAGCAGTTAATGGCAGTTAGAGCGGTGATGAGTTAGTTAAACACGGTCAGTGATTAACGCTTCTATTAACTTAACCATAGTTAACTTAACTTAACCCCTCTCCAATTTCATTTCTCTCTTTCTTTTTTTCCCTATATATAAACCTTCTCCCTCCCATTTCTCTTCCATTTCTCTTTGCCTCCATTTTCTTCTCCTTCTTTTTTCTCTCACACACAAAACCAAAACAGAGTGTGAAGGAGAAACAGAGAACATAACACAGAGAAAAAGTTGAAGAAGCTTCAATGGAGTTACGGTTTTCATCACAGTTCGTTTTCAGCATTCTCGTTATTGCTCTTCTTTTTGCTTTCACAAACGGAATTCATCACAATGAGAATCACAAATCCACTGAATCACGGTAAACAGAGTCAAAAAAATAATTATAGAAGCTTCTTCGATTCATCGTTACTTCTTAAGCTTTAGAATTCACTGGATTTTCAATTTTTCATTATTTTGCTAAGTGTGAGACTTTAGATTTCAATTTTTATTGTGATTTTTTATGATTAGAATGTGAATGTGGTTGTGAAATGTTGATAGGATTGTGAATGATGAAAAGAAGTTGAAGATGCAGAGCTTGAAGAATTCATCAATGGCGGAAAGGTTAGTGTTGTTTATTTTTTTTGCTACTACTGCGATTTTTGGAGGTTAAAATCGGAACGTACACGTGGCGTAAAGATGTAGTAACCGTTGGATTAGGATTATCTGAGTGAGATAGTTCAGAATGGAAACTGAATAAAGTTATGAACAGTGTTACAGTAGTACTATTTGCCGTCATTCAGATCGGATCTGAAAAATCTGAACCGTTGATTCTTTTACATTAGAAGATTATTAAATGCTTTGATTGTTAATTGTGTCATTTAGTTAAGTGATTGAAACGGTGCCGTTTAGTTGATTTTTTTGTTGTTTATTCCAATTTTTCAGTTCAAGTGATGATATCAACGAGCATGCAGTTGATAATCCAGAGGAGATTGCTTCAATGGTTGAAACGTAATAATTCTATCTCTCATTTTGTTTATTTACATATAAAAATCTGCATTATTATTTTATGTTTTGTTTTTTAGTGATATATTATTGGTTGTCTCATTTAATTGCACATGTGCTTGGTAGATTAGTTTATACTCCATTTTTTTTCTCTTCTTTCTTGGGCTCAGAGAAGAAAACTCACATGGTAATCAACATTATATTTTAGATTAGTAGATTAAGCACAGTCTACCGACTTGTCTTTAGTTAGTATTTTATTTTTTTGTTGATGTTTTTAGTTAGTAATTTTCATAGCAGAAATTTAAAAATCTAATTTAACTGATAATGCTAATATTAATAAATTTGATATATTTACTTGATTTTGAAGTTAGGACCATGTAGTCTAGAGATAAAAAAAGAAAAAGCTTTGAAGAAATGTAGTTAAGATTCTACTCTTTTTTGTTAGTGAAATTAAGATTCTTAATATTGCAAAAAATCACAGTTAAATTGGTTAATATGATCCCAAATTGTGCGGCGACATCGATGGTGACGTGGTGTTACAAAACTTAAAATGCAGATGGGGACTTTTTTAAAGATCTAGTAATAGTAAATGACAAAAGAAAGAAAACACCGTTGATAATTTGTCATGAATCCTTCATTTGGAAAGATACATTAGATATTTAGATGTCATTTCCATTCATTTTTTATAGTCAAAGTAGTTGATTTGAGTTTTAATAATTGAAAGCTACAATTCTGTTTAAGTAGAAGCAATATTAAGTCACTAGCGACTTTTGATTATTGAGTAGAGCTTATGCCAAAATTTATGCCTCTAGTACTACAAGGATAATAGTATATCACTGATAGATCTACAGTAGCAATATTTAATTAGAATTAATGGAAATCATATGAAAATTCCTCGTCTGAGTAAATATCAGCATGGCAAAACGGCACTGCTCTAAAAAGTTAGAAATTATTGCTTGGAAAGGACCCACCATTTTTTATTTTCACCACCACACAGTAGTAGCATTTAAAATTCCCTATTTGATGATCTTTATATTCTTTGATGCCATTCACACTCTGACAAATTTTTTAGATCTTCAAATTAATTAAGTCTCCTCTGATCTTATATAATTAATAAATATATTCTGGCTTTTAATTAATTCTTCACGTTCTGAAGTTCCCTTGCATGGTGCTTAATGAATCAATTGCCATGTTCTTTGCATATGTGATCAATTAAAGATTTTAAAGGAGGCATAATATTTTATTTGCCAGCTTAACCACATGCTAATGTTATGAAATGAGATCCGACCATTTCGGTCATAATAAATTTTTCTGTCTTTATCATTTCATTTCCCTTATCCTAAAACTACATTTTGAAGTACAAACACCGTCACGTACCTAAACTCCAAGATTCACTACTTCAATCAACTCATTTGTTTTACGTATACTTCTTTTGTTGTTTGTTTAATAGATACTAGTTTTGTGCATACTTTGATTTTTAAAATTCTTCCTAAACATTTCTTGTTTTAGTGGTCCCTCCTAAACACATGTCTTGGCGGAGATTTGGTGAAAGTTACTTTCTCCTATACAAAATATTTTAATTATAGACCCTTTATTTATTGCAAGCTACCCCTTCTACTATGGCTGGGGGACACACTTTATATGTCATATTAAGGGTAATTGTCTTTGTTACTAATTAATATCCAAATCAAGAATTTCAAGATCCTCATGATGTTTAGAGTTGGTGTCTAATTATCCCTTGTTTGTCTTTTTTCATTTCAATCACATCCATAAAATCTTACACATAACAGAGAGTTTACACTATTTGATGAAAAATGAAAATTAGTAAATCACTCTTCAATAGTCATATGGATGAAATAACAGTAATTAGTCGGCAAGACAATGTTTACTAATCCAGACTAATAGGAATTCATACAGTTCTGTGTCCCACATCATCTAACAATGTAGGGTAAGCCACATGAATGTGCTACCATTCTCCAGCCTGTCTACAAGCACAAGCTCTAAACATGCATCTCTGGTTTAACATTTTCTAGATATAGGTTGTATTTTGGCTGGTATAGCAGCTACTGTCTGACACATCTATGAGACCCCCATGAACTTATTAAATGACCAAGATTCAGGAACTTAATAATATTGTTAATAATAATGCTTTCACCACCGACACCTCACAATACTAGTACTAGACAGAAACTAGATCTTCCCCCAACTTAGCATTTATTTCTAGTAGATATATTGAAATTTTAGGATCATGCCAACCCTCCTTATTCCGTATACACCGTATCATTCAATCCGTATCATAATTGTAGACCCACATGACCGACACCTCTGTCTCATCCCTCAAGTGACATCAATAATAATTTCACATCATACTGTTTGTTTTGAAGAAGATTTCACATCATACTGTTAATCATTGATTGCGGTCAAATTTTAATTCAGCTCTTTATTTCTCACTCAATTTAATTCAGTTCTTTACATTCCCTCCTATTAGAAGAAATAAATTACTTTTTAAGTTCATTAAAAAATTGGTGATTTGTTCTATAATAGAGATAGGAGGGAATACCATTTTATTTTGACAAACGGGTAATTTAAGAATCAATTTTTCTTTTTTACAAGTATAACTTCTAAAATTATTGTTAAATCAATATTAATATGTAGAGTTATGAATCTTATGATAAAATTCCATGAATGTTGAATTGAATAGAAAAGACTTGTTAAATTTTAAACAGGACTATACGCAATCACACAGAGAGAAGGAATCTGAATTTTTTCTCATGTGGGACTGGAAATCCAATGGATGACTGCTGGCGCTGTGATAAGCGTTGGGCCTTCCGGCGAAAGAGGTTAGCTGATTGTGCCATTGGTTTTGGTCGCAATGCAATTGGTGGGCGCGATGGAAGGTACTATGTTGTGACAGACCCTAAAGATGACGACCCTGTGAACCCAAGACCGGGAACTCTCCGTCATGCTGTCATTCAGGACAGGCCATTGTGGATTGTGTTCAAGAGAGATATGGTAATCACCCTGAAGCAAGAACTCATCATGAACAGCTTCAAGACTATTGATGGTCGTGGCGCAAATGTTCATATTGCCTTTGGAGCCTGCATTACTATCCAGTTTATAACCAATGTCATCATCCATGGTGTTCATATCCATGATTGTAAGCCGACAGGGAATGCTATGGTTCGCAGTTCCCCTTCCCATTTTGGATGGAGGACTATTGCTGATGGTGATGGCATTTCCATCTTTGGTTCCAGTCATATTTGGATTGATCACAATTCTCTTTCCAATTGTGCTGATGGTCTTGTTGATGCTATTATGGGCTCCACTGCCATTACCATTTCAAATAACTATTTCACCCACCACAATGAGGTAAACAGAAGTGACATTAATTAATTCTATATGCTTTTGCCTTTTCTTAGTTTTTTTTAAGATACTTATATTTAGATATTTTTTATTCAATTTTATATCAAGTAGTCATAAGATTGAATAGATAATTAAAGTCTTGAGATTAATTGAGTTCAAAAATATGCAGGTTATGCTATTGGGTCACAGTGACTCATATGTCCGTGACAAGCAAATGCAAGTAACCATTGCATACAACCATTTTGGGGAGGGTCTTATCCAAAGGATGCCAAGGTAACTAGTTGTAAATATTTTTTTTCCTTTTGGAGGGTAACAGATTTTAAGTCCTGGCTTAGGATCTTCTTATTTGGTATTCTTTTTGGGCTCTGATAAGCTCATTTGGAAACTGACAACTAGACCTCTTTATGGCCCATACAATGTATCCCAGGGGGACCTGTTCTGCTAAAAGGGTGTATGGCTTCATAGATTTTCTATCTTGTTCATGCACTGACAATGGATTGTTTATGATAATGCAGGTGTAGACACGGGTATTTCCACGTGGTAAACAATGACTATACCCACTGGGTGATGTATGCCATTGGAGGCAGTGCTGAACCCACAATTAACAGTCAAGGCAACAGATACCTTGCCCCTCAGAACCCTTTTGCTAAGGAGGTAACATTCTTATAACTTCAATGTTGATAGCTAATGAAATATGTCATGATAATGATAAACTTTATTAAATATTGGGGAATTTGATGTTTACAGGTGACAAAGAGAGTGGATACAGGGGAAGGCATATGGAAAGGTTGGAATTGGAGGTCTGAGGGAGACCTTTTACTAAATGGAGCTTTTTTCACTCCATCAGGAGCAGGAGCTGGAGCAAGCTATGCTAGAGCATCAAGTTTAGGGGCCAAATCGTCTTCTTTAGTCGGTACTTTAACCTCAGGTGCTGGTGTTCTTAACTGTCGCAGAGGTGGCATGTGTTAATACAAAACACTATCAACAACAAAAGGAGTAAAGAGAAAGAATCAAAGCAAACTAAAAAAAAAAAATGAAGAGAAAGAAAAGTATAATGGAATGGAATGGAAGAAATAATTTTTTTCATTCTTTTTCCTCTTATTATTACATTGTTATAGATGTATTGGATTGGATGAGTATGCACCAGCAGCAACTGTTAATTTACACCCATTGTTTTTCTTGTCAACAGTTAGATATTGGGTGTAAAAATTGTACATTTTATGAGAACTGTTATTGGATCAATAGCAATGATTGCTTAGAAGCTATTTCTCACTTTTGGAGATTGGCTTGTGCAAGAGATTTCCCTTTAATTTTCCAAGGGATTCAAAATTTATTTTTACTCTCTTCCCTTGTAGTTTCTTTTTGTCTGCCTATATATGTATCCACTGCTGTATGGTCTTTTGATCTTGTTGAATAGTACCTACCCATATAGATTTTGTTTGTGTGCCATTCATTTAGAAAACACTTGATTTGTCCCAAATGAAATGGGCAATAGGAATGTATTGATGAACAAGTTGGTGTTCAAATCAGAATTTATCATCTTATACTCCTTCCTTGTTTATGTTTTTTCATGTAGTATTTCTTTATGTGCAAATTATCCTTTTCCAATTGCTAAAATAGTCAACAATGTTATTAAACATCCAAATACAATATGTGACACGATATATATTTGTCTCTCTTTTACGTTTCATCTTATATATGTTTACAAATACAATTATTGCACATTGAGAGCTATGATTCCTACTTCCTAGCATAGGTTTGGGAAATTGATTTGGTGCCGAAAATAATTACTACCTCCGTTCCAAATTATATGTCACTTTGAAGAAAAAATTTGTTCCAAATTATATGTCACTTTACATTACCAATGAAACATTTAATGCAACTTTACCTATTATACCCTTAACTATTTATTACTCTCTCTTCTTTCAATTCTTCAATTTATTTTTTCAATATAATAAATGAAGGACAATTTTGTAAATCAACTCATAATTTCTCTTTTCCATACAACAATGATTACATTTCTTAATATGTGTAAAAATGCCAAAGTGACATATAATTTGGAACGGAGGGAGTACATAATCCAGATGAATTTGTATTATAAGATGGTGATTTGACAATTGCTATTTATACCATTTAATACAAGATTCAAGGGTCACAATATAAAACAATGTGAAACTGTGTTGTTTAGCAAATCCAAATCCATAGTTTTGTGAGCTAAATTTGTAGTTTTGTGAATTATATGCAAATAAACTCATATATGCAACTTACGGGAGCATCCCCTTCCCCTATCTTCGTTAACAATTCTTAAAAATTGTTCTCATATAAATTTATTTGTCTAGTTCGAAAAAGAAAATTAAAAACTATCTTTTCTCTCTAATTTTACTCATCTGAAAGAAAATGAGAAAAAAGAGTATACATATATATAATATATTCTCATTTTGATGGATAAATTCACTAGATGATATTTTTAGAAGGTGAATTCTTCGGTACAAATCTTATTTTGATACTGAGTTAAATAATTATAATAGGTTCACAAATAATATTTATTAATTTTTGAACCTATCAAAATTATTCACCTCAATAATATACCAAAACATATCTAAATAAAATGTATATTGGAATGTTGGCATTTCTAAAAATTGTTGAAAAGTAAAAGTAGTTCTCATAACTTTTGTACAATATAGGAAGCAAATAAATTTTGGGATGAGACATTTTTTTTAGTGATAATAAATTAAGCCCGTATATTTGCTCATCCTTGGACTGGGCTTGCACATATATACATAATATGAAAATTACTCATTAGGCCCCTTGAGATGCTTACAGGCCCCCCAGAAACTCTAAAATACCTCCAATTTTAGACTAAGATTCATTTATATCATGCGTTACGAAATGAAATTCTACTTCGTATTCTAGGATCTGAAAAAAAAAAAAAAACATTTTCAGGACATAAGTTCCAAAATGTAACACCATGAATTTCCTTTCCCAAATCTGAACAACTCGAAATCTACTTTTTGAGCTTGTTTTCCATCTTCATGTAATCATGTTTACACCATTTTAATTAAAGACCTAAGCTAGTCAATTTAATTTAAAAATATTATCACTTTTTTTATTGATAAGGGCCTTAAAGTAAGGAAAACAATTGCCTCCATTGACATGAGAGTCCAGTCAAATTCCAACTTTTGATTTGGTAGGAGAGAGAAAAGAGAAAAAGACAAAATCTAAGAGTGGAACTCTTCCATTGCAGAAACACGAGAAAAAAAATTCACCGGAGACAACCCAACCTCGCCGGGTACTATTTAAAAGAGTTAACATCTTTCAACAATATTTGGTAAGAATGACTTCACGAGCTTTTGGGTGCAAATTTGATAGGAGGGTTCTTTGAAAAGAGAGGAGATCCTCTCATGTTAAATTTTCCTACAGTCCGATCCACACCATTCAATTTTTTTTATTATTGTAATTAATGTCATAAAATAATTAATTAATTGATGGATGGATGATACATTGGACAGCCTCCAGTTATTTTTTTATAGGAGAGGATCCTCTCTCCTTTGAAAAATTTACAGAGTATAAAAACTATGTTGAGAGGATTTGAATCATTTTTTGATTTAATAGTAAGGTTTTACAAAAGCACAACTTTATGGAGGTGACATATACTTTCCAATCTTGTTGTGTTGAGACAATTCCTTTCACTTAAAATCAACACTTATTATTATATATTATTGGATATACATATATTATTTCATGATGGTTCCATCACAATATTCTAGTATAAGGGAAGAAACATAATAAGAGAAAAAAAAGGCAATAGGTAGACAATAGACTATATTATATAGAATTAAAAAGAACTAATTTGTTATTAATGTTGCAAAAAGTTCTCTAAAGTTCTTCTCTCACTATCATTGATATCCACAGAATCCATCAATTGTGTTAGCCTTTCACTTAGATCTTCCACCTCTCTCTGCAGCCTCCTAATGTGATTTAATGTTTCCTGCAAGATCTTGGATGTTGATTGCTGCAACATAACACAAGCTTAATTTATTTGTTGGAAAAATAGAAACTATACAAAACCAATAACTAATTAATTTCTTAAAAATAAAGAGCTTTTTTTGATATGAGGTTTAGACTAAAATTTTGCATTTTTAAAAAAGAAAATGGAGTGGGAGAATATTTAAATAGTGAAATATATTCGAGTTCTTAAAATAGTTTACCGTTCGAGTGAAAATTTGAGACAATTTTTATTAGTGATGTGGCTCGTTATGATTATGACCCACTGTCTATATATAGCTCATTTTTTGTTTTATTACAAATGGACCTAAATCTATATATAACTCTTTTTTATTTAACTATGTTATAGATATGAAATATACAATAACTAAACAATGATAATAATCTCCGTGCGTGAGAATCGGACTCCACCATATTTTTATGGGATCTCCACTTAGAATCACACATTTATTCGTTGCTCAAACTTAAGACTTTAAAGGAGTACAAAAGTTAACTTCAACTCAGAGTCTCAAACCAATATCACGTCAAATCATAAATTTGGTTTATTTTATTAAACATGCAAGTTAATTATAAACTAATATAATATTTTTAATTACTAATGTTAATGAAGTCATATTAGCCAACATTTGGAGGCCCTTTAAATAAATTGACCCACTTTTTCAAATGCTTCCAAACTCGGTTTGTAGAAACAATAAATTACTTTCTCCATTTCACTATATATGTCCATTTTAAAATTTTCATGTTTTTTAAAAAAAATAGTTAGTTACCTTGATTTCAGAGTTTGTTTACTAAAATGACTTTTTTTTTGGTACGAATTTACTAAAATGACTTTATTAATATGGTAGAAAGTAATTTGGTGCGTTAAAATTAATGTAATAAATGAGAGTAATTTATTGAAAAAGACAATAAACACGGTCTTGATATTTCAAAGAGACAAATAATTTGAAACATAATTTTTTTTTTCTTTCAAAAGTGACACTTATTATGACACTGAGGGAGTATCAGTTTACTACTCCATCTGTTCATTTTTAAGTGTCTTCTTTTACCGCTACACACATGCAAATGCACAATTAAAATGTTTATATTTTAAAAATACACATTAAGACAAATTGAAGAACATCTTATATACTAATATTTATTTCAACATATTAATAAAAAATATAGTCAAATAGGTTATATGAATAGTACATACCGTCAAAATGCAATGCTTATAAATGAATGAATTACTATAAGTTATGACTTTCCAAATCCAAAGTTGACTTTAATTAATTTTTCTCCTTACACAATCCAAGGTGAAAAACGTGACAATATAGTATATGCATTGGTTGTAAATCGTTGAATATTATAAACCACAATTTATGGTTTCTAACATTCATGGTACCTTTGTGTCAAAAAAATAAATAAATTCATGGTGCCAAACCAAGCTTTAGTGCAATTGTTGTAAGTTGTCCTCTTTTACAAACATAAGTTAAGTTTTTTTTCTTCTTCTTAAAATCATAGAACCAAAATGTTGTTTGGCACAAGATACAAACAAAAGTTAAAGTTGTGTTTGTATAACGATTTTTATATAAAAGTGAATAATGTAATAGTAGCATTACTATAAAAAAATATAAATTAACCTTGCACAAGTCATACTTATTTTAATTTCAATGTCGACGACTTCTTTTTTTTCTTTTCCTTTTTTGATAATAATGTCGACGACTTTGTTAGTTTTAAAAAAATAATAAATCATATTACAGCAACAAAAAAGGATGAAAACTAAACTTGAAGTAGCTAGGTGCATGAAAATAACTTTAAAGTTTCTCTTCAAAATAAATAAAATTAACTAGCTCTAGTATATTCCTATCTTGATTATTATAAACTAAAAACAACTAACTTCGCTAATATTAAAAATTTTAGTTAAGTATAATTGATTTTTTTAATCACATCAAATATAAGTGAATTCTCAATATTGTTTATAAAAATTTGTTCTACGAGAACAAAAGATTCATCAAGAAATGAAATTAATACAAGTTGAACTATATTTTGGAATAGACATCATTATATAGAGTAAAAGTTAATTAACCGAGACAAAAAAAATACGAGCACGTATATTTGTTTATATTTAAGATGAGAGGAGTAAATATAGAGAGAAAAATTGGTTATGGAATTAAGACAATGTATGTTAATATGCAAAGCATGAAGAAAGATTAATGATCAAATTAACATGAACAAATTAATTAATCATACCCTTGAGTTGTTTCTTTGGTTGAGCTGAGGCAATAGTAGTTGTAACCTTGAAACAAGATCATTAATCTGTTTCTCTTTGAACATTGAATCTCTTCTCTGACCAGACATGACTCTCTATTTCTTAATTTTTCTTGTAGTGTGTTTTGTTGCACCAAAATAAGGTGTTTAAATAGAGGAAAATTGGTTACTGTTTGGCATAGTGTGTTTCATGAAGGCACTGATTAGTTGGAATAAGACACTGATCCTGACAAACATTTAATAAATTTTTTTGAGTTGTTTGAATCAACCTCTCTTTGTCACACATTTCAACAGTACACATATATGGCCCACTAAAACTGTTGATTTCATAGTTGTTGCCTAACAAAAAACCTTTGGAATTTGATATACTATTAGCTTAACTAATTTCTTGATGCATGTATCCTTTATATGAGGACAAACATTAATATTGTTTTGGTGTGAATTAAACATTGAGGGGGGAGGATATAAGTTGGTATGACTCTTGTTTGTGTCTCAAGTCTCATTGATACTAATTTTTTAACCTAAACTTTATATGTTGATATTTCGTATTTATAAAATTTCAGTTGTCTTATTAAATGACTGTTATTTCAGCGATAAGAATTTGATTTTGTAACTTATAAGAATATGGTTAAAATTTTACATGAAACAATTGCAAAATAATTATTAATATAACTCATATGAATTGATTTGATGGTGAAGATTTGAGACCTTAAAATGTGTTTCTTTTAAGGTTTTTAAGTTCAAATTATTCTGGTGTCATTTATTATATTAGGTCATTCCATATAGATCGAAGTTCTGACTTTAAATTTACCATTTCCCGTTAGTGGACAATGAAATAGTGTCCTTCATATTACTCGGTCCTTGAACCGAATTCGAATATTAAAAAAAAAAATCATAAATGTCACTATTATTAACATTAATTTAGTAATTTTCTCTTCCCTAATTTTATTTTTATTCATAAAAAGTCAAGGTGTCATCAAAGTCTATTTAGAAGTCTAATTTAAAGATGTACTATAAGGTCTTTACAAAGAAAATATATTTATCTCCAAAATGTTTATAGCCTCCGGTATTTATGTATATTTATTTTATATTTCAAATATCAATAAGCATATAATTGTAACAGATTTGCCGTCAAAAAAATAATTGTAACAGATTTTAATAAAAAAAAAAAACACTTATTAAGAAAATCAAAACTTGAAATTTTGAAATATGGTTTTGTGGGTTTTTCTTGATATAAGTTGCATGGGAAGATGTAAAAACAAATTTGATTGGATGTTGTTTATTGAGAAAATGAGAGAGAGAAAAAATTAAATGCAATTTGCATTTAATTTTATAAGAATAAGTAAAAAACATTCTTGAAAGTTGTTTTTTCCCTTATAATTTGGGACAAAAAAAAAGGGTCATTTTTCCCTTATAATATAGAACGGAGGGAGTATATATTTTTCGCGCAAATTAAACATGCTTTGCACATAATTGTAGAGACCAATTACTCTGATTGTTCAAAAAAAATCAATCGAGTTGTGTAGGATAAGTGGATAACAACATAGGAAAAAACTCTTCTTTATGATTCTCAATGTTGCTACATTTTCAAAATATTAAAAAAATTTCTCACCAAGATTTGAACCCATGTCCTCTCACATTTACTTAGCTCAATTGTCACTATACACCATTTAAATTTATTTGATATATTTTGTATACACCAATATATAACTACGTCTTTATATTTTATCTAATATTTAATTATAATTATTTATATTTTTCAAATCATTTGATTATTTTTTTCCAACACGTAATTATAATGAATATATATATTTTTTTCAAATCTTTCTTTTTGCTTTGTTCCATTTTATATTTTCGTTTTTAATTTTACTTTTGAGATTTATATATGAAACTGTGCAAGAAATACTAATTTTTATATGAGAAAAAAAATAATCACTGATTTGTTACAAATTGCCTATAATTGAAAAAAACAATCACGGCTATTTAAATTTACTCACCAAGAATCAAACTCATGTCCTCTCACAATTGGTTAACTCATTTACCACTAAGCTTTTTAAATTCATTTGACATATTTTGGTTACACCATCTAATAACTATGACTTTCGATCCCTAATTTTGCTATCCTATAAATCAACTTCATTCAATCTTTATAAATTTGGATGCGTCAGTTTGAACTGCTTTTAAAGGACAAATTTGATTGTGTTATTCATCCTCCTATGAAATTTAACTTGGATAAATGTAAAAAAACAATTGACTAAATATGATGTAATAACTATATTTTTGGTGGATTTTTTTATATTTATATTTATATTTCTAACTTCATTTTTTCGATAGTATTCTACAAATATTATTTGAATGCTATATATTATATTTAAATATGTCTACAAAGAATAATAAAACTAAATTGAATGATATATATAACATTCTAAAAGACCCGTGCATCGCACGGGTAGTAGTCTAGTGTAATATAATAAAAAAAAATATTTTTCTCGGGTTAGTAGGTCTTCGAGCCGGATGCTGAGTATTAAGAAAAAAAAAATATTATTACATAAATAAATCAGTATATTTGATGTAAAGGCAATATACAATAAGGCTTTTGAAATTCTTATCTTAATTTAGTTAAAGCAGAATGTCTAATATAGCCTATGTCATGCATAAACACTGACAAGATTCTCAATCTTATATATTTTAGACAAGCTTAGAATTCTGTTAAAATAAAGAGATATGACACTTAAAAAAATGATGAGAAAAAAAAGTTGGACAAATAAAAAAGTAGAGGAACATAACATGAAAACAACTGCACAATGACAGTAAAATGCAGCAACGAGCTTCCAAAAACTATATGACAGAAACAGAATCACCAAAACAGAGTTGAGAAGTGCAGAGGAAAGTGTTGTGATTTAGTTTCATCTAAAAAAAATTAAATTGTTAAATATGTTTTTATTCCCTATATTTTGCGAAATTATTAAGAATGGTTCTTACATTTTAAAAATGGTAAAAAACAAATTCCATAAAATTTTCCGTTATCGAGATTAGTCCAATCCGTTAAGAAAACTTTTGTGGCATAAAATGTAGGGACCATTCTTGATAATTTCGCAAAATGTAGGACTAAAAACATTAAAAGATAGAGACTATTTTTGACAATTTTGCAAAATGTAGGGACTAAAAAAATTAAAAATTAAGCTTCCCGTCAGTGACATGGAAAAAATTTGACAGATTGGACTAATCTTGATAATGGAAAATTTTATGGGATGTTTTTTGACCATTTTTAAAATGTATAGGGATCATTCTTGACAATTTTACAAAATGTAGGGACTAAAAATATATTTAACCCAAAATTAAACATTAAACACTTATTTTGCCACATAAAGGAGAGCACTCTCGACATGTACACATGACATGACAAGGATACGGATACAGATACGTCGCCACTGCCAATGTAAAAAATATACGACATCGACACTGTTACATATTTATAAAAAAGCTAAGTCGAAAATCATATATAATATATACATGTGCATCTAAGTTGAATATGGTTTTTCATCAAAAGGGTTTAAAACAATGTACAATAGCATTTCATGTTTCTTTATCGATCTACTATGAAAAGCTAAATATATTGTAATCATAATATAATCTCTCTAATCGCTCATTGATCAACATTATTGATTCAACACATCTTTAATCCTTATAAATATATCTAATATGTCTAAGGAGAGTAGAAGAAAAGAGAAAAAATATTTTTGGGGGCATACGTGGGTCTTATATGTGTCGGTCACCGATCCAAGAAGAGTGTCGGAGTAAAGGAAAAAATAATTTTTTTGGACACCTGTCTGAACTATCCGATCCGACATGTGTAGTACAAGTATCGAACACCACAACACGCCTAATCATAGAGGTGTTTGTGTTTGATAGTTGATACTCTCACTCATTTATCTTAAACTACTTGACCAAATAAATAGGCAAGGTTATCATGATCATCTTACCATTAAAATTTATATTTTAAATTTGTAGGATCCCATGGATTTTAATGGTGAGATCAACAACATAATCTTATTTTGATTTCCAATATCAGATATTTAAAATTAACCGAAATATAGCTTATTGTTTGTTTTATGATAAAATTCCGGTTTGAGGTGCATGTCTTTTGTGTTTTGTTTTTAGTAACTATATCATTGGTGTGAAATATTCACCAACTTTGTGGATTACTAATCTCTTTCAGAAATTTGTCATTGTCGATACATCTTTCTTGTTTGATATTGTATGTTAATTAATAATTATATTCTTTGACATAATTGGTTGAGAAGTACTCTTCACAGTTCTTAATTATGTTTAATATTCACTTTGGATTTGGAGCATTTGAAGGTTGAGCTATCAAAATCTAAGCCGATCTATAGAGTAATTAAGAATTTTATATTAGGAACACTATGAATATTAACATGATTAAATTAAGGAATACATGGCCCATGTTTGCTATGTTTTATTTAATTAATTAATGTAACTGGAACACCAAAGAAACTTTCCAACTTTAGCTTAAAATACTAGCTAGCTTAATACTTTTGGCCTTATGCAAGTATCAAATCACCATATAGCTATAGTTTTGATGCAATCTTAATCTAGCAATTGGTGGGAACACATAAAATCTAATAGAGTTGTCAGTAGATACATAGGCAGGGAACAAACATGCAAAACATTTAGTATATTGTGATTTACCTTAATTTGGTCTGTACTAGTATATTGGCTGTTCCTCTCAATTAGTGAAGGATTGTATATATAAATTTATAGGGCAATTTTTTTTTTTCAAAGGAATTTATGGGGCAATTGCATTGACCTAGCTCAGATTTTTTTTTTTTAAATAACACTCGTACTCCCTCTAGTTTTTTAAATGTACGCAATAAAAAATTTGATATAATTTTTTCACATCACACTTATGTCTCAATCTGTCGTTTACCAAAAGCACACAAAAATATATAGTACTATAAACATAATAATCTACATTTTAAATTGTATATATCAGATGAATCCTCGTAGCTCTAGAAATTAAAGTAAAAACTTTAATCGTGTCAAATGGTAAATGACAAGAAGAAACATATATAAATGTGGCGAAAAATGTCTAATGCATTTTTTAGAGTGTTATTTAAAAAAACATAAGGACTATACTAATCAAGAAATTTAAAGAAATTATGTGACAATATTTTTTAATTAAAATTTTAATATATAATTGATATTAACATTCATTTCAAATAATACTTCATCGGAAATCACCCTCATATTTCTTGAGGGTGATCTATTTGTTGGGTTTGTGAACTCATGATTGAAGTTGTCATTTTGATGTCATTATTGTTGTAATTGGGTTGAAATATTCATTGTAATCCTTTTCATACAATCTTTTATTTATACTCTCTCCAATCTTTTGATAAGAGAAACTCCACCTTTCTAGATTCATTGAATAATTATTGTATCTGATTTATATTATTGACCAAATATATTAATTATTCAATGAATCTAAAAAGTTGAATTGTTTTTCTTCTTTTTTTTTTATAAAAATTGTCAGAGGGAGTATAAAATACTTGTTTGGTTATTGTTCTGGTCTAAGAAACAAGTTTAAATCATCGTTGTTGTCAAGTGTCAATGATTGCCGTAATAGAGAGGAAATGCCTAGCATTTGGGAAAAATGTGTCAATTATATCTTCTTTCTTTTCCCTTATCCTTTTATATATAACATCTCATTTTAGAGTTTAGGTCCCTCCATTTTGTTGGTACGAAATTTAATTTGGGTTTATGTCTCCACCGAATGATTAAGTGAGGTACCAAGACAAACACATGACCCACTTCGTTTGAAAGAAGACTTTTTGGTTTTTATTGTTAGAGCTCTCCTCAAATCGACCAGATGCGTAATTAGAAAGAATCGATCGTGGACAATCCTACTCCTTTAAGTCACCCCTCTTGTCTGCGAACAACACGATCAATGTTTGGGGTGATCAATCTCTACCCTAGCTATATCATGATTGACCGTCCTCTGACAAAGTCATTTCTTCACATCAAAAGTCTTTGTAACCGAGCCCAAATTAAGGTACCAAACAACCTTAACAAATTTCATATGAATTTACTTATCTTTTTGTTGTTAGAAGATCAACCCGTCAACATTCAACGAATCCAACATATATAATACAATATTAAATCCACTTTATTACTACCTTCGGTTCTTTTTATAAGAGACAAATAAGTCAACATATATTAATATATTTAATTTTTAATATATAGACTACATCAATTTCATTGACTTGTTTATCTTTTATACAAATAGAAAATAGTATTAATTAAACTCGTTTTGTGTCACCAATTTTTTCATCTCATAGTATTACAATCTGGTTGATCCATAAAATGTAAATACTGGACAGTACAAGATAGAACAACATATGACAAACCTTTAAGACATTGAATATATTTTGCCTTGCGCGATGTATGGTGGACAAATGATTGTATTTTGATAATTTAAAATACTTGTCCAGAGAACAAAAAATTGTCCCGTAGTTCGGTGGGATCCATTGACTCTCCATTTGTCCAGCATTAGGAATAATTTTATTTTGTTTTAACAACATGAGGAACAATTTTAAAATCAAACACAATACAATTAAAGCTATCATATTCAATATCATTTATTTTTTATCAGATCAAACACATCGTTAATGTAAAACACATTGTTAATGTAAAGTTAAGGAATCTAATGGACAAACAATCGAGAAACTGTAATACTGTCCATAATTTAATATTCTTGTATGTGCTAATTACTTTCTGTCTCTTTTATTGATTTATTATTATTTGGATTTTTAAAGATTTCTGTGGATAGAAGGTTGATGTGACGAACCATGTAGAACAAGATGAGTGACTAAACTACTCAAACATGTGTATTGTGAATGGGACAACAAAGGAGAGAGAGGCTTCTGGTGAATCATGTTGATGACCAAAATGGCAAAGACAAAAATCAATTATTTGAGTTTTGGCATCATTTACCAAACCTCTATTTGGTCCCTAATTTTGCGGTAGCAATTTATAGATGTCCTTTGCTGATTGGCCAAACTGCAAGGGCCCATGATTTACTCTTTTTTTAAAAAATAAAATAAAATAAAATAGAAGCTGCCCATGATTTTAGTCACAATATATACAAAATTTAATACATTTTTGTTAAACAGAGTGTTACAATTAGAGAGGGAGAGACTAGTTGAGATGTTAGAATATGTATATTATATATTTGCATATTTATAGTCATTTATAAAATATAAAAAAAATGAGATTTACTCTGTCATTTCACAATTTGAGAATGTTTATCAACTAATGAGAATAGCCACATAAATGAATCTGTATGTGGTATACCTATAACTAAGTTGTAACAAACTTTTGAATTTACATATGACTTGTTCTAATTGGTTGATAGATAAATACCTTTAAATTATGAAATGATAGATTAAAAAAACCAAAATAAAAAAGGTTTCATTGCAATTTTGTTCTTTTATTTCACAATTATGTAGATTTAGTCTCTCTATTTTAAAATATGACAGTTTTTTATTTTGAATTGGCGAAGCATATATATATTATAAATGACGTGGTATATGACCCAATGATAAAAATATTCCCTTAAGAACTTCATTTAAAATGTAATACAATCATATTTTAGACCATATATTTGATAGATGATTAAAACTGTCAAATTTTAAAATATGGGACTAATTCTGCCAAATAGTTAAAATAAAAAGGATTAAAACTACATTTAAACTAAATAATAATATAATAATAATAATAATAATAATAATAATAATAATCACAGTAATAAATATGGTTAATTAATAAAATTGTTATAATATTTTTTTTTTTGTCAAGTAGCATAGTGGCTAGAAAATCCACCTTAAAGATGAATAAGTGAGCATCTCAGGTTGTTGTAAAAAAAAAAAAGTGGAGTGTTCCAGGTTCGAATCCGGGTTTCTGCACATATAGTTCAATGTCCCTATCAACTGAGTTAAGCTCACAGAAACATTATGATCTTTTCTTTATTTGTAACTTTTTATTAATTTGAGTGAAATGACAAAAATAGAATAATTTTTTGTGTGACAGAGTGAGTAGATGTTGATTAAGTTTTTTTCCTTTCTTTTTGGCAATATGTTAATTAAGTTAATAAAGAACAAAAGGAAACAACAATTCTTTTTAAGATTATTTCTGGTGGATGAAACATATTGAAAAATAAGATTATAGATTCGAAGTTTTATTGGTGTTTTTTAATCTTCATCGAAGAACTTATAAAAAAAATAAAATTTTCATTTTATAATTTAGTCATACATTTAAATAATCTATAATTTAATCAAATGACCAGACCACTATAGTCAGCTAAATCACTTTGGTGTTTTAGTTGTTGTCATGTGTGATTGGTTCTCTGGATATTTGATTATCTGATTATTCCAAATCTGTTTAGTTTTTAAATCTGTTAAGATTTGCAGCATTCTAATTGTCTCTGGTTGACCTTTACTGCGCCAGTGCCGACTGATTTTTCTTGGATCGTGTTCTATTTCTTAGGTGCTTGGTTGTGGTTGTTTCGGCACTGCCACCCACGTAGTGGTGCCTCTTTTGGTTTGCTTTCGTTTGGAGGGTTTTGGATTATAATGGACCGGTCACTTTTGCTTCGAGATCGAGAATTAGTGTCTAGTGACAACTTTTTGGGCTGGATTGTTGGATTTTTTGATGGTTGGAACGTGAGGGGTGCCTTTCTAATTATGGAATTAGGATAAATACCTGGATTAGGTGGGGTTTTGTTTTTTGTGTTTATTTTCGGTAAGATTTGCATAGTCATCTAAACACCAAATTTTTCACGCGAACAAAAAAGACAAACAACTATATTTTAATATTGCAAATAATGAAAAATGAGTTTCCATTATAACAAAAATTCAAAAAGGACAAAAATTGAAAAAGGATCCCATGATGAGTTTCCATTATGAGCTAAACACACCCATTGCAGAATTCATATGATTTCACGTTACAACTAAAAAGTTGTCGAAAAGACCCAAGTTCATGTATTACTATGCTATATCATGCGCAAGTAACGTGTTGAGTAGTTTCTTATGTATGAATCACATTTACATTTACATGGTTTTAATGTCTATGTTAAATATGCGGTGGCTAGCAAAATTCAATTTGGAATTTGGATATATTTATAAATGTACTTTTTCATTCATTCATAACAATAACATCAATCATTGAAGTTTCTCATTTCAGGAATCACATGCAAACGCCGCTGATGTTATATATGCCTATGGCGGATCTTAGTGGCAGTGTGGGACTGGGGCGAGTCGGTCAAACTAATGATGTTTCTCTGTTAAGATAATTCAGTTGATAGCTATTAGAAATATTATTATAGAAATTTTGTGACTTAAATTTGAATTTCCTTATAGTGCGTGAATCTAATCCACATGGCTTCCAACCAACTAATAGAGCCATTTTTTAACAATGATTTTGATAAAAATCAAAATTTTGTATTATTTTTATTTTTATGATTAATTGGCAGTGTATATATTATTTTTACCAACTTATACATGAATTAAAAAATTATTTGCTAGATTGTTAACATTTTAATATTGTTTTTGGGTTAGGTAGATAGTTTATTGGCTAGAAATTTTATCTTTAAGGTGGCGGATAAGTGAGGCGTTCAAGATTCGAACTCCGATACAAATATAAAATACAATGTATCTATCAATTGAGACAAACTCGCAAGAATGTATATTATGATATAATGAACAAAATGTATATTATGATACTTATATTTATAAGTTAATTTGTCTCAGTAGGTTGTGCGGGTGCGTCGACTAATTAAATACATATGCATTTCAACAGCCTATCAAAATTTTGTATTATTTTTATTTTTATGATAAATTGGCAGCATGATTTTTATAATGGCAAATATATATATATAATAACGGGAAGATTTATTACAAAGATTTTGGAGTATAAGCAATACACCAAAAATAAAAAACATAAAAATCAAAAAATTATAATGGTAAAAGATAAATAAAAAAGAGGACATGAGAAACCAAGTCCAATCACCAACTACAGGGAACCTACCAACTAACAACAACGATGTCACTTAAAGTTGATCCCTCCACTCTGCTATATTGGCACTAGCACGAAATAGGTTCTATTTTCTACTCATAAAGAGAACAGGTGTGACCAGAGTTCTTACCACAAAACCATTTTCAAGATAGAGTTTAATCCTATCCACCAGTTGCTCAGCAGAAGTGGACTGTTCCGAGAAGATAAAATCATTGCGAGATAACCATATGAACCACACAACAACATGTCAAACTAAAACAAACCATAACGAACTCTCCTCCTATAAACCCCCAAACCAAAAAATGCATGGTAATAACCAAACAAATTCCTTGGCATCACAACCTCCCAACCTAACCACCTAGAAATACTATACCACACAAAGGGCAAGACTAGAGCGTGACTTAAATTAAGATACTTTGTTAGAAATAATATAAAACCATTGATGTAGCCTCTATGACTAAGTGGTCTAGAGTTCGATCCCCGCTTCCCTCATTTTCTAATTAAAAAGTGGAATTTAAGCATATGGTAGGTGGGCCTATGCATTATCCACGCTTCAAGCCCAAGTGGGCTCTTGCGTGAGGGGGCGTGTTAGAAATAATATAAAACCATTGATATAGCCTTTCCTAACAACTTAAACTTTTGGGATAATCGGTTATCTAATATGGTATCAGAGCCTATCCTAGATCCATTTGTTGTTTGTTGTGGAGACCTCTCATATTTGGGCCACCCGTTGTTGTTGATTCCACGCACCAAACCCAATAGTGATGGGCGTAAGGGGGTGTGTTAGAAGTCCCACATTGGCTAGAGATATGTCAAAGATAACCTTTATAAAGTAGTGCAAACCTCAACTCTCAAGCTAGCTTTTGTGGTTGAGTATATGCCTCTTAAATTCTAATATACTTCCAATGATAACTTCGATGGCCATTAAAATTACAACAAATCAGATATAAAAAAAAAGTGAGACCTAGCTCTCTCCCAACCCAATTTAACGCCATGTGATAAATACCACCATAATTCAACTTGTATAATAGTGGTAGCATAAGATTGCAATGCAGAACCATCACAATTAATAGGACAGTACTCATTCCTGTATGAGTAGAGGAGGAGACCACATTGTACGTTGCACTAGGTATTTAGTCACTTGGACCATTTTAATTCTATGTCACTATTGAGAAATCACTCTTTTAAGCATCACCGGTGAACCGTATACTAATGATGAAAAAATAAAAAATTGTGAAACTTATTAAATTGGAGTACTAGAATCTATGAAGCACGGACACCTCTATGATTAGGTGTGTGTGTTGCGGTGTCCGACATGTGTCGGTGTCCGACACTCGTCCGACACCTGTCCTACACGTGTCGGATAGCTCAAATCGGTGTCCGAAAAAATTCAATTTTTTCTTTACTTCGACACTTCTTTGATCGGTGTCCGACACCTGTAAGACACTCGTACACAGTGTCGGACAAGTGTCCCCAAAAAAATTATTTTTTCTTTGTTTATTCTCTTCGTAGACACATATTAGACATACCTATAAGAGTTAGAGATGTGTCTAAATAACATCATTGATCAAAAAAGTATTGAAAATATTATATTTTGATTACAATATTTTTAGTTTTTTCAAAAGTAAATGGATAAATAAAGGTAAAATATTATCATACTTTGTTTAAATTTCTTTTTTAAGAAATAAGTTCCTCAACTTAGATTTACATGTATATATTTTGATTCTAAATTTATATCTTTTATAAATATGTAGCGGTGTCGGTGTCCTATATTTTTTACGTTAGCGGTGTCGCGGTGTCCGTGTCCATGTCGTGTCGCGGTGTCTGTGTCAGAGTCCGTGCTTCATAGATTAGAACCCCCCAAATTTAAAAATTGAGACACCGATTTCACTTTAAATTAATTACATATTAGCCAAAATCGGTATGATAGGCTATTGATTAAAGGATGACTGAATTCCCTTAATTAGTCTATCATGTTATACTCATAAACACCAAAAATGAGGGAGTTCAACTTTCAATAATCTACAGATTAATTTTTACAGATTTTATAATAAAAAAAAGTAAAATTTATTTTGTGTTTGTTTATTGTAATAAAAATTACTTTTTTCAATAAATAGTTTGTTTGGATACAACATGTAAAGGTGATTTTTTTTAATTACAAAATAACTTTCACTTTTTAACACTTGTTTTTTCTATCCTCTAAAAAAAACTATTCTTTGAGAAGTTACACTTAACAACTTATCATTTTTAGTTGTTTTTTTGATTATTTTTAGCTTCTGATTTTTTTAAGAATTTGTAACAAACATATGCAATATTTTTAAAAGTGGTTATTTTTATAAAAAAGTGATTAAATAAACAGATGCAATTTCTGGGATAATTTCATATTATGTAATCTTATATTCTTTCTCGAGAGTTAGGTTTGACCCACCTTTTTCTAATTAGTTTTTTTATTTAATGGTTAAGCAGACTACGGGCTACTGGTAATCCATACCGGCAAACCTATTTTCATAACGGGTTATTCGGGTGGGTTAAAAACTCATAAAAAAATGGAAAATGCTATTTAGTAAAAATTTTTTGATGCAAGAAAGAGAAGAATTTTATGTGGCAATTTTTGATTGGTCAAATTTTAATCACTCTCTCTCCCATGTATGGTTAGCCAATTTTTGATTGGTTAAATTTCCTAATTTTATGGATTCTTCTCTTTCTTGTGTAATTTTTTCTTACTAAATAGCAATGCTCTAAAAAAATTAGGCTCAAATTATTATTATTATTAATTTTTAAAAAGCCACCATATAAGCACAACACATGCCTAGCTACGTGAGATAAAAATGTCATATACAAACAACAAAACCAAAAGTAAAGCCAAAAAGAGCTCAAAAACCAATCACGTAGTCCTAATCCTTAAACATAACAAAGGATTAGAACGCCAACTATTCAAATCATATAGCTAAAGCTTTTTTTTCTTGGTCTTCAATCACCACTAAAAAATAATTTTAACTTTATCAAGCATTTGAGCGATCATCGTCTCCTTCTAAACAAAAACTCTGTTTTGTTTCTCTCTTTCCATATTTTCCCAACAATAAGTCACAAAATTGTATGTAAACCACTTCGGGCCTCTTTCCCGCATAAGTAACTATACAAAATTGTGAAGCATGATATTACTCTTAAATTATTAAGTTCAAACTCTATATTTTAGCTGGTTATGCAGACCGGCCTATTCAGGCTAGTCCTTTTTTACAGCTCTTACCGAGAAGTCTAGTAATTTTGGAATTTGGCCAAATATTAAGATAAAGTTTGTCAAAAATTGTTTATCCTAAAAATCAAATACGAGTTATCTCAAACAGTTTGTCTTTTGATAGAATTTGTTACTACTTGAGTTTAATCACTTAGTTGTTTGACATAAAAATTTGGTTAAATAAGTTTTTGGTTCTTATAAATATCTCCAATTTTGTTTTTAATCCTATAAAAAATTTCAGCAACTTTTGGTCTCTGAAATATTTTCTATCACAACTTTTAGTCCCTATTTTTAAATCAACATTAGTGTACTTTCACATTTTTGAGTGATTTTTGTAGTCATGTTTATAATATTATAAGAACCTCTCCCCCAAAAATTTAGATTTTTTTTAATATAAGATGAATTATTTATGAATTTTTAAGCGCAAAAAATTACAAAATTCATATTCAATTTATCATTTGTTAAAAAAAATTTAAACTTTTGCAAGAGATATTCATATAATATACTAAACATGATCGTGAAAAAAAAATTTAATGATATAAACAAGTTGATTGAAAATCAGAGACAAAAAATCATGATTAAAAATCAGAGACAAAAAATCATGATAGAAAATATTTGAGGGATTAAGACTTAATAAAAAAAATTATAAAACTAAAAACGAAATTTGAAATGTTTATAGAATCTAAAAACATATTTAATCCAACAAAATTTAATAGTAAAAGACATCACATTACCAATACCAATTAAAAGCTATACCAATTAATATATAGGATCTGAAGTCATTCATAAAATTCCCAAGGACTAGCATTTTACTATAACTGCTGGATGCTAAAATCCAAATATATAAATGTGGACCAAAGTTTTCTTCCTATTATTGGGGTAGGATACATTATATTTCACGTGGATCTTTTTAATTAGTCTGTTGCACATACGAAGCTAGCATGCTACTGTACATTAGCACTCTTTTGTGACCACACTATATTTGTTTCCTTATGATACACTAATTTGATAAAACTTTCAAGATTGATCCCTTTGAAGTTTGATAACAAAACATTCAACTATATATGTTGACATTCCTTTATTTACCCTAAAAATAAGCAAACTCTCAACTATATTAAAAAGAGAGGGAAAAAAATACACTCAAGTGGAAGCTAACAATGCAACTCTTATTAAAAAATTTACTGGTAAAATTGATAGGAAAAACTAGGTGAAAGAAAAAAGAGTAGTGTTTTAAACGAGATTAACAACATTTATATTCCACTAATCCAAATCCAGTTTCAGTTTTCAGTAAAAGCATGACTTATACTATTAGAAATCATCATTGAGAGTCTTGAATTTACAATTCAAGAGTAACAATACCATCATCACATTGACTGTCTTCTGTATAAATTTGTGAGATAATAAAACACGTATGCTTTGTGAGGCAAGAATAACCAGAATAGAATTTGTCTCAATTCAAAGTAAGTTTCAACCATTCCTATTAGCAATCTTCGTATTCAACATCACCCAAATAATCTCAACTTGAATAGGATAGATAATACCAAGATTAATAGCAAAATAACCAAGGGTACCCGCATAATTATATATCTCGAAAAATACAACCGCACGCAACCAAGCTTGGGTAACCCGTTAATTAGTGTTGCATTTGATCCAATAGGCCTTTAATTGGATGGTAACAAAAAACATCTTTGATTATAGTAGCATTAGGAAGATGCAACTTGTCGCGGTGATTTTTGGATATCGAGTTATTAATTAACTTCGAATCACAATTTGATATTTCACCACCGATCTTTAATTTATCCGAGGGAAAGGGAAAAAGTTCGAAAAAACCCTATTTTTAAAGAGAACAAGGTTCGGGGGTTGGTTATACGAAGGGAAGGTATTAGCACCCTAAGTATCTATAGTACTCTATAGGAACCTCTTGTTTTTATTCTATCTATGCGCTTAATTTATTTGCTTGTAAAAAATGTACAAGTGTGAAATTAAAGGGATGATAAAAATGCTTAAAGAATGATAAAAAAAAAAATGTTTTGTTGATTTTATTGATTGAAGAGATAAATCTCATGCCTACGTACCCGAAGGATCAAACCACCGTAGTTCGGGATAAAAGTTACGAGTAAATTTGTTTGTTTGATTTTAAGATTTTGAAAATGGTTTTAAAATACCAAAAGCCAAAAGTGGCAAAAATGTGAGTTTGATTGATGTTAATTTGTGAAAAAAAAATCTATATGGTTAAGTTGATTGAGATTTGATTAAGAAAATAAGACGCGGACACTTGGTTTAAAATCCAAGGTTTGTTGAGAAAATATTTTGAGTGATAAAAATGTTTTGATGTTTTTCGATATTTGAAGCTAAATTATTGCGTATTTTTTTTGAAAGAGGTTTTGACCTCATTTTTTAGAATAAAGCGACTAACCTTTTTTTTTTGAAGAGGTGTTGACCTCCTTTTTGAAAATAAAATACTAATTATTTCTATGGGAATGTTAGGTTCTAAATCACTAAAAGGGTAACGCTAAAACGTCGCAATGACCAAAACTAGGCGCGAAGACGATCCGTAATGATATTTTGATCAAAACGGTGTCTTTTCCCTCGGAACTAATATTCTAACGTTTTTGCGGAAAAGCGATAAATAAATATGCATGAGATGCGATTTTTCATTTATAGTATACATTTATTCCTAATCACATTCTAAAGTATTTACGAAAAAATAAATATGAAATGAATGCAACATAATGCTATGCAATTTTTTAAATTAAATTTACACCAAACCCTAAAATACATTCTAAAATTCTTGTAATAGAGATAAATAATTAATTAATAAAAGCAATAAACAAACGATTAGACTTAAGTAAGTAATTAAATAAGCTAAAAAAAATTTGTGATCTAAAGAGATCTTCCATATTAGTGCAAGCACTTGACTCAAAAAAGCTTAAATAAGCTATTGTTCAAATAAGCACTTTATTCACATAATCTAAAACAAAGATAAACAAGCAGGGAGGTATAGAAGTAAATCAGAAAAATAAAAGGGGGTACAAACAGTAATAATGAAAACCCAAAGCCCAGTCCAAAGAAAAAAACCTTTTCTGTTCAAACAAAAAACAAAAACGCAGAATCAAGTTATGGCCGTCTGATGGATCAGACGGTCTTGATCTGAAATTAACATGAAAGAAAATCTGGCGTGATTGATCGGGATCAAATAGGCTACAGGCGCGCAGGTGCACCGTAAGACCGTGCACCTGCGCGCACAGAATCACAACATGGTATAAAATAAAAAAAACCCTAAAAATTACAACAGAATCACATTTCTTTCTCTCTCCCACGGCGGCCATCTTCTTCCTCACCTCCCTCTCAATTTTTTTCAGTGTTTTCTTAAAAAAAACAAACAAAACTCCATTGTTTTCCTTCTTCAATCTTAACACAAGTTAATCATCAAACAACAAATACATCATAATCCAAGACCGAATTCAAAATAAACACAAAAACAAACACGAATCGAGAGAAAAAAGAAACAGGGAATGGAAATGGAAAACGAAGAGCAACCTTTGATGCGTGCTTCGGTTCTACTTTTCTTCTTCTCCTTCTTTTAGTTCCTGGTTTCGATCTTCTTTTTCCCCTTCTCGTTTCTGTTTCGATTTGTTTCGGAAATGGGCTTCGATTTCGCGGTTTGATTTGATTTTGTGTTGACGGTTTTGGATTCGGTTTCGTGTGATGAAAACCGGTGACGATGGTTTGGATTTGGTTTGATGTGTTTATGGTTTTGACGATGATGATGAAATTTCTGGGTTTTGGATTTTGATGGTTCTGATCTTTAGAATTTCGTTTCTGGGTTAATGATGCTGATGAAAATTCTGGGTTTGTGATGAACAGATGAAGAATCTGTTTTTTTTAATTTCGTTTTTGATTTTTTGTTTGTATTTGTGTTGATTTGATCTGGAAAAAGATAGAAAAGATGTTGTTGGTGGTTTCTGCGGCTGGAAGAAAATTCTGACCTGGGGAACAGTGTCATAATTACAGTATAAATACTGTGTCAGATGATTAGGGTTGACAGATGAATTTCCCAATTTGGACAAAATTGCCCCTTTGGGCCTGGACAAAAAAAAAAATCAGATCTGGACTTCTTTGAAAAAAAATACTGACTAAAAAAACGAAAATAGTAATAAAATAATAAAATAATATACATACCAAATTAATTTAAATAAATAAAACACAAATAAAAATAAAGTGATAAATAAAAAATAATGAAAAGGAAACTAAAAAGCAAAACCAAATAAATGAGGTATTTTAAAATACCTCTCTGCCGAAATTTCGTCAGAAACGAACAAAGAAAAATCCGTCGTAAAAATGACGCATAAAAGCGTTTGGTCAAAAAATGGGGTATGACAGATGCCCCTATTTAAGTTTCTTCCATCGGAGATAAAAAGAAAAAGATGATTTTTTGATGATACTTTTATTTTGGTTCGACGGTGGAAGAGACTTAAATACAGAGTACACCATTTTTTGACCGGAATAAACTATAAAATACTATGATATGCTATTATGTTATGAATGTTATGCTTATGAGCGATATGTTTATGAGTGCTATATTTACAAAGTGTTTGAATGTAATGAAGATTATTTGACAGAAGTGATGATGGCAGAAAGCGATAAAGTCCTGTATGTGGACATAAGCAGTAAAGTCCTGTGTACGGACAGAAGTAAAGACTGAAAGCAGTAAAGTCATGTGTGCGGACATAAGCAGATAAAGTCCTGTGTGCGGACAGAAGTAGATAAAGTCCTGTGTGCGGACAGAAGTAAAGACAGAAAGCAATAAAGTCATGTGTGTGGACATAAGCAGATAAAGTCCTGTGTGCGGACAGAAGTAAAGACAGTGTCCACCAACATTGTGGGATGGTAAGGACAAGTAAAGGCAGTGTCTACCAACATTGTGGGATGGTAAGGACACAACGAGGAAATGAATTGTCTGCTATCATTGTGGGAGAGAGCGAGACATGACAAAAAAAAAGTATTTGTCTGGACCAGACGTACTGGAAATGACTTCCTTTGGGGAAATGAACTGTCAGTTTGCAGTTGATTATTTGCAAAATCTGCTACTTGGAATATGAATGATGGAGACATCTCTGGACCAGACTTACTGGGGATGACCCTTTCTTGTAAAGATTTATGATTGATGGAGACATCTCTGGACCAGATACACTGGGGATGACTCTTTTTGTGGAATATGAAGCAAGACACATGATGGTCAATGCAGTATGTATGATTGATTTTGTGTGCATGTTGCATATGAATATGAATTGTATGTACACATATGTGAATGATTGTATGTTTGTATGTACGTATATGTACAATTTGTATGTATGAATATATGGATGATTGTATGTGTCTATATGTATGTGATGGATATGTAAATGATTGTATGTATGTACATGTGAATAATTTGTATTTGTATGATTGAATGGTATTTGTACATGACTGGATGAGACAAAGACTTGACTGGATAAGATGAGCATTGGGCCGACGTATCCGTACAACCACTCGGTAGTTTCTCAGCTGGGGACAGCATCCTTATAGGTGAAATAAATCAGATCGTCGGGGTAAAACCCGGCACAGTATGTTGATCCATGGTAAGAATAATTGCTTCTTGGGGTAAAGCCCAATGGTCAGAAGTCTGGCAGAAGTCACCATTTCGTACACTGAAACTGAATATTTTCTCACGGTCTTGTTTCGACAGTCATGCTTTTGCTTTTTCTTCTTTTTTTTGAAATCCCTAACTTTTGCCTGGATCGCCCCTTCGGGTTTTCAATCCACCGGGAATATATTTCTTTTTTTTGTTTTGCCCCTAATTTTTGCCTGGACCGCCCTTTCGGGTTTTCAATCCACCGGGACGCTCATTTTTGCCTAAGCCGCCCTTTCGGGTTCTCAACTTAGCGAGCTTTTTCTTTTTATTTTTTCTTTCTCTCTTTTTTTTAGCAATGACTGTGTTTGCTTCGTTGAATCTGACCGCTTTCGGAACAATGTTGATATATGCTTGTATGACTCGTGAATCTAAGAGATATGTTTGTCATCTATGTCTTTTCAAAAAGATAGCAACTAAAACTTTAAATTATTTTTGAGTTTTTGCTTCAAGTATTTTAAATTGAAAGAGTGGAAAACAAAATTGCAAAAAAAATTGAATTCCAAATAGAGGGCACAGGTTCGAATTGGATTAATAAAATGGTAATTGGCGAAAAGCACAACCCCACAGATCATTACAAAGATGAAAAATGGTAATTATGTGGGAAAGGTACATTAAACACAATGATCGCTATTCTCCCTGCCAACTTTGAATTTGCAGTCTAAAATGCTGTAAGCCAAAAATACTCTGTCAATCGAGGTGCTCTGAGTAGGTGATGCCTGGTCCGATGCAGTTACTTGTCTTATTCCTTAACTTTTGCATAGATCGCCTTTTCAGGTTTTCGACCTATCAGGATAATTATTTTCTGTTTATGTCTCTAATTTTTGCCTGGACCGCCCTTTCGGGTTTTCAGCCCACCGAGACGCTCATTTTTGCCTAAGCCGCCCTTTCGGGTTTTCAACTTAGCGAGCTTTTTCTTTTTATTATTTTTAGACAAAGTATTTCTTGACTGCATCGGCATTTACAGGACGAGGGAGCTCATCACCATCCATGGTTGCGAGAGTCATAGCACCGCCAGAAAAGGCTTTCTTGACAACATACGGGCCTTCATAATTAGGCGTCCATTTGCCCCTTGAATCCGGCTGAAAGGACAAAATCTTTTTGAGCACAAGGTCGCCTTCGCGGAACTCACGGGGTTGAACCTTCCTGTCAAAAGCCTGTTTCATCCTTCTTTGGTATAACTGTCCATGACACAAAGCCGCTATGCGTTTCTCTTCAATTAAATTCAATTGGTCATATCTATTTTGGCACCATTCAGCTTCAGCCAACTTAGTTTCCATCAAGACTCTCATTGATGGGATTTCAACCTCTACGGGGAGTACTGCTTCCATGCCATATACCAAAGAGAAAGGGGTTGCCCCTGTCGAAGTACGAACTGAAGTACGGTATCCATGTAAAGCAAAAGGTAACATTTCATGCCAATCTTTGTAAGTGACCACCATTTTCTGCACAATCTTCTTGACGTTTTTATTTGCAGCTTCAACTGCGCCATTCATCTGAGGTCGATAAGGAGATGAATTATGGTGCTCAATCTTGAACTCGTCACACAGATCTTTCATCATTTTGTTATTCAAATTCGTCCCGTTATCTGTGATAATCTTGTTAGGAACACCATAACGGCAGATAATATGATTCTTGATAAAACGTACGACCACCTGTTTGGTCACATTGGCATAAGATGCTGCCTCAACCCACTTGGTGAAGTAATCAATGGCCACTAAGATGAAACGGTGTCCATTGGAAGCCTTCGGCTCAATCCGACCAATCATATCGATACCCCACATGGAAAATGGCCAAGGAGAAGAGAGAACATTTAGAGAAGTTGGCGGTAGATGCATCTTGTCCGCATAAATCTGACATTTATGGCATTTCCTGGCATGTTTATAGCAATCAGACTCCATTGTCAACCAATAGTAGCCGGCTCTTAGCATTTTCTTGGCCATTGTGTGTCCATTAGGGTGTGTTCCGAATGAACCTTCATGTACTTCATGCATCAACAGATCAGCCTCATGTTTGTCCACACACCGCAGCAGGACCATATCAAAATTTCTTTTGTATAACACCTCATCATTTAGGAAGAAACTACTGGCCAATCTTCTCAGAGTCTTTCTGTCTCTGTTAGATGCCCCAGGGGGGTATTCTTGCTTTTGAAGGAACATCTTGATATCATAGAACCAAGGCTTGTTATCAACCACTTCTTCGGCCGCAAACACATACGCTGGTCTCTCAAGGCACCGAATACTGATGGTTGGTGTCTCGTTCCGGCGATTAACTCGGTACATTGAGGATAGAGTGGCTAAAGCATCGGCCATTTGATTCTCGTCACGAGGAATGTGATGTAGCTCAACTTTATTGAAGAAAGTCAACAACCGTCTTGCATAATCTCTATAAGGAATCAAACCAGCATGGCGAGTCTCCCACCCTCCTTTGATCTGATTAATCACAAGAGCTGAGTCTCCATAAATGTTGATGTTTTTGATCCTTAAGTCAATAGCTTCTTCAATGCCCATAATGCAAGCCTCATATTCTGCAATATTGTTAGTGCATTCAAACTGTAATCTCGCGGTAAAAGGAATGTGAGCACCTTTAGGGGTAACGATGATTGCCCCAATTCCACTGCCATAGAGATTAACGGCCCCATCAAATATCAAACCCCACTGGGATTCAGGATCTGGTCCCTCGCCAAACACCGGTTCATCACAATCTTTCATCTTCAGATACATGATCTCTTCATCTGGAAAATCAAACTTGATAGACTGGTAATCTTCAACTGGTTGGTGAGCCAAATGGTCTGCAAGAATACTACCCTTGATTGCCTTTTGGGTACGGTACTCAATATCATATTCAGATAACAACATTTGCCAACGGGCAATTCTTCCGGTTAGAGCTGCCTTCTCAAAAATGTATTTAATTGGATCCATTTTGGATATCAACCAAGTAGTATGATTAATCAGATAATGTCGGAGACGTTTGGCAGCCCACGCCAAAGCACAACAGGTCTTCTCAAGCATGGAGTATCGAGATTCACAATCTGTGAATTTCTTACTCAAATAATAAATTGCGTGCTCCCTTCTACCGGTTTCATCCTGTTGTCCCAGCACACAACCCATGGATCCTTCCAGCACGGTTAAATACATGATGAGCGGTCTTCCTTCAACTGGAGGGATAAGGATTGGAGGTTCCATTAAATACTCTTTGATACTGTCGAAAGCTTTCTGACAGTCCTCTGTCCAAATAATCCCTTGATTTTTGCGAAGCAGCTTGAATATCGGCCCACATGTAGCAGTCATATGGGAGATGAATCTAGAGATGTAATTTAATCGGCCCAGGAAACCTCTGACTTGTTTTTCTGTTTGTGGAGCTGGCATTTCTCTGATGGCCCTGACTTTGTCTGGATCTACCTCGATACCCTTTTGACTAACAATGAAACCCAGAAGCTTTCCGGATCTAACACCGAAAGTACATTTGTTGGGATTTAAACGGAGACGGTATTTCCTCAATCTTTGAAACATTTTTGATAAATACTCCACGTGTTCTTCCTCGGTACCCGACTTAACAATCATGTCATCTACGTATACCTCAATCTCTTTGTGCATCATGTCATGAAAAAGGGTGGTCATGCCCCTTTGATAAGTAGCACCCGCATTTGTTAGACCAAAAGGCATCACTTTGTAACAGAAGGTGCCCCAAGGTGTAATAAAAGCGGTTTTCTCTCTATCTTCGACTGCCATCTTGATCTGATTATACCCGGAGAAACCATCCATGAAGGAGAAAACCTTGGATTTAGCTGTGTTATCGACCAACACATCAATGTGAGGCAAAGGGAAGTCGTCTTTCGGACTAGCTCTGTTCAAATCCCTGTAATCAACACACATTCTAACTTTGCCATCCTTCTTTGGAACCGGTACTATATTAGCCAACCACTGAGGATATTCTGAGGTGATAAGAAAACCAGCATCAATTTGTTTTTGTACTTCCTCTTTGATCTTGAGAGCCATATCCGGATGGGTTCTTCTTAATTTTTGCTTTACCGGAGAACATTCTGGCTTTAGAGGCAAATGATGTTCCACAATTTCAGGATCCAAACCGGGCATATCCTGATATGACCAGGCGAAGATGTCAACGTACTCTCTGAGTAAAACGATCACCCTTTCTTTGACAGACGCTTCTAAGGATGCCCCAATCTTGATTTCTTTCTTCTCCTCTTCATTACCCAGATTGATCAATTCTATAACCTCTTTGTGGGGCTGAATAGTTCTTTTCTCTTGATCCAACAATCGTCTGATCTCATCTGGAATCTCTTCATCCTCCTCCTCTACAGCCTCGTAGACAGGGAACTCAAAGTTGGGAGAGGGCATAGGATCATTGTGTTCAACGGGTTTATTGATGCTTAGTCTGCATATGATTTATGATTGATTTCAATAAACAATAGTGAATGCAAACTTCTGAAATTGATTAAAGCTAAGAAAAAGGTGAAACTAAAAGATGTGTACATATTTTGGTTTTTTTTGTGTTACCATTTTTCATGAGAATATAAATAAAATAAAGTGTCACGATAAGAAAAATGACAATATACAAATATTTTTTTTTTAAAATACTTGAAGCTTTAAACAAAGCCCTATTTGAGTTTCACTTTTGCCTGGGGCAGGACAAAAGGATTTTTTTTGAAAGAAAACAAAAATAGACAAACATATTACTTAGATAAAGGTGTGACAGAAGGGACATCAACAGTAACCCAATTGCGGCAAGTTCCTCCAGGAGTCACGAAACAAGGTGGCTCTTCCTCATCCTCATGCTCAATGATAGCATTAGTTTCCGGAGGGGCATTGATAAATCCAGCACCAAGAAAGACATCTGTGATGGGTTTATAAACCACATCCGGCTTACTTCTTTTCGTGGACGGAGTGCAACCCAAACCTCCTTTTTTCTGGCCTTCTGCCAACTGTAATAGACGTCCCCAATGTAAAGCTTCTTCCCCTTGCATCACCTTTTGTGCATCCTTCGCAGTTTTCATAGGTGCTCTGGCCTTTTCTGAACTTCTTTCCTCAATAGAAAGCCCTTGAAAGGCTGTACCATCTTCAATATCAGCACCGATATAAGAAAAACCTGACAGATGACTGACCAATAAAGATTCCTCTCCGTTCACAATCACCAATTTTCCCTCCCGTATAAATTTCAGCTTTTGGTGAAGCGTGGAAGTTACTGCCCCAGCTTCGTGAATCCATGGTCGTCCTAACAAACAACTGTAAGATGCTCGAATATCCATGACTTGAAAGGTGATCTTGAACTCATAAGGGCCAACTAAGATAGGTAAATCTATTTCCCCAATTACTGATTTTCTCGACCCATCGAAGGCTTTCACGATTATTGCACTTGGCCTCAAAAGCGCACCACGGTAGGCGAGCTTGTCCAAAGTAATCTTAGACATCACATTCAAAGACGACCCGGTGTCTACCAACACGTTAGATATGGAATCATTTTTACAAATCACTGAGATGTGTAGTGCTAGATTATGACCTCTTCCTCTTTCAGGGAGTTCCTCATCACTGAAACTTAAATTATTGCAAGCTGTGACATTCCCCACTATGCTACCAAATTGGCCCAAGGTCACGTCATGGTCGACATAGGCTTGGTCCAAGACTTTCATTAGTGCCTCTCTGTGCGCATCGGAATTCAATAAGAGTGATAACATCGAAATCTTGGAAGGGGTTTGTAATAATTGATCCACAATCTTATACTCACTTCTCTTGATCATTTTCAATACTTCATCTGAGTCTTCATACACTCTTTCACTAGTCCTACTAGTATCAGGAATTTGTGTTTTTTCAACAGAACTATCAGTCTTTTCTTGAACAACTCCGGGAAGAATACGCCCGCTCCTCAGTATTTTGCTACTATCTGCAATATTATCCACGGATATCAAAGGAGGAATAGGTATTTCCACCCCATCCTGCAACATGGTGGCATCATACCTATATGGCACAGCTCTCAGGGACGTATATGGCATAGGCCCTGGCAAGCAGATCACTAGCGGGGTAACTGTGGGCTCTCCACTATTATAAATCATCTCAAGACGGTCAGAGGTATTGAATTCTGGAACTATAACGCAAACATCCTCACTCTTCTTTGTGACAACCAATTCTCCCTTATCCATCAACCTTTGTATGTCTTCCTGAACTCGGGAACAACCTTGAGGATTCCTCAAACATTTCTCACAAGTTTCATGATCATGGCTAAACAACTTTGCTTCGCACATTTTACTATGAATAGGTACCAATGGGGTTTTGACATCCTTTACGCTGAGAATGGTGCTTGTTTCTTGGCAATCTTGGATGAAATGGACGGAGGACCCGTGATTGGGCAGCGGATTGTTTCGGACATTAGGATTTTCAACCTTGAAAGACAGCACTTTATTTCGGATTAACTCTTGAACAGCTTTTTTGAGGGCGTAGCAACGTTCCACATCATGGCCTGGGGCCCCTTGATGGAAGGCACAGGTCAAGTCACTACGGTACCAGGTGGGTAATACTGCCGGCACAGGTGGAGGTGGTCTCGTTTGGACAAAGTTTTTGGCGAGTAAGGCGGGGAGTAGATCGGCATATTTCATGGGTATAGGGTCAAATGGTGGATTTCTTTGGGTGCGATTGGGATAATTGTAGGGTTGTTGGGGAGTTTGTGGTCGAATTTGTGGCTGTTGTGGGTATGGTTGTTGATAAGGGTATGAATATTGTGGTGGTGGTGCTTGGGTCATTTGTGGTTGAGATGTAGGTGTAATGGCTGAGACATGTTGATAAGCTGGGTATCTAGACTGGGGTCTTCCTTGGGCCACCATGCCGACCTCGGATTCTTTTTTCTTTGAAAAACTGTTGCCATATTTCTTATTAGCGCTAGTTGGAGCATTTTCTTTTATCAGCCGTCCCTGACGGATCCCCTCTTCCAGACACATTCCCATCTCTACCATCTCAGTGAAACTTCTTGACACAATACCCACCATTTTCTCATAAAAGAAAGGACTTAGAGTATGCAAAAATAACTTGCACAATTCTTTCTCTTCTACCGGAGGACGAATCTGAGCAGCAAGCTCCCTCCACCTCTGAGCATATTCTTTAAAAGATTCTCTCTCCTTTTGGGCCAATGCTCGTAGTTCATCCCTATCAGGGGCCATATATGAGTTGTAGTTATACTGCCGAATAAAAGCACTGGCTAAGTCATTAAAGGAACTGACGTTTGCCCTGTCAAGGTCCATATACCATCTCAGAGCTGCACCGGTTAAACTATCTTGAAAATAATGTATCAACAACTTGTCGTTACTGGTCTGAGTAGACATCTTTCTAGCATACATTATCAAGTGAGCCTTGGGGCAGGTGCTCCCTTTATATTTCTCAAAATCTGGGACCTTAAACTTATGTGGGACCACAACATCAGGGACTAAGCAAAGTTCATGTGCGTCTTGGCCAAATAAATCCTTTCCTCTAAGAGCCCTCATCTCTTTTTGCATCTCATCATACTTGATTTGTAAGTCATCCATCCTGTCATAACCTGCCACACTTTCAGCATGAAAGATGGGCATCTGGGTTTGCGGGATAGTATGAATCAAAGGTGCAGAAACGGTTGCCGTGACCTGGGGTAGTGTATTAACAAGCTGCGGAATAGGAACTGTCGACTGTACATGAGGGATTTCAGATACCACTGGTCGTGAGTCATCTCCGAGGAATCCAACAGGCATGCCCCACGGGTAACCTTCGGGCATCACATACTGAGGAGTACTAAAAGGCGCAGACGAAACTGGAGGAGGTACAAAGGTACTGCTAGACTGAGGTACCGGAGTTGGCACCTGATTCTGGGTGGCCATTAGAGATGCCACCATGCTAGTCAATTTCTCAATCTCTGTCTGCATGGTCATTACCTGCTCACGGAGCATATGGTTTTCTTCCTCAACGTTGCTCATCTTGTTTCTCAACCGGAACCGGGTATTATAAACACGAGTAGGTTTGTACCGAATACGCCGAGCCACCTTAACTGAGAGGGGGAGAAAAAAGAAAGAATATGAGACTCTGTTTTGAAAACTCATGTATGCAGTATGATGCATGATATGCATTATGCCAAAATATGCAAAAGTTTTTTTTCGAAGGACTTTAAGGCAATAATTTTGTAAACATTTTACATAAAATAAAATAATAACAAAAGAAAATTGCACTAATAATTCAAAGGTTACAACCAGTTTTTTTCAAACAAAATAAAAACTAAATCTGGACTTTTGAAGCCAACTAGTCATCAAAGCGTGAATCGAGGCCAGAGGAAAATAAATCCCCTTGCCTCTTCTTTCTCTTGCTATCCTGTCTCAATAAAACATCCTTTTGTTGGAGCAAATCATTCTTCTCAACAATTTGTTGGCTTTGGAGAAAGATCAGATGGTCCTTTTGTTCTAACTCTCCCCTTAGTGTTTCGTTCTCAAGTTCGGCTGCCTGGCATCTTCTTTTCCAAGTGTCTTTCTCACGGGTTAGCTCAGTCAATTGCTCTTGGAATTCCTTTTTGGTATCAAAAGGTAAAGGTAAAGACGACGGTGGGGTAGTCGAAGATAACAACCTCGGCATCCGGTAAGGCATTCCAAAACTTGTAGCTCTATTGATGACCCATTGAGTATAGGATTCACATACTGAGTCTGACTTTGTCCTTAACTGTTTTCTATCAAGTCTTCGAATAGAACCCCAAGCTTGCACAAATTTTTCTCTCACATTCAAGTGATCCTCTTTGTTGCGATAGAATTCATTAGTTAAGGCAAGATTGTTCGGCTTGGTTCTCATCGGATATCCAAACTGGCGTCTGGCAAGGGTAGGGTTATAGCTAATTCCTCCATGCATACCGAGAAGAGGTACGTTGGAGTATCCACCACAACTAATGATAATTTCTCCGACATCCCAAGCTGCAAGGTACCAAACTATATCGGATGGAGTAAGGGACATGATTCTATGAGGCCATGAAAGATTTTCAGGATTAGTTTTGAAAGAGTGGGTTTGGGGTAGATGAGAAATGAACCACTGGTATAATAACGATGCACAACAAAGGATAGTTCCACGTTTGACTAAGGTTCGATCGTGGATGGAATGGTATGTGTCGGCTAGCAATGTCGGGACAGGGTTTTTGGTAAGGAAAATTAGGATGGTATTAATATCGACAAAATCGTCAATATTTGGGAAGAGTACAAGGCCGTATATGAGTAGGGCTAGGATGGAGTAAAAGGCATCATTACTTGCCACTTCGGCAAAAGCAAAGGCTTGTTGGTAGAGGAAATCGGTAGACATGCCTAGGAGGCCTCCTTTAGACGTAAGATTTGCTTTGACAACGGAGGTTTCAAGATGGAGGGCTTTTGCAATGGTTGGAGGTTTAGGAGTGGGTTCAAGGCCGCTAAAAGGTACTTTGTCGGGTATCGGTAAACCAATGAGATAAGAGTATTCTTCAAGGGTAGGGACAAGTTGGTAATCCGGAAAGGTAAAACAATGGTAGAGAGGATCATAAAATTGGACCAAAGTTTCCAAACTTCCCTTTTCAACATTCACTTTGAGAAGACCGAGCAATTTCCCATGATCTCTACGGAAGTCCTCCGGAAAAGTCACTAAGGATCCTAGCTCCTTCAACCTCGATAAATCTAGCTTTTTGAAACTGTATTTCTGGGTGTTTCTCTTTACAACATCCATATCTACAATGTTTACAAAAAATATTGCTTAAGTCCTTCGACATTGGATGAATAAAAATTTATGAATGAGTGCATGCATGATGCGGAAAATATGGCGGGGTTAAAGTATAATGTTGGAGAAGGTGAAACCCCCCACATGGTATGTACTAGGATTATTTGTACCTGCATTACGGGTTCTACAAAGTTCTCAAAGTCATTGACCTCCTCCGAAAATCATCGGGTTACGGAACTACTTTCGATCCAACAAAATCCGTAGAAAAGTCTCATTTGAGTGTAGTATCGCGTATCAACCAATCCGAGACTTACTCTCGATTAGCCACCGCACTACGCCCTAAAGAGGCCAAGATGGGTTAGGTGTAACTAAAGGTCCTCAACATCGTCGGTTCCTTGAAGATAGAATGTCAAACACGACTACTCATGTTGGCACTATTACCTCCAAAGTTCCTCAATTGAGTGTGGTTACCACATATGCCACGGCCGAAACTTACTCTCGGATAGACATTATGATTATACCACTATCCTATCTTATAGTTCCCTCAAGTCCGGGTAGGGGACTTATCTCACCACTCAAAGTAAACCCCAAATATATGTACAAATATTTACAATTATAAAAAAGCGCGAAGATAACAATTTAAACAAGTTAGGTTCAACCCGCTTGGTTGTCCCCAGTGAAGTCGCCATTTCTGTCGCGGTGATTTTTGGATATCGAGTTATTAATTAACTTCGAATCACAATTTGATATTTCACCACCGATCTTTAATTTATCCGAGGGAAAGGGAAAAAGTTCGAAAAAACCCTATTTTTAAAGAGAACAAGGTTCGGGGGTTGGTTATACGAAGGGAAGGTATTAGCACCCTAAGTATCTATAGTACTCTATAGGAACCTCTTGTTTTTATTCTATCTATGCGCTTAATTTATTTGCTTGTAAAAAATGTACAAGTGTGAAATTAAAGGGATGATAAAAATGCTTAAAGAATGATAAAAAAAAAATGTTTTGTTGATTTTATTGATTGAAGAGATAAATCTCATGCCTACGTACCCGAAGGATCAAACCACCGTAGTTCGGGATAAAAGTTACGAGTAAATTTGTTTGTTTGATTTTAAGATTTTGAAAATGGTTTTAAAATACCAAAAGCCAAAAGTGGCAAAAATGTGAGTTTGATTGATGTTAATTTGTGAAAAAAAAATCTATATGGTTAAGTTGATTGAGATTTGATTAAGAAAATAAGATGCGGACACTTGGTTTAAAATCCAAGGTTTGTTGAGAAAATATTTTGAGTGATAAAAATGTTTTGATGTTTTTCGATATTTGAAGCTAAATTATTGCGTATTTTTTTTGAAAGAGGTTTTGACCTCATTTTTTAGAATAAAGCGACTAACCTTTTTTTTTTGAAGAGGTGTTGACCTCCTTTTTGAAAATAAAATACTAATTATTTCTATGGGAATGTTAGGTTCTAAATCACTAAAAGGGTAACGCTAAAACGTCGCAATGACCAAAACTAGGCGCGAAGACGATCCGTAATGATATTTTGATCAAAACGGTGTCTTTTCCCTCGGAACTAATATTCTAACGTTTTTGCGGAAAAGCGATAAATAAATATGCATGAGATGCGATTTTTTCATTTATAGTATACATTTATTCCTAATCACATTCTAAAGTATTTACGAAAAAATAAATATGAAATGAATGCAACATAATGCTATGCAATTTTTTAAATTAAATTTACACCAAACCCTAAAATACATTCTAAAATTCTTTTAATAGAGATAAATAATTAATTAATAAAAGCAATAAACAAACGATTAGACTTAAGTAAGTAATTAAATAAGCTAAAAAAAATTTGTGATCTAAAGAGATCTTCCATATTAGTGCAAGCACTTGACTCAAAAAAGCTTAAATAAGCTATTGTTCAAATAAGCACTTTATTCACATAATCTAAAACAAAGATAAACAAGCAGGGAGGTATAGAAGTAAATCAGAAAAATAAAAAGGGGTACAAACAGTAATAATGAAAACCCAAAGCCCAGTCCAAAGAAAAAAACCTTTTCTGTTCAAACAAAAAACAAAAACGCAGAATCAAGTTATGGCCGTCTGATGGATCAGACGGCCTTGATCTGAAATTAACATGAAAGAAAATCTGGCGTGATTGATCGGGATCAAATAGGCTACAGGCGCGCAGGTGCACCGTAAGACCGTGCACCTGCGCGCACAGAATCACAACATGGTATAAAATAAAAAAAACCCTAAAAATTACAACAGAATCACATTTCTTTCTCTCTCCCACGGCGGCCATCTTCTTCCTCACCTCCCTCTCAATTTTTTTCAGTGTTTTCTTAAAAAAAACAAACAAAACTCCATTGTTTTCCTTCTTCAATCTTAACACAAGTTAATCATCAAACAACAAATATATCATAATCCAAGACCGAATTCAAAATAAACACAAAAACAAACACGAATCGAGAGAAAAAAGAAACAGGGAATGGAAATGGAAAACGAAGAGCAACCTTTGATGCGTGCTTCGGTTCTACTTTTCTTCTTCTCCTTCTTTTAGTTCCTGGTTTCGATCTTCTTTTTCCCCTTCTCGTTTCTGTTTCGATTTGTTTCGGAAATGGGCTTCGATTTCGCGGTTTGATTTGATTTTGTGTTGACGGTTTTGGATTCGGTTTCGTGTGATGAAAACCGGTGACGATGGTTTGGATTTGGTTTGATGTGTTTATGGTTTTGACGATGATGATGAAATTTCTGGGTTTTGGATTTTGATGGTTCTGATCTTTAGAATTTCGTTTCTGGGTTAATGATGCTGATGAAAATTCTGGGTTTGTGATGAACAGATGAAGAATCTGTTTTTTTTAATTTCGTTTTTGATTTTTTGTTTGTATTTGTGTTGATTTGATCTGGAAAAAGATAGAAAAGATGTTGTTGGTGGTTTCTGCGGCTGGAAGAAAATTCTGACCTGGGGAACAGTGTCATAATTACAGTATAAATACTGTGTCAGATGATTAGGGTTGACAGATGAATTTCCCAATTTGGACAAAATTGCCCCTTTGGGCCTGGACAAAAAAAAAATCAGATCTGGACTTCTTTGAAAAAAAATACTGACTAAAAAAACGAAAATAGTAATAAAATAATAAAATAATATACATACCAAATTAATTTAAATAAATAAAACACAAATAAAAATAAAGTGATAAATAAAAAATAATGAAAAGGAAACTAAAAAGCAAAACCAAATAAATGAGGTATTTTAAAATACCTCTCTGCCGAAATTTCGTCAGAAACGAACAAAGAAAAATCCGTCGTAAAAATGACGCATAAAAGCGTTTGGTCAAAAAATGGGGTATGACACAACTTAATTGAAAAAACTTTAAGAATGTGAAATTCGTGAATAGAAGCAGTCAATTTTGAAAACTTCCCAGTATTGACGCTGGCACAAAATCAATTAATTAGAAGACAAATCAATAAATTTATCTTTCCCCTCAGTTATTCATAGACCTGATGTAAAATCCCATAACCAAAAGTATTATTTCTAGTAGTGAAAGAGGAAAAATCAAAGAAGAAATTTTTATATTGCTCTTAAAAGTGAGAAGACAAAATGATTCTTTTAGATGTTTACAACTAAGAAATCAAGTTGTCAATGGTTCAACCGAATGTGCTATAGCCGAATGAAGAATAGTCAAATAAAAAATAGTTAAATGCAAGATAAGAGAGTCTTTCTCAAGTCCACAGAGGTTTAAGAAGTTCGTGGAAATGTTAGAATTAGTAAAAGTTGGTTATGGGATTTTACTTGTGTTTCATGTTTATAGCATCACTAAGTGAAATGACTATTTTCACAAAAAAACGTTCTAAAGTTTGTTACAAGTTAGTTATAGGTACCATAACTAACTTGTAACAAACTTTTAGATTTGCATATGGCTTGTTCTCAAAATACGAAGGAGTTGATTAGAAAAAACCAAATATAACTGCAAAATGCAGAATATCTAGAGCTACCTCATTGGACCAAACATCTCCTACTATAGTAGGGTGTAGGGTGTAAGGTGAAGGTGCAACATATTCACTTGTCTTTTGCATAGCTAGTGTATTCTATACAGGATACAAATTAATCACTATAGTGTGAAACGTATAATCAATTCGTTATGCATGACTTTTTCCTTATGTCGACTTGCCTTAATTGAGATGAAAGACCAAAGACATTTCCTTACTCTCAAGAAGCTTTCAATGTCAATAAACAGTTTAATTATTAGCAGTGCATGCATATATGTCAGAAGATAATATAGTGTTAATAGTGTCGGTTAGAAATTTGTGTGTTCAATTTTAGGACATTCCAGCTGCCATAGAAGAATGAGAAGAAGATGATCAAAATGGTTACATAAATAGAACTATTTCAAAGTTATAGGAATACACTAAACTTTAAGTTTAACTATTTATGAGGGACCAAGGTCCTCTCATCCAACTTGAAGTTTATCCTTACTTTGAATGTACACACTTAGTCACTAGTAAATTATTTTCCTTCTTCCTTGAAGCATGCCTAAATAATCAAAAAATAAATAAAAATATCATTCTTAAGATCTATGTTTTGGTAGTCATCAAGTGGTCTTATTAAGAAATTTAACGTTTTAGCCAACATTTAAAGACCGTTCGTGGATCAGGATTGGATGGAGTCAGCACCTCTTGACTGCATGCCATCAGTAGTAATATCACGATCATTTGATCAACATCAGACCGTTTAATTTGAAATTAAGTTATAATTTAGATATTTAAAAAAATTGAAAGCTACTAAGTTTGGTCTAGTGATAAAAAGTTTGAGTAGTATATATAAGATCTTGGGTTCAATCTTCTGCTTGTAGCGACTGCATTGAATCCATTACCTTGAAAAAGTGAGTAAATGAAACGATAATAATGGATTAGATAGAGGAGGGATCCGTTGACTCCAGGAGTAAGTCTCGATTGACTTACTCTGCTTAATAACTCGATATTGACATTATATTACTTCAATCCAACCGTTGAATTCAAAGATCTCATTGAGTAGATCAACTCCACAAATTTTTATAAAAAATCAAAACCGTTTGATACTTTTTCTGATAACTTCACTTGAACGTGCGACAAACTTTTAAAAAAACCGTTGAATTTCAATAGTCTGAATACATAACTATATTTTTTGGATTTTTATAAAAATTTGTAGAGTTGATCTACTCAATGAGATCTTTGAATTCAACGGTTGGATCAAAAAAATATAATGTCGATATCGAGTTATTAAGTGAAGTAAGTCAATGAAAACTTACTACCGGAGTCAACGGATTCCTCCACGATTAGATAAAGTAGAAAGTAATTTTAACTTATCTTTTAAACATTCTTCGTTGAATACATCTGGTTGATGTCAATAGTGCCGGATTTGTGGTTTATCAGGCCCGTGCGTAATCACCTACACAATGAAAACATACAGTAATTCCAAGCAAAATTTATAATTTATGTGGGTTGAGCTTAGTGTGCTCATTCATTGTCCTATAGGAAAAGAAATTTGTTTTTCCAACGCGTGTTTTTTTTTATACCCAAAAATCTTCAAAAATCCCATTTTGCCATTGAACAAAATTCGGGACGTAAAAATCGAAAAAAATTTAGTTTAAATTTCAAAAAATTTCGGTAAACATAATCCGAAATTATTTTTCAAGGCAAAAAAAATTCGGTAAACATAAACCAAATTTTTTAACAAATGGTAAAACAGAAATCCATGGATTTTTAGGGGATATAAAAGAAATACAGGGGACTGGAAAAACAATTTTCATAGGAAAAATGTTGAATAGGCTCATTCAATAGGTGTGTTGTGAATTACGTAGTAATTGGGTACTTCACATTGCCATTACATGAGTTTTAGAGTTGAAAACAAAAAGACAATCTTAGAGAGATCAAAAGAGGGAATTTTTAGGATTAAAAGTTGAGTGCTTTCGGGAGAATTTAGGATTGGGAAAGCATTTTATAAACACCTTGACTTCACGAGTAGAGGTTCAGGAAAAATGTATAATTAGGATTGAAGGTTAATTCTTGTAATTGTTTTTGGAATCTCTTTGTAATGAAACTCTTTGAATTCGTGGAATGAAGGGTTGCTCTCTCTCCGGACGTAGGTCATTGTTGGACTGGATAAACAAATATCGTCGTGTGTTCTTCTTCTTCTCCTTGATCGTATTGCTTACTTCCTCCGTCCTAAAATAAGTGACCTATTTTTTACCTTGAGTACTATTCATATGATCTACTTCGACTATATTTTTCTACTAATATATATATGCAAATATTAGCATATGAGATGTTGTTTGATTTGTCTCGACGAATATTTTCTAAATATATAATTTTTATAATTTTTAATAAAATATAATTTAAGATATTAACAATTAAAGTTGTACATTGACAAACGTGTCAGTGATCAACTAGGTCAGTTATTTTGAGACGGAGGGAGTATTTTTTTTTCGTGATTATTATTGTGTTACTTGGTTATTTAATGAGAAATGATATTTGTACAACCACTTTTGGACAACATTGTACACAACATTCTCTCTCATACTCTCATAGTATTTTTACTCTCTCCTCCTCTATTTCTTTATTATTTTTGTCCCAAAAGATGAAACGAAAAAAAGGTTGTCCCAAATGTTGTCCCAAAATTTGTTATACAAATAACACTCCTCTTATTTAATTGCTACTCCACGTACACAATTTACAACAATTTTGAGACTATAACACATAGATTTTGATGGTAAAACATGAGGGCTAATGTTTTGCAAATTTTGTTTTTTGTGTCGGACATACTTTTTATTAAAAATTTGTAGGTGATAATGTATTTAGGCTTTGCCTAACATGTAATAGTAAGGCATTAACTGCCGCAACAGTAGTGTACGATGCAAATGTTGAGTCTACAAATTTTTGTGGAACCAAAATGATACAATAATTGCTTTTTGTTTTAAAAACCGCATTAATTATAGTATTAAACACGTTGAATAGTTGGAAATTTGGCTCTACCGAAACTTAACTATCAGATTTTTGGATTCCCAGCAGGCAGCAGCATCTGCACATAGCAGCGTTTGTGAGAAATCAAAATCCTAGGTAGGGACTTCATACCGTACAGTACCTTACAAACATTCAAAGGCCAATACTGTTAGTTGAATTATAGGTCAATATTGTTAGTTGACTTGACTTCAGCATTAACAATAGAGATAACAAAATTATAACGAAAAATAGATTAAACAAATATTGTGCGTTAGGAGAGGTGACAAAAAAAATGTGGATATCCGCCGATAAAATTTACCACACATATTTGGATAAAATAAATGGATATGTTAACTACTTGTTAATTAATTTATAGAGATAGGGAGAAAATGATATTTGTATTTACATATATCCAAACCGTCAAAACCTAATGACATGAAAAGAACATGTGGTTGCAATCTTCTTAATCACTAAAACAAAAGGCATAACCTGAAGCATGATTATTAGTAATGATACCTTTTGTAGCTAGTGTAGCACGAGTAGGTAATATCTCCAACAAGCGCCAGCCGAACACTCCTACCTCGGAGGGAATATCGTTCTTCCACAATTTTCTAATTGCGAACAACACATCATAATTCAATTCACGCAAATTGGTGCTTGTTGTTGCACCAGGGGCCGTTGTGCCAGGTGCTCTCATTCTACATGCCAAGACCGACATCAATGGAATTTTTAATAAGAGGAAAATCCGTCGACTTTAGAAATCGTGATGGTTGAAGGCAAGAGAATATGTCAAGCCGACTGACAATAATAGTCTACAATCTAACCTACGTCAAACTCATGTCAGGCAATTTTTTTAGATAGAGAAGGTTAAGATTTTTTATAAGCCTATTTTAAAGGCAAAACTACAATTCAATAAAATTATTAAAAAAAAAAACATTTCACGTCTATCAAGATTCAAGATGACCTACTTAAATAAATTAATAATATTTTTTAATACTATTATTATTATATTAGATTTTGTACTTTTTATTATTTCAAAGAACACGGAATGAGAGATAAAACAAACAGTCATTATTTCAATAGGCCATCCTTAATAATGGATTATCACAATTCACAAGTCACAACACACAAGGCCCATTTTGATTTCGCGTCCCCTAGATTTCCCAAAATACCCTTCTCGCAAGATAACTAGCGAACCTTATACAAATAGTTTTATAGAGGGCGAAGGAAGGGTAAGGGGAACAAAAATAAGTAGCAAACACCGGGGGTGCAAAATCTAAAGAAAAAAAAAATACAATTCGCTACTTAAGTTGCAAACTGTGTTTTTTCTTTAGATATTTGCCCCCTTTAGCATTCACAACTTAGGTAGCGAGGGAGATATTTTTGGAATTTCCAGAGGCACGCGAGAAAATCCACGGCGCGAAATAAAGGTTCTCTTAAAAAAATGATCAAATACATGAATGGGGAGAATGGCTTTCCACAATCAACATGGCAAATTTACAGTATAATTGGCATCAAGAAATTGTATATCCATCTTGCCTCGGATTTGATGTATTTGACTTACAAGGCAATGACCACTCATATTCTAAAAGATTAATAAACTTTATTGCCATATTTGCAAAATCAAATTAGTGCAGCTGGTCTAGTGTACTCTCCCTCTAAATTTTCACACGTTCTTGTGTAATCTCTACTCTGCATGTGTAAAAAAAAGTAAACTAAAAGCTTCAACTTGTGAATACTCTATTCTTCAAAATCTTTTCTGCTTCAGATGCACTTAAATGTCTGATCCCATTCCCCTTCAGCCATCTCTTCCCCCCTGTCATACATTCTTGCACTCTCTTTTCATCCATCTTCAACAACTTCAGACCATCGTTTATATTTGGGAAAAAACCTTCCGGCCTCAAACACCATGTGCCAAATACTCCGAATAAAACATCTAAGTCACTTCCAAATCTTTCAACACCGCCATTATGAAATTTTGCATTGCTAAGGAGAATACCATTAAAAAATAACCGATCTATTCCTGCAGCCAAACTTCTCCAAACCCCGACAAAGTCCCTACTATTCAAACCTTCTTCTACCACTGACATTTTACCTTGCAGATAATCCAAGGCCTCTATTAGAGTCTTTGACACTGTCCATCCTTCTTCGATCTTCTGCCATTGCTTTTTGTTCTTCAGATATTCTCGAGAACGGGCATCAAATCCTCTCAAAATAACTACAGCTATCTTTTCAACCCACTCTGTTCTGAACTCTTCCAACTTTTTGATCTCGTCGTCAAAGATAACTCTATTGGAACTCTCTGGCAACCCTTCACTATCCCTATTTGTATTACTTGGTAATTCCACTTTGTCATCATCATCCACCCCCATCTCAAGGAAAAAGACATCCTCAGACCATTCCTTTAAAACAGATTCAAAGTAATGAGCGGCATTGACGGAAAATGCAACTTTAATTAAAGCATCATTATCAGTTAAGGCAGTCAACCCTTCAGCTTCTTGGCAGCGGATAAGTATGGAATCAAAAAACTTTCTTATAATCGGCACACCTACTAATCTGAGAAATTTTGACCTCAAAGTAACACTAGGCAATGACCGACAACGTTCAACAACCGATGCTAGATGGCGAACAAAGGCACTGGAAACCAGAGGAGACTTGTGATCATCAGTACCTGATGAAAGAACTACACTTTCAATTTTCTTTTTCCAATTATTCTCATTTTCAATGTCTGGTTTCAACTTACCTAGGGTATCACCTAGCTCTATTTTTGCCCACAAATCAAGCCAGTCTGGACGATCACAAAATACAGATAGAGAAGAAATTCTCTGCAAGATATCATCATCTAAAGATAACAAAATCCCAGAATTTTCTACCATAGATATAATCCTTTTGTCAAAAGCTATCATCAAGTCAATGAGGTGAAGCCATGATATTCTAGCAGATGACTGAACACCTGTAAGACTCTCCTCGTCTAGTTGAGTAATGTAACTAGGGAAAATTTCCTTTGCCAAGTATGTGGATAAGGAGGTTACCATTGATGAGATCCATTCTTCTCGACAACTATATCCAACTACCTTAGCTTCATCAACCAATGGCTGCAACATTTCATCCACAGAGTCAACATAATCCCTTGTGATCTTATACACGAGGGTAAAAATAAATTCTGGCTTATCAATCCATTTTGAGAAATGCTTTTGGGTAGCCAATGATAGGGGATTCACAAGCTCTTCAATTGCCCAAAGTGGTTGTCGTAGGGCAACCTCCCTATCATGGCCCACAAGTTGTCTTGACTTCCTTTTCCTTTGCAACTCCTGTAGGTTGCACAAAGCAAGAAAGTTTTCAGTGTACTTGAGCTTATGATCGGCTTGCATGCTTTGTAGAGGATTCAAAACTTGGTTTCCAATCCTTGTATCTGAGTTTGAGGAAGTAAAAGCGGAAAGAGGTGGGGGCCATCCAAGCGAAGCTAGAAGTGACCGATGATCAGCAATGGCCTGAGGTCTTAAAATGGCTAGAGCTCGATCTACTCTATGGTCAACTGCTGATACAAGATGCCTCCATTGGGGGTGTATATTTGTAATTGAAGTCAATATTTCTTCTGCCATTTTAAGTTTTTTAATGGCAAATAGACGCATATCCTGCAACAATTGAAGATATATTATGGAATATAGTAATGTAGGAATTCCCAATATCATCATATATTCATATTATGATAGTGTGCTCACTCCTGAATTCTCGTCAAAAGAATGCTTCCTTATGTTTTTGCTCATGGTATACGATACAGCGTCTTCAATATCACCAACCAAAGTATCAAGTTTCAATGCTGTCTCTGGAAGACACACAAAGGACTTTTAAGAAGCTAAAAGATAATACCTAAGAAATCAAATCAAATGCAGTACGGTAACCATCATTGAAAAGCAATCATTTTCTTGATAATCATATCAAACACATCGTAAAAATCATTGAAACACAAAAGTTTCAAGAAAAATGTCATCTCCCATTCTTCCCAAAATACCGTTCGATACACAACGAATATATCAAGCTTTTGTTTCATCTATATAAGCAAACAAAAACAACACCATTAACATGAAAAAGACAACACCAAAGAAAATAACCATCATTTAAAAATCTTAGTGTTTCTGTACAAAAAAAATAAAAAACATATCATAACCATTTACATAGCATTGTCACTTCAGATTTAATGTGTGTCTAATGTTGGAGTCCGACACAGATACGACACCGGTGACACATGTGCTTGTGTTCAGTTACTTAAATTTCTCAAACTATTATCGGTGTCGTGCATTTGTGCTTCATAGATAATAATCAATCAAATCAAATCAAAATTTAATTTGCACAATTCTCAAACTATTATCGGTGTCGTGCATTTCTCAAACTATTTCTCTAAATTGTTTTTCAATTTGCACAATTCTGAAAACATCAAATCAAAATTCTTCAAGCAATGTTCTTCCATTTGCACAATTAAAAACAAATTCAAGCAGAAGAAAAAGAAAAACTAACCTGCATAAACACGAACTGTCTCCAACCTAGCAACTTCCTTCGCCAAAGTCGCAAGTTCCTCTCTAAAACCTTTACCATCTCCTTCACCTCTTCCTCCATCTTCATACAACAAAACGAAAATCAATTTCTCAAAATTCAAATAAAAGAAAAACCTAAAATGAAAAAAATCATAGAATCGAAGCGTGAATCAAACCTGGAACAATGCTGGAGGAGCACGTAGCAGATAGTTCATGCAATTTGTTATTAACACCGTCGAAGAGGCTATGAATTTCGCCGGAAAATGAAGCGTATGCCGCAAGACCTGCTCCGAGTCTCCGAGTTAACTCGGCAAGAGCCCGATCCAACTCAGAGCACTGAATTTGAAGCTCGGAGACGAAATTTGGAGAATCGGCGAGGACAGTTGCGGTGGGGAACTTGTGGTCGAGGAAGGAGAGTGCGGAGTGCGAGAGTTGAGAAGGTGGTGGCAGTGTTTGGAGTGGCTCCATCGTGGAATTTGAATCTGGATGATTCTGGAATGTTGTTATCCGCCGTGTGCGGTGTTGACCGGTGTCGGAGTAAGATGAAACTCCGGCGACGGATCGGACGATGTTACAATGGACTGAAGTTGGTTATTAGTTTGGGTTGATCCAAACCAGGTCTCGGTTTGATGGTTATTTCCTTCTTTTGTTTAATCGTTTTTTTTATAAGATTTAGATCGTTTTTATTTTTATTATTTTCATTTGTATTTTTTTTACCAATTATTCTCTTTTGTATTAATATTCGTTATGACTTATGAATTTAATTTATATGCCTCATCGGTGTAAAAGAATTTTACACATGCGTCCAAGAATATAATGAAGTTATAAACACATGACATGTCACATTCAATAAATTATGTGACAACATATAATTAGACATATGTGTAAAATAACATTACACTGACATCCATAAAAATTATACTCATCAGTTATATTAGTTATGCCTAGTCAAAATGAAGAGTTCCCTTCTAATACAGGAAAGGAATATGTGTATATAATCATTATGCTAGAAGAAATGCGTGTGGAGCAGACCTTCATGAAGAATTGCATTACACACTTTGATCAGTTTGATGAGAAATTTGATAGATTTGAAGGCTTCATGTAGAATCACTTTGGAGTTAACCCTAACCAAGATGATGGTGATGAATGAGATCATCACTTCATTTAACTTGCTTTTTTTTTTTTTGGCATGCTTTTTATTTTATTGTTGCATTTTTAAGCATTGTAATAACCATGTTTTGTTTTTGCTTAGATTGCTTATTCTCTTTGCACTTCTCGTCATTTTGTATGAACAATATTTAGTTTATGTATGAAATGTTTATGCATTTGTTATATTTGTTCCTTTAGCACATATTTATAATTAGGGATATTTTGTTGAATAATGCATTTCGAAAAATGTAAGTATATTGTTTAACTTTTCAAAATTATTTTAAATGAGATATTGTTTATTGGTGTTTTTTGTCTTTTTGATAATGTCAAAGGGGGAGAAGGAATAAGCAAGAATGGAGAATCAAGATCGAAGATATTGTTTCACAATTGGCATAAACTCATGGGAACAATGGTTATGCTCTCTTGGTATAATTTTTCAATTAATCAATTGTGAGTGACGAGATATTTAGTTAATGTTTTGTCTAAGTTTTCGGTTGGAATAATTTCTGGTATTTATTAAAAAATTATACATTTAATATAAAAGACACAAATTTCAATACAAATATTACTTTACACTTCTTAACATGTGTAAATTTACACATCATAGAAAAATCATTATTGTTTGCAAAATTTCAATTAAGCTTGCAGGTGGCTTTTTATTTGTTGATATTGCTTTTGAATATAAAGCTATTTATTATCTACTATTTTTTTTACTAATTTTATTAGCTACTATTTCATTTTAATGAAATCATTTTGTCTCATTTTGTTCCTAACATTCTGGTATCAAAGCTCTCATTGGAGCTGATAAAATAAAAAGTTGCAGACTCTGAGTGAGTTGTAAACAAAAACTGAGTAGCGAAGAAATTTTGTGCGGCCTGCAATTCCCTGCTTCGATGGTCATTATGATCATTGGAGTACGTTGATGGAGACTTTTCTCCGCTCAAAAGAGTATTTGAGCTTAATAGAGACCGGTTATGTAGAACAATATGAGTTGTGACTGATGCGGAAAGAAAAAGGCTAGACGAATTGAAGTTGAAGACTTGAAAACAAAGAATTATTTGTTCCTAGCTATTTTTCAATTTACTCGTATTATCTTTCTTGTCTAATACGTTCGGGATAGATGATAACTTCATTATTACACGCTAAAAGTAACATAATTCAAGGGAGTTTAGAGGACCTTTTGATGTTCTTTAAGCCTTGGAATAAGAGAAAAACCCATTTTTGAAGATTTATCTTGTGTTGGAAGAAGCAGGAAAATATGTGAAAAAAGCTGAAAAAATGTGCTGCGCCCTGGCGCGAACTTCTGTTGTTTGGTTCTGTTTTCCTGCATTTTAGCTTGCGCCCTGGCGCGAACTTCTACTGTTTGGTTCTGTTTTCCTGCATTTTAGCCTGCGCCTTGGCGCGATACTGCTGCGCGTAGGCGCAGATCTGTTACAGTTCTGGCGCGTAGGCGCAACAGGCATGTCCTATATAAGGAAAAGCCAAATTTTGGATCCGGGTTCGGCAGTTGGTGACGAAAATTGAAGCTTTGAAGCTGAAGTGGTCCTGGATTCAAGAAGATTGAAGATTGGAGCTTCTTCCACACTTTGATCATGAATTCTTTGATTCATCTCCATGTAATCTTTGTCTTTACTATGGATTTCTAGATAATTAGATTGGATTCTTAGGGAATTATCATGTTATTAGTTTGATCTATGTGATTTGAGTTAGTATTGTATGAATCATGGTTTAATTTCAATCAATTATCCTTTGTGTTTAATGCTTTACATAATTAGGCCAATTATGTGATTGATCGAATAGATTTGTTTTATCATGAGAGTGAAAATGAATCTAGGAAATAGGGATAATTGAACAATTGCTATCATTTTAGAGATATTAGATTAGTAATTGGGATCATTGGATTATGTGTGAAAAACCTCATTAAATCACTACTCATCTAAGAGATTGGAGAGTGGTGATGGAATGAGAGGATCATATTACCAAGAAATTGGATATGATCAGTTTTGATTAATTCATCTTGAAATTAAATTGTGTCATTCATCTATACGAAATTCAATTCACCAAGCTAATTGCATTGATATGAACCGAAGGAATCCAATCGCTTCACAAACTGTTTTCTAAAGTCTTCTTAGCAAGTTTAATACAACAAAACCTCCCCCCAAATACATGTTATAAATATGAAGTTTAGCATTAATTGCCTAGTTTAGTTGATTACCACAATCCTCGTGGTTCGACATCCCTTTTTGATACTATAACTTGATAGTTCGTGCACTTGCGAGAATTATTTCATCAATAGACGTTTCAATTTAGTGGTGCTCCCGCATCATAACTCTTTTTGAAAAACTTTCAAAGCTGAAACTCAACTTGTTCACCTCGCTCTAAGTCATTGGTCATACATCTAACAATATATAGTAAATCATTTATTAATATATGCATAAAATACAAAATAAATAAGTTTTGTTTGTCGAAGTTGAAATAGAAATCAAGATTATATGTTTATGATGAATAAAATATGAGTATGAGCATATAAATTATTTCATCATACATATATAAAATTTATTAAAATAACTAATTTAGAGAAGACAAAAAATCCATACGCTTGGTACTCGTGGTTGTGGATAAAGTCTACCATAGACACGAGACAAAGAGTTTAACGTATACATGAAGATAAAATAAACTTATATAATAAATACTCATAAACAATGACGACTCTAAATGTATTTCAAGATGGACCAAAGACCCATATTTAAAGAGACACAAAAAAAAATAGTAAATGTTTGATGAACATAAATTTATTTTAATATTTTTATCAAATAGTTAGAGTATATATATATATATATATATATATATTTGTTTTTGTAGTAACAATGTACTTCGTAAGTTCGCACGATTATCTTTTATTTGTATGAATGTAAAAAATAAGGATAGAAAAGAAAAAGAAATAAGAGATCACATAAATGATTATGCATGTAGTATTAGTATTACATGAAAATTTTAGGAGAATGACTTCTAATATATCATGCATTTAATAATTGGTTGTGAGTGTCGTTGGTGATTGATATGCATGACTCCAAAATTCGTATTTAATATATGATAATGAGAAAATTGTGTATGATTTATTAATATTAAGTTTTAATTTTTAATTTAAACTTCATAATTAGTTGGTGATGTCATGCTTGTAATTGCTTGATGGTGTTCTTCATGATTGATATATATGACTTCAAATGTCATATTTAACACATGAAAATGAGGGAAAACAAATTGTGTAACTAATATGTAAAAAAATATTGTTATTGTATAATATTTGTGTTTTCGTCATTTCTTTAATTAAAATTTACAAAATTTAAATTTCTAGATTAAAAATAAAATTCCCATTTGCTACATCAACATATTATGTGATAAGACATGTTGACGTGACATGTGAGTCACTTGTCACGTGTACGTTGATTTGGTCAAAATTAGTGGATGTCATCTTCTTGCAAAAGTGACTAGAGTTTTTTTTTTTTTTTTTAATAAACAACAACTCATATTATTTCATTATTCAACAAAGTAGAAATACAAAGTGGTAGTGCTTCAAAAGTACAGCGACTAGACCAAGAAATGGCCGCCTTGACAAGCGTATGAGCAACCATGTTCCCTTGTCGCTTAATAAACTTAACCACAAAGTTTGGATTGTTTAACATTACGTTCTTAATTTGACAAATAATTGAGCTAAACTCCGAGTTACCCCTGCGAAAATTCTGAATTGCATTCACCACATTCTTCGAGTTCGTTTCAAATATAACGCGGGAATATCCTCTTTGTGTCATAGCTTTCAAGGCTTCCAGCAAGGCATTAGCTTCTCCTTCTATAATGGACTGGTTTCCTGCACTCCAAACAGTTCTAGGTGATGCAAAATAACCCCTATGATCGTGCAAAATCCATCCGACACTAGTTTTGTGTAACGCTTTGTGAAATCCCGCATCTACGGTGCATTTATACACCCTAAAGGAGGATTCTGCCAAGTAGTTTGCTGATGTTGCTGTTCTGGTTGAAACACGCCATTTCTTACTTGTTGTACTTCATGTCATTCATTCCATAAATACCTAGCTTTAAACCCCAAGCTTCGTCCCGGCTCCTTTTCATCATTATAAACCTTGTTGTTTCTATTATTCCACAGTATCCAAGCAAGCATTGCAAAATCTCCCGCTATTTCCTTATTTTCCACCGCACATATGTCCTGAATTACATCTTTTGCGCTATTAAAGTGTTGCAGCCGAGGGGCAATTACATGCTCCATCCCCGTGCTTGTTCTTGCTTGTATGCTGTCCTCACAGGTAAACATAACATGCCAATCATCCTCAACATCGTGATTACAAAGTGGGCACGTCACAGTACATGGTACTCGTCGCTATTGTAACCTAGCCCTCGTTGGTAAGCACCCTTTACATATCCTCCATAGTAGATGTTTGGCTTTAGGAGGAACATGAATACTCTAAAGACTTCTCCATTTCTCATTGCTTTCCATGGCTGCCATCATTCTTGTTAACATCAAATTATAATCGCTTTTGACACTATACTCCCCATGTGTACTATCAACCCACAATAACTTGTCCTCCTCAATTGAATCAAACAAGGGGATATCAAGATCTAGAATTTGGTTAGTAATATGCAAGGGAAAGAGAGAATCAATTTTTTCCTTGTCCCACATCTTCATATTTGGCATCATTAGCTCATTAACATGAATATTATGCACACCTTATATTTGGGGTGACGGGATCCAAGCTCCTTCGTTGTCTCTTAACCATGTTTCCTTCATAATATTGATGTGAGTCCCCTTACCAATACTCCACCTACAACCATTCTTTAGAATTTTCCTAGCTTTCCAAATACCCCGCCAAGCATAGCTCGGGTTGTGACCCAGACGTGAATCAAATAGAGAGGAGTTTGGAAAGTACCTTGCTTTGTATATTTGAGCTACTAAAGTGTGTGGCTTTGTCATGATGTTTGAAAGGTCTTCTTGTGCTGCCATGCTCAGATTTCTGCTAAAGAAAACCTCCGATTTTGTCAAGTATTTCTTGGCCTGGCGCTTCTTCATAAATGTTAAGGATTCTCATCAAGTTTCTAGTTTCATCTAAAGTTGACCTGCAAAACAAGAATCAATCATTAGCAAAAAGGAGGTGGGACACCGAAGGTGCCCCTCTGCATATTTGAACTCCATGTAAATCTCCTCCAGCCACTGAATTTTTTACCAACGCTGAAAGGCCCTCCGTCACCAAGATGAAAAAATACGGTGAAAGAGGGTCTCCCTGCTGTAGGCCTCTTCCTGCAAGTATAGGACCAATTTTTTCAAAGTTCACCAAAACTTAGTAATTTACTGAACTAACGCATAACATCATCCAGTGAATCCACTGATTAGAAAAACCCAATCTATCAAGTATACCACGCATGAAACCCCAATCAACCTTATCATAAGCCTTACTAATGTCAATTTTAAGGGCAAGCTCCCCTTTTGCACCTCTTGTTCTTCTTTTCAACGCATGAATAACCTCTATAGCGATAAGGGCATTATCAAGTATTGACCTCCCTTCCACAAAAGCTGATTGTTCCTCCGACACACATTTATCAAAACATCTCTTTAGTCTATTTGCCAGCAATTTTGAGACCATCTTATAGAGCACATTGCAAAGAGATATTGGCCTCATGTCTGTCATGGATTTAGGATTTTCACATTTGGGTATCAGACAGATTTTGGTTTCATTCAATGTTGAAGGGAAGTACCCCCTCTCCAACCATTCTTTTGTTGCCTCATATATGTCATCTCCACATAAATCCCAGATATGCTGATAAAAAGCTGGGTTAAAACCATCCGGCCCCGGAGCTTCATCCGGATGCATCTGAAAGAGAGCCTCTTTAATCTCCTCTCTAGTAATTGGTGCCACCAGCCTCTCATTATCTTCATGTGTAATTTTCGGTTCAATCAGAGATAATATCGGGTCATGGGCTGTCGTGTTAGCTTTAAAGAGTTTATCAAAATAATTCATGGCTACCTCACAAATTTCAGGCTGAGTTCTGACTTCAATATTCTCTGCATTCTGAATTTTATCATCCTCTTCGCCCATTGTCTTGTTGAAGCAGTTGTGTGAAAAAACTTTGTATTTAGATCACCTTCCTTCAACCAGTGTGTCTTTGCTCGTTGTCTCCAGTAAGTTTCCTCTTGAACTAAGAGCTTTGCATGTCTTTCTTGAACCTCCTTGTACCGACCTGTACTAGATATATCTTGTCGTCCCCTTAGTCTCTCCATCTCTTCACCACACTCCAGCAGCTCCTGTTTGAATCTAAATTTTTTCCTTCTCCCCCACTCTTGGAGTTTATCCGCACATCTAGCTGTTTTGTTGGTTACTGCAACGTCTCTTCCTCTACCCCAGCCATCCTCCACCACCTCCTTTATGTCGTCCTCCTTCAACCAACTATTTTCGAACCAGAAAGAGTAGACTTTTCCATTAGTGGTCGTCAATGAATTTTGAATCAAGATGGGACTGTGATCATAATGAGAGGTTAGTAAATTCAACAACTTTACGTTTGGATAAGTCATAAGCCACTGCGAGTTTGCCATGGCACGGCCGAGTCTTTCTTCGATAACATATGGAGTTCCTCTACTTTTAATCCATGTATAAGGGTAACCTTCCAACTGAATATCTGTGAGGTCACAGTCACTAACTGCACTTCTGAAACCATTACACAGCCAATTAGGGTGGGGCTGAATTCCTCTTTTATCTTCCTGTGATAACAAGTCATTGAAGTCACCAACAATACACCAAGGTAGGTCTGACATGTCCCGCAACTCTCTTAGCATATCCCATGCATGTTGCCTCCTTCCTCTTTTTGGGTATCCGTAGTAACATGTGAGTCTCCATTCTGCCTCTTCCTTCTCTTTCACTATCAAGTTGATGAAATTTCTAGAGTAGTTCATCACTCGACAACTGATTGTGTCTCTCCACATAACTGATAAACCTCCACTTCTCCCTTCCACATCAATTGATAAATAGGATGTAAACTTCAGTTGGACTCGTATACGCTCCATGAGTTGAGCTTTTGATAAGGTTTCTGACAAGAACAAAATATCTGGCTGGTGGCGTTGAGCAATGTTTCGAAGATTTGGAATTGCACTCGAGGTGCTCAATCCCCGGCAATTCCAACTTAGGATTTTCATTGGTCCCGACAGGCCTGGTTGCCATGACCTGCCGTTAAAAAATGCTTATTCTCTTCCTTGATTATTGTACTGCTGTTGTTATCCTCCTCCCTTCTCCTTTTTTTCTCGCTCTGCACTTCCATGTCCTCATTATTTTTCTGGGTCAGCATTAGTTCAGATGGGCTCTGGGTGGGGTTATTTTTCGGGTTAGCAAGCTTTGGTTTTTTGTCGGGTCTTGGTAGGTTAGATGTCGGGTCGGATAAGGGTAATTGGGTTGTATGGGTATTCAAAATTGGTTTATTGGGTCCACGCTGGCTAGGGGTAATTATTTTGTTTATTTTTGTTTGGTCTTTAATGATTGGTTAGCTGGTAAAAGTAAGGGTATGGTGAGGTAATGATTTTATTTTAAGGCTTTCCGTTGCAGGTCTGTTAATGATGATGGGATGGTTTTGTTGGCTGGCAGAAGCTACATCAATGTTGTATAAGGTTGTCAGGTTTTTGTCTGCTCCCATAAATGTGGGAATGAATATTGGATTAAAGTTGGCGGCGCCTGGTTGGACTGTTACGTTTTGCAGAATGCGTTGTGGGCTAATAGCAGGAGTTATAATGTTAGGCATTGATTGGTTGGGCTGAGTGTCTTGATTGGTTATTGATTGGGTGTGGCTGGTCATTAGTGATTGCTGACCATCATGATTAGTCATTGATTGGGTATGGCTGGTCATAATTGCTTGCTGATTGGATTCATGCGTGTGACTAGGATTATTTGCTGCCACCTCAGCAACGTTGGGACCCGTACTAGTGCTTCATGGCGGACTTGTTGGTTGTGTCGATGCGTTACCTCCTTCTTGCTCTCCTCGGCCACCTCGCTCCTCCCTTAGCCACCGTGAAACTAGTCTCCCTCCTTGTCTTCGTGGCTCCGCTCTAATGTCCGATGACCACTCTCTTTTTTCGTCATCATGCTCCATTGCAAACCTCACTTCACACTTATTCTCGGCATGTCCCATAACGCCACATACGAAACAGAAAACTCCCAGCTTTTCATACTTGAAATTCACAGTACACCATTTCCCATCCTTGTTCTTCACTTTAGTGTCTCTCTTAAGCGGTTGTCTGACATCAATTCTGACACGAATCCTCATGAACTGCCTCAAGAAGCTTGAATTGTTATTCTTATCGTACTCCACAAACGTGCCGATATAGTTGGCCAATGTTATACCGACATTCTCCTTCATTAACCCCATTGGAAGGTTGTGAACTTGTGCCCATAAAGTGACATGGAGTAGTGTAATGTGTTCAATTTGCATTCCTAATTGCACTTGCTCCAATATTAGCATATTATTATCAAAGGACCAAGGGCCACCGTTGAGTACCGCTTCCGTATCGAGTGGATGAGCAAAGTGAAGAAGGAATTTCCCAGTTGTTGCTTGTTTGATTGTGACTCCCTTCACCGGTTTCCAAAGCTCCACCATTCTCACTTTCATAAAACTGAAATGAATTGCCTTCTCGCAAAGGAAACGACCCACTAGACACCACCGAAGATCCACCTGTTCATCTCCCCCCTCTTCAAAGTCGAAACTAAATCCCTCCTCCTCCTCCTCTTCATGCAATGATAAACCGTCAAGATTAGGATGAGCCATAGTAGTACACCGAAGATGCCATGCAAAAGTTTTGTGTTTGGATGGATGTTTTGGTGAAATGAAAATGTAAGAACCAAGCTTCTCACTTAGAGAAGTAAAACCAAACCCTAGCAGAGCACTAGGCAAAAAAAATTGGGACTAGAGTTAAGAGGTCAAAAGTGATATTATGAAAATTAATGGGTCAAAATAGCAAATTTGTAAAAGTAATGAGGCCAAAAGTGTAATTTAGCCTAAAGTAAACAATATTATAAAAAATAGAAATTAATATAAAATATCCTTTCATATATTTATGCCAAATTAGAATAAATAATTTCGAAAAATAAAAAAAATATTTAGAATAAATGTGAAAACGAAATTTATATAATAAAAAAAGTTACTTTTTTATAGAGACAAAAAAACAAAATTTGTAATTTGTTTAGAACCATAAACTTATTTAACCCTAAGTTTTATAATATGAGTAGCTAAATTATTGATCAAAGGTAAACTGTGATATTTTATAGTATTTTCTAAAACGAAAACTGTCTAATTTCTATAAGCTTTATATAGAACTTATCTCTAGCCAATATTAATACTAAAAGGACCAAATTTGCATAATTGTTTAAGTGATTATATTTGATTTCAAGGACTACCTAAATGCAAAGAGTTATGGAGTGAATAAGAAAAAAAATAAAACTACGGTACAACATACTATACTAGATCATAATACATTTACTCTCACATTCATATGACAAAAGAGAAAAACACAACTTAAAGTAAAAAAAAATCCCAATAGTTTTTGATTAAACAAGTTGATTTCAAAGCTCAAAATGGTGTAATACTCCCACTTCTTGTCTCAGTTGGACTGTATAAAGCAGACCTATTCCTTGGTCTATTCTCCTCCAACTGCCTCACAACTTCTTCCATGCTCGGTCTTACCGATGCTACAGGCGCACAACATCCCATCGCTAACTTCAGCGCTTGAACCAACCCGTCTTCCATTGGACTTCTTATCCCTTTCAACAGTTCCACATCGAACACTTCCATCGTTGTTTCTTCCAAAACAGCTACTTTCACCATCGAAGGTAAATCCACGTACTCACCGCTTCTTCCATTCTTACCAGGCTTCTTACCGATCAAGATTTCAAGAAGTAATATACCGAACGCGTAGACATCGGTCCTTGAGTTACATTTCTTCATTCTTTGAAGCTCTGGTGCTTTGTAGCCGTCTGCTTTAGCAAGCGCAACCATTTCGTCAGCTATTGAAGGGATCATTAGCTTATCGAGGGCAAAATCGGTGATCCTGGCAACGAAAAAGTCATCCACAAGCACGTTCTTGGATCTTACATTTGCGTGAGTTATAGGATCGTCGAGTCCTGTATGAAGATATGCTAGTCCTCTTGCTATACCTAATGCAATTTTGTGTCTCCTAGCCCAGTTCAGCACTGGTTTTCCAGCTTTAATTTCTGTATAAAATCAAAATCACAACATAATGATCAATGGCAAGCACCAGTTTTGGCATAATGGTGACACTACTAATAGTCTTTGTGTGTTTAGTTATACGATAACAAAAATTGACTCTGACAAAAATTGAGTTGAATGTAAAGTGATTTAAGTTTGGACACATTCTGTGAAAGTGGATTGAACACAATAAATTCAAGGCTAAAATTCAATTGTAGATGCAAAATCAATTCTACTTTGAACATTCAATCGTTTCAAAATTAATTATGCACTTCTAGAATCAGTTTTGTCTCTTCCAAAAGTGGAGCCAAACATACACGATGTAAGAATGTGAATGAGAATAAGACAACTGTCAAATGATGTGCCCCAATTGTGGCCGTGTTCGTGGAGACATTGAAAACCATGATGTCGTGGTCCTGGACCTTTTATTAAAACTCTGATCATGATTGTTTAGTTATCTACACTGCAAGTGTAATTTGTTTTTTCCATAAGCAGAAAAACTATTAGACACTAATACACTATGAAAAGAATTTGAATACTACATATGAAATTATGATGACAGTTATAAATATGAAAAGCAATTTATGTAAGCATGTGATCGAAACATATACATAAGCAATAAAAGGAAAAATGCATAAGTTGAGTGTTAAGTATTCAACAAACCATGCAAAAGATCATGAAGAGTTTTGAGAGGCAAATAATCATAAATAAGCAGCTTCTCCCCTCTTTTTCCTTGATAGAAAGCTCTCAAAGGTATCAAATTCTCATGTCGAATTTTTCCCAACTGTTTAATAACCGCCAAACACGAACTCCTATCCTTGCAAGTACCTTCTCTCAACAACCTCAAAGCAATTGTTCCACCATCAGCAAGCTTAGCCTTATAAGCTGTTCCATAACACGTCTTCTCCATAACTTGACCGGTCGCATTCAACACATCATCAAGTGTCAAATTCTCACCACCAGGAAATAACATAAGTTTCCCTTCACCACCATTTCCACCAACCGAATTTCCACCACCGTTTTCTTCGTCTTCTTCTTCATCATTCAATTCATCTTCACTCTCACCACTCCCCTTTTTCTTCTTGTTTTGCATATAACCGATCAACAACGAAGCCAAAACAACAGCACCTGTCATAAGACTAATAACAATACCAGCAACAGCACCAGAACTCAATGACGAATTCGTACTACAACTTTTCAAAGGTGAACCACATAAATCAGGACTATTCCCTTCAAAAGCATCAACACCAAATTTCGATTCACCGAAAAACGGAACAACCCCACTAAAATTATTATGAGAAAGATTCAATTTTTCTAACCTAAGTCCAACTAAACCCTCAGAAATTGCACCACTAAACATATTATTCCCTAAATCAAGCTCTTTTAGGGCACCAAATTTAGTAACAAAATCAGGAAAATTACCAGAAAATTTATTACCACCCAAATCAAGAAACTGCAAAAATTTACAAGATGAATCAGGTAATGCAGGTTCTGAAACAGACCCAGATAATAAATTTCCATGAATTTTAAGAGAAACAAGTTTATCACACAAATTCCATATAGAAGGTGGAAGAACACCACTCAAAAGATTATCACTAAAATCAATATCATCGAGTGAAGAACCATAACCAAGTTCAAGAGGAATAGTACCACTCAATGAATTAATATTAAGATAAACACTTTTCAACATAGGAAACTGACCAATCTCTCTAGGGAGAGAACCAGAGAGATTTGCAGAAGGAAGTTGAAGAGACAACAAATGCAAAAAAGGGTCTTTAAAAAACAAAAGATTATTCCATTGTGGTGAAGATAAATCATTGCATGAAAGAGATGAACCATTTATGAATACCCATTTAAGTCCTCTCCATTGACAAAGTGGTATTGAAGTGTTCCATGAAGAAAGAACAAGGTTTTCAGTGTTACCTTGAAGTAAAGGTTTGATTTTTAATAAAAGAAGTTCAACATCAGAAGAAGTTGAAGGAGGTATAGTTTTAGTTGAAGCTTTGTTGAAGAAACAGAAGAAGATGAAGATTGAAATGTAGAGAGAGAAAGGGTTTTTGATAAACGCCATGAAGTTGTAGAGAGAGAAGGGAAAGTGGTGGAAGTGAGAAGTTTTGAAGGAAAGAGGCTTTGTTGTTTCTTCTTTACTGAGAAAGCTGACACAGTGTTGACTATGAGTGTAAGCAGGAACAAGGTTTCTCAAGTGTTTGTGTTCCACTTTTTCTGCATTCAACGGTTGTGATTTGGTTATAGCCTATTGCAAGTTTGTAACTAATCATGCAAATAGAATGATACTAGTAGAAATTTTGTTTTGCTTTTTACAAGAAATTTGTAGGAGAGATAAAATATAAGGAAGATATTTTTTACATCCTCCTTTCCAAATTATATGTCACTTTGGTATTTTTACACATATTAAGAAATGTAATCATTGTTGTATGGAAAAGAGAAATTATGAGTTGATTTACAAAATTGTCCTTCATTTATTATATTGAAAAAATAAATTGAAGAATTGAAAGAATAGATAGTAATAAATAGTTAAGGGTATAATAGGTAAAGTTGCATTAAATGCTTCATTGGTAATGTAAAGTGACATATAATTTGAAACAAAATTTTTTCTTCAAAGTGACATATAATTTGGAACGGAAGTAGTAATTTATTGTATAATTAATATATCTGGTACTCCCATCCGTGTTACTATTCGAGTGAAATCCAAATACCCTTCTGAAATTTCAAAATTCGTTAAATATTTCTCTGAAATTTGGAAATAGGCAAATACCCCTTGAAAGTGTAAAACGTCAATCAAATTGTTCCCTGTTCCGTTTACTCCGTATATTTTAATGAGGAAAAGAGAGGAAAAAATGGATGAGACAAGAATTGATAAAGAGTATGATGTTGTTGATGAGTGTTTCTTGTTTGGTTCTGAATCTGATGACTCATATTGGTTTATTGGGTGGTTAGAACCACATGGTTCTGATTTTAAAAACAATGATAATGAAGATGAAGATGATTCTGGTGATGATAGTTTTATTGTTTTGGTTCTTGTTTTTTTTTTCAACGGCAAATATATTATTAATAAAAAAACAGGTCTCTGCACAAGCCGAACAAAGACCGGTAAAGAGGGACTACAAGTGATCGGCCAATCAGAATCCAAGAAGCCGCTCCGTGAGCCAAAAGTTGATGGGACAACGGTAGAAAGAGAACATATGAAGATTAGTCTCAGCTCGCAGACCACCTTCAAACAGTCAACACCGACACAACAGAGGTCAATCAGATACACAAGAAACTTGCAAATCTCAACAGATTTGCACACCAACAGATACTCGAAAAGAATCCTGCAAATCTCAACGGATTTGAAAAGTGGTCAGAGAATCATGTATAGTAGAAAAACCAATGACACACAACATCAACCACACACCGACGACGTAGATCCAGTCACGTACCACAATAGCACCTCACCACCACAACACAAACAACACCTCCCACCAAGTCAAAACCACCACTGGAGCCAAAAACAAGTTGGCAGCTCCGCCAACTCCAACCCCACCAACAACCTCGCAGCCAAAACCCCACCAAACGTGCCCAAAACGAAAAAAATCAGATCAAAACAGGAAACAAAGCTAGCGGCGGCGCCACCCTCTTCGTAACCACCTCACCATCCTCCGGTAAGCACAAATCAGACATCCAAAGCGTGAAAACAGAACAGGAACTAGAAAAAAACACCACCACCAAAAAAGAAAGAGAGTGACGGTGGTGGAGAGGTGAGGATCCGTCGCACCACCACCGCCGAAAGACAAAACCCCATAGAACTACCCTGAAAACGGTCGGATCCCGCATAAGAGAACACAAAACACAACAACCACAACACTGAAACAGAAACGAATAGGAGAAACACAACAAATCCATCCGATGAACAGATCCGACAAACGAAGAGGAAACACAACCGACCACCACAAGCAAAAAGAAACAGATCCGGCGAACTGGAGCCGTCAAAATGGGCTAGCCCGAATGGGCCGGCCCGCTAAGCCCGAATTTTTCCCGGGCTTGGGCCTTAAAAATCTTAGCCCGAATTGTTTCAGGGCTTTTTAGCCCGGTCTGATAACGCCAGTTTAAAATATGGTCTAGCCCGAATGGGCCGCGAGCCGGCCGCAAGCTCGAATAATTTTAAATAAAAAATAAATATAAGTAATTTATTTTGAGAGTTTCTTTTACCGCACTATGAGTTTCTCAAACATTATCCACTACTTATGTAGCGTGCTGTATTTTTTCCTCAAATTTATCATTTTTACTACTTAAGTAGCGGATGAGTAAAAATAGGGCGTGCGTGAAGCTCTTAGGTAGCGGATGAGTAAAAATAGGGCGCGCGAGAAACTCGTAAGTAGCAGATGAGTAAAAATATGGCGTGCGAGAAACTCGTAGATAGAGGATGAGTAAAAATATGTTGTGATTTGGTTTGCTAGAAATGCAATGTATCTTTGAATGGTCCCTATTTGTTGTGTAGAAAATGCAATATAAATTTAATTCAATGCTGATTCAAAAAAAAAAAAATTCAATTTGCGAAAAAATTATTGATCCTCTGCATGTATGTATAATATATATATATATATATATGTTTTTTTTAAACAATTTTTTGTCAAAAAATTTGCTAAACAACAAAATTAAAAAAAAAAAATCTTTTGCCATTTTTAATTTTTTATTGAAAAATAAAATAAATATGCGGGCTAGCCAGAAAGCCCGAAACCTGTATAGCACCGGGCTCGGGCCATACTTTTCAGGGCCCGTTTTTCATCCGAGCTTTTTTAGCCCGACCCGAAGTAGTCCGAAGCCCGACCGGGCCATCCGTTTTGACAGCTCTACGGCGAACATAAAGCAGCTTCAGCGGTGACCGCTAGACGCCGTCGCAGAGAGATGATGCGGAGGAGAGAGCAACCTCGTCGCACCACCATCAACATGTTCTACATTTTAACAGGTTCTACATTTTGAAGAAAAAAGTTTGGATTTTTGGGCAGCGCGTGGAGTTCTTTAGTGAGAAGGCAGAGAAAAAAAATTAGAGAGAGAAACTCAGGTTTGGTTTCACGGATTATTTTGACTATAGCTACTTGGTTCCTTGTTCTTCACCTGGTTGCAAGGAGGTTGAAGGATCAAACAATGTGTTTTTGAAGGCTCAAAATAGACTGAGTAAACGGAGCAGGGGGCAATTCGATTGACATTTTACAATTTTCGGAGGGTATTTGCCTATTTCCAAATTTCAAGGGGGTATTTGAAGAATTTTGAAATTTCAGGAAGGTATTTGGCATTTCACCCATCACTATTCTATACGCTCCAAAGGTATTCGCAAGAAGAATGTTATCTAACTAGGGAGGAGAAGAAATCCAAATCTCGAAGGAGTCAACATTAGTAGCACCAAATTTGGCCAACCAATCAACAGATTCGTTCACTTGAGCAAATGAGATCATCCAATTGGAAGAGAAGTGAACTTTTTAATGAGAGAGAGAGAGAGAGAGAGAGAGAGAGAGAGAGAGAGAGAGAGAGAGAGAGAGAGAGAGAGAGAGAGAGAGAGAGAGAGAGAGAGAGAGAGAGAGAGAGAGAGAGAGAGAGAGAGAGAGAGAAGTTGCATGGGATGAAATTCATTTTGCCGATTATTAGCAATCAGGTCCAAAGCTGCTTGAGGGTCAGATTTCAGGATAATAGATTTATAACCAAGTTCCCAAGCCAATTGAAGACCTCTCCAAATAGCTGAAAGTTCGGCTACTAAATTAAAAGCTCTACCACAAGACCTAGAAAAACCATGAATCCAAATACCTCTATTGTTTCTCAAAAGACCTCCAAAATCTGAATACCATGATTACTTAGAGAAGAGCCATCCACCTTAACTTTAATACAACCTTCTGGAGGAAGATGCCAACAGATTTGTCATATTACATGCTGCTTATTTTAGGACCAAGAGCATGTATCATGGTGGAATGATATGAGTATATATTATTGACTGAAGCCCAATTATCCTTTTCACATTTTGGAAAATCTCTTCATTTCTATTCCTCCAATTCTCAAAGCAAGTTACTATAAACATAGAACCCACCTCACTAGTAGCATTGTGCTTGAACCAACTCGAACAATCTTGCATGTAAAAATCATTAGGATAAGTAGGACGAAAATGCCTCCAAATTGACATTGCATTGGGACAATCACGAAGAGTATGCATATCAGTTTGCACACCGCACCTATATATGACAAGAAGTGTTGGTGGTAAGATGACTTTTTGGTCCTTCATCTATGTTTTAAAATGGTTTTTTAAACTTCAAATCTATAGTTTTATTTTAAACATAGCATATATTTATGATTGATAACATAAATTGAAAGAAAATAATAGATTGAAGTTTGAAATACACTGAAAAAAGACTAAAATGACGAGAGAAAAAGATAAAAATCAAACTATTGCTTGAAATTAAGTTTAAAAAAGTGTAATTTTGGCTATTATTAATTATACGAATGTATAAAAGCAATTGCTCTTTAATTGTGCTTATCAAAAAAGAAAAAAAAATGCTCTTTAATCGTAAACATAATATATCCACTTGGGTTTTTCTAACCTGTGCAACTTATTTTGTGGGTTTTCTAAATCTTATTAATGACTATTTTTTTTTTTTTGAAAATTGATTTTGTTTCTCTCTCCTATATTAACTATTACATACTGCATATGAAAAATACAAGAAAATACAAAAGTCACTTATTGTTTCTAACTTTCTCTCACCGTCACTTTCTTTTTCCTTTCTCTTTCAACCAACAATCACCATGAAGAGGAAGAATGTTAATCAAACACAACAAAATTTGAATCATGAATCCTGTTTTTTTATCGATGTTATGTCATGAAACTATAAAGAATGAATTTTTGTATGGAGGTTGTCTGCACTATAGTGTTTTGTTGTGTTTCGGTTGAAAGAGTTTAGTGAAGGGAGTTGTTTGTTTCATGGTGTTTTGTTAATTACGGTGGTGTACTGATTCTTTTTATCCCTTTCACCATTGATTACTCCTTAATAAATTAGGAGAGAGAGAAAAGTTTTTAAAAACTCGAGTTAAAAACCCATAAAATGAGGCATTTATTATTGCTTATCCTTTGCACAGGTTAAAAAAACCCTACACACTTTGCTGAATTGAGTGAACAATTTTTTTTTTTGCATTATTGTTTGCAATTTGTGTTTCTTTCTTTCTTTTTTTTTGTTGACAATATTTGTGTTTTCAATATTTGTGTTTCTTTCTTACGTTGTTGTTCTATCAAATTTAAACACTTTAATCATAAAAAACAAAAGTATAATGGTTAACGAATCTCTCGACAATTTTAAGCTATTGAAAAATGATGTTTTGGATAGTTGGGATATTCAATGATTTCTCTCATTTGCTTTTATAAGTCTTATGTCATTATTTATTTATTTTGTCTCTGCACGCTTACTTTTGTAAAATGGCCTACCAATTTAATATTGCACTTTGCAATCTTTGAGAATGAAAGTAAGGTTTTCTATGCAGGTCCTTGTCATTTTATTCAAGGTGAATAATATTGTGGACCAGCAACATTGATACATGGAATTGTGTTAACCTAGTATTGATCTCGGTCGTTTATCTCAATCAATCAAACGGGTGAGATTGTGTAAAAGAATTAAATCTTATGTGAAATTCTGACCGTTCGATCTTAAATTAACGGATGTAATTAAATACAACGTTGAACTACGTGATAAATCATAATAGCCGATCTCAATCCTTCGCATAGCCCATAGGGTTCTCCCATGAAGATTTTACTAGACCTATGTTTCTATCATCATACACTTGTCAACCATGGTTTCTATATTTAAACTTTGTGATTGAACCATATTTAGTTATTGAGTGGTTTGAGATAAGTTGGGTAACTTGAGGAACGTTGGAAGTCCAATTGTGATAGTGGATCTTCTTGGAACATACTAGTAAGAGATAATGATTTGATTATTTTTTTTATTATAAAGAGGGCTAAAGCCCTAATAATTTGATTATTGAATGAACCATTCATGAAGAAAACTACTTTGCTATTTAATATACTCTCTAGTTTTAGATTTATAGAATGTCTAATGCACGTAGTTCATATCATGAACTAGATACATCAAACAATCTATCAATTATAAATGTTTTCTTATAATAAAGGGTAGAGGGAGTATGTATTCTAGTAAATGGAAAATGATAAAGAGTACCTTTACTCTTGCTTATATCAATATGTTCCCTAAGATTTTGTTTGCGAGTTTGAAAGAGAGGGAATGAAAAGATTTTTTAAAAAATAATAGAAGAAACAAGTGAAATTAATAGAGGAGTTTGAAATGAAAGACTTTAGATGGTTTATTTTTCTATACATGCATTCTTAACTCTTAAGTGACGATGAGTGTGCAACTCGACTATCAGGAGATACCATGAAACCCTAAATAAATGTTGGTGTAATTTTTTAAAGATGATATAGCTTTATCACTTGCAAGATATTAAGAAACGTTTCTTTGACACAAATTTTGACATCAATACGATATTTATGTTTTTTATATTATTATTTTCTCTCATCGGGTTTGACTTCTCTTTCTTCAGGTTTAACGTTGACACTTGAATTCATGTTGTAATTTATACTGTGTTAAATATGATATTAAATTTTTGTGAGTTGAAAAATAACAACGTACTCTAGGAAGAACAATCAATCTATTGATATATAACATCAAAATATAAACACCATAGTAAGTTTATCTTTCTCTTACTTTGTATATGCTATACACACATTTATAAAATATACGTAAAATCCAAAGAGCTAAAATACAATTTCTCTTACATTTTGATAAAAAAGATGAATTTTTATACATTGGCTGTATAGAATTTTTTTACATTCGTAGAAATTTTAGAAGTAATATTGAAATATGGAATCATATAATGATTTGATTAGATATACATATAAAAGAGTTTTACACCGTTGATGCATACAAACCAAATTGTTTTATAATTATAGCTAGTTATTATAGTTTTTTGAAGCAGCTAGTTATTATAGTTATACACATTAAAAAGTCAATATCAATGCACTTGGTGATATAACATATAGTTGTTGGAAATAAAATCAAAATAAGAGAAACATTGATTAAGAAATCTAGCAACTCATGATATTGTGTCCCTTTTTCATCATTGATATTGATATACTTTCTAGAAAGCCTAAGAAGAAGATAACTAGTAGGAAACCTTTACAAGCGCCTATGGGCTCCTTTAAGTTCCTAAAGTGAAAGCAGGTGGACATAAACACAATTTAGTGGTTCATGTTTCATTCAATAATGATAAGCAATAACATAGGTGCTTAATTTAATTGATCATGACTTAAACAAATGTTAACTACTAATTTACTATTCAATCTCACGCTCATGACATCTAAATAGCTAGTTACTATTGTTTGCTTCTGCTTCCATTAATTACTTGTTTTATAGTCTTCTATTGTATTCTTTGAGCCTAGTGTTTGACTAATCAATGGTTAATACTTTTTTAGCATTCTAAGAAGGTAAATGAATCATTAACATTAATATGGTTGAGTAAAAGGATCATCACTATGGTTGATTCTTCTTTTGGTACAAAGCATGGTTGTTATTTACTATGGAAAATTAACATTTTTTTTCACGATCAGGACCCGCTCACTGGACCGTTTAATCTGATTCGGAGGTCAGCTCTGACATCAAGTGGTTCTAATCTCTTCCCGATCGCAGTTACGAAGGATCCAACCGTAGTCCTCCCTACCAAGTCCAGCGTCAATCACCATTGAACCAACTAACTATTATTATTAACATTTCTACTTAAGTGATCATTTTATCTTTAAACTTAAGGGAATTACCATTTTAGTAATTTCTTTTTGATCTTTAAAACTAATAGGCTTAGCTTGGCTTAGGCTTACAATAAAAAGCCTATCAAACCTAATAGGCCAACCTACATATGTATATATAGTAAAAAGTTATAGGCATATTAAAATATTTAAAATAAAATAAAACAACCTACGAAGTATTTAGACTATACTCTCTCATTCCACAAAGTGTTGGAAAATTTTAAGAGATTATGTGAAAAGACTAACTATCAAATCTTTATCATAAACACATTGAAAAGGTGGTGTAAATAGTGCAAATGCAATTAAAACTCAAACTTTAGACATAGGAGAAGCTTTATTTCAAATAGTTGAACAAAATAATGATCCAAAGATTAAAAATGAAGCTGAATCTTTAGCAAATCATGGAATTGAGAAGTTTGATATCTTGTTTGGATTGTTATCTGTTGATAATGAATTAGCAAAGTAATTGCAAAAAATAAAAGACATGTGGAGTAATGTGACTATATAATTAGTAAAATGTTTGATTACTTGGAAAAATATAGAGAATTCGAATATGCAAATGTTATTACTAGTGTTTGCTCAAAAACATCAAATTCGTAGAAACAAACACTATGATGAAAATCTTTCTGGATGCACATAAATTTGGTTAATAGATGGAATTGAATTTTGTGCAGTCACATTGCATGCAGTTGGGACATCTAGATCGTCCGATTAATATCAAACGGTCTAGATTTTAAGATCAGATTTTAAATTGTTTAATATAAAATTCAAACTAAAAATCTGGACCTTCTGATCTTAATCAAACGGTCCATATATGAGAGAATGATTTTAAGAGAGAGATAGAGAGGAATGAGAGAGATGTAGAGAATTGAGAAGGAGATGATCCAAGTCCAAAATTTCATGAGACTGTTTTTGATATTTTGTTTTTTTTACTTAACCTCAAATGATAATGTTGTCTTCTTACAAACATATAAACATGTTAAAGGACAGTAAATCATTCAGAAATTAACATTTGAAGAATTGAAAAGAATACAGACAACTACTCCTTCTAGTCCTAATTATAAGAAAAGATCTACTTTTTAAATACATTGAAAATTGAATGTATCTAAAAAGTGAATCTTTTCTTATAATTAGGACTCGAGGGAGTATAACATTGTTAGGTACGGTGGAAACATACTTTTGAAATGGTGCAGAACATATGAAGAAAAATATTTTGCAATTCACTCCTCAAACTTTCTAGTTATATAATTTTACACCCCCTTTTACGTTATTTAACCTTTCTGCATGCATATACATGATTATGTTTTTGTAATTAATGGTTGAGTTGAAATTTGAAAATGACAAACAATGCTTGTAACGGTGGAGTTGAATGTATACAATGATGGTAGTTTCAACATGGCCCAAAATGCTAAAGTAAAAAAGCTAAATTGCATCATAATAGTGTGTAGATATTTTGTGAGGTCACGCATGTAAAATATTTGAGAATAATTCAAGGGCTAATTAGTCTTTACTCCTGGAATGTTAGCCACTTTTGATTTACTGTACGTAGAAATTTACAACTTACGGTGTCAATATAGCTGAAATGTTTGTTGTTACAATGATGCTTTGCACTTCCTTCTCTTTTGATAAAAAAGAAAAACTCAATATAAATGCTCGTTGTAAAGCACCGATGAAAAAACGTCGTTGGCAATTTAAAAATTTAAGCCGAAGCCGAAACCCTCTTACCTTATTTTATGTTCAGAATAATAGTTTGTTATCAAAATCTACCACAGATAACTTACAAAAAATGCGATTAAAAAGTTTAGCAAATCCAAACGCGCGTTTATTCCAAAAAGAAAAATAAAAAATCAAATCCGCTTTATCTAACATTTGTGCGATAGAAAATGTCATTTAAACTAAGGCTGTGTCGAAGACTATACTATGATCTAAGAAATGAAAATCAACATTTGCATATATGATGACAATTCGTCAATTCCGCACTATCAAAGTTTTCTTTTCCTTTCTCATTAACACTAAGAGTATCAAAACTTTACATCTAACATATGTATAATGTAGAAATTGAGTGGTTCAAAATAACTTATTCTAATCCCGCTACTTGTACTTATCCATTATCCTTTTAGCCTCTTCCACAGGATCATCCATAGGTTTCGTTGTAGTTCCTCCATTCCCGCTACGTGGTCCTTCATCTTTATTGAATGCTAGGTATGCGAAGTACGCAAGTCCTATGGTAGCCTATGAACAACCAGTTTACTTGTGTTAACCACAGCATATAGCAATACAGCATTGAAGCTTAGAACTATCTTAACCATTGGGAAACTTTCAGCATTAAGTAGTGTTGTGTCAATCATAGATTGTAGAAAATAGTGTTTTTTCAAATTTCAAGACACTATAGTGCTATAGTATTGTTGTAGTACTACTCCCTCTGGTCTCATATAAACAAAGATTCTTTTTTCAGATTTATTGAATAACTGATGTACTTGGTCCATAATATGGATCAGATACATCAATTATTCAATGAATCTGAAAAAAGAATCTTTACTTATATATGAGACTGGAGGGAGTATTTGACAATATACTTTGTACTAAATAGTATATCACAACACAATAACGATTTGTTCAAATTTTTCTATATTATAGCCGCTATTTGAAACAGTGGTGTCAAGAAAAGAAATTCAACCCTACATAAGGGAAAGGGCATGTTCTTTTCGTTGTAAAAGTTCCCTTATAAAACTTTATATGGCTAGTACAAGATAGCCAAAACTTCTATTTGGTAGAAGCATGAATATCAAATACAACTAGCCAGCAAGGTTTTAGCTAAGTTTGATTCATTTATCTTGTTACAATGATGGTTTTGTTCATGTTTTTTGGTTTTTGACTTCGTCTGTGTTGGGAGCTATGGATACTGGAGTTGACAGTTGAGAGTCTGTAAAATATCATACACTTTTGTAGTTGGGAGCTATGGTTTGTGACTTCGTCTGTAATGTATTGGGAGCTATGAATGCGACAAATGTAATGTTATATGTTCATTTTATCATTTAATTAGAGCATTTTGGGTTTTGTTTTCCAGAAATTAATAAATTACTGTCATTTTAGGCATGTATATAGGGAAAACAACTATTATGTTGTAGAACTATTCAATCATCCTCAAACTCGCAATTCTATGCGAGTCAATAAAAGTCTACAAGATTTTACACAAAAAAATTTGCAAGCGAGAATAGTTAGTGATATAAAACTTTAAAACAATAATATGAAATTTTAATTTGATAAGGTCATAAGGAAAATAGATGAATTACCAATATAAAGAAAGCTGTAGAAAGGAGAGACTTGAATACAAAAAGCACAGCACTCAAAGCCACAAAAGTTACTGCAATCCTTGCTATTGGTCTCGGTACAGAATTCTAGCATCAGTAAAAAGAAGAAAACAAAAGAGAAACAAGAAAAATTATAAGGCATTCTAGTATTAGTAACAAATTTGAAGACAACAGCTAGATAAATCAAATGATCATTCAAAGATGGAAAAGACAGTGTTGTCTATCGTGAATCGCAGAAAATAGTGGTTTGTTTAAATTTCGATACATTGCAGTGTTACAGTTTGTTATAGACACTATTAGACAACACTTCGTACTAAACCGCGTATCACAAAACAATAGCAGTATGTTGAAATTCCGCTATGCTATATCTGCTATTTGAAAAACACTACGAAAAAGGTAATTCTGACTTACCGGAACAAGATTTGTGCCTGCGTCAATTCCATCCTTACCAACTCTCCATGCATTCTGCAGAACTATCTCAGTAACCACAAAGATAATCAAAATGAAGGAACAATAGTTAGGCTTTCTGGACCAGCAACAAAACTAGGGCTATGAAAAATACAGCAGCCAGGATTTATACAGAACAACTCTTCAAATACCAAATATTTTCTGAAGGGCGTACAATCGGCACAAACAAATAGGAAGAAATTTCAATATGCAACAACTCTTAATCATATATCGTGTGTTCCTTTCAAACAATGATGCCTCATGAGGAATGCATAAACTCAATTGATATTCTCATGTTTGATCCTTTAATGATGCCTCCTCACTCTCAGTGTTGACGATGGTGGAATAAGCCTTTTAACATCCCAAAATAAGCCTTTCCAATAACCATGGCATTACTTTTTTTTCTTTCTCTCATTGTTATGCAAATGCATGAAATCAGAAAACAGTGCATAAGAACTTAAAGACCTTAACTAGTATAAAATGCTAATGTGATGTAATAACAGTCATTTGAGAAAATCCTAATTAGTTCACTAAGAATATTTGACTTCTTTCTTTTTTTATGAAGGGAAGCCTTAGGCTTAGCACATTGGTAGAAGTTGTTACCAAGGTAATCGAAATCACAGATTCTATGTCACAAGGAGGGCATCTGTTCAACTATGTAGCACTGGCACTTCAAATTTAAGGCATGTGCGGAATCAAACATATGTCGGTGTCCAAAACTGATACGATGACACCGACACATCTGGTTTGGCTACTGCAGTCAATAATTCCATTTTCTCAAATTATTGCCTCTGTCATCAATCTGGAAAAGGGGCGTGGCCAACTCCAAAAATGGAACCGAGCAGGCGCTATTCAAGTGATGTGGACACTAATCGCATAATCCGTTTGTGACGCTTTGACCCACCTAGGAGCGGTGGCGTTAAAATCACTGCGCCGTGATAGCGGCCGCTCTGGCCGCTTTTGATAACAGAGATTATTATGGCGTCAACGTGCCAATGCTAGTTTTATGTCCAGTTTTTGCGCTTAACAGTTGTCCAATGACTATAGATCCTTAACTATTTAAGACCATCAAACAACTCTAATTTTTGAATGAACCTTACTTCATTAATCATAGTTTCTTCACTTATATCAAACAGTTTTCAATTCTCCCTAAGACATTCAACAAAACTTAAACTTGCAACAGAAACCAACAACCTCAAGTTATTAAATAAAACCCATTACCAAAATTTGAATAACTAGAGTTCCAGAGTTGGAAACCCGACTCCGTATATATAATGTAATTCGCACGAACGAAATATAACTGAAATTAACTAACTAAAGTAACACAAATACATAAATCCAATATAATTGAATTGAAAAAGAAGAAAAAAAATTAAACTTTGAGCTAACCTTTAGAAATATTCGACTGTGCTGCATACACTACGAAACTGGAGCGAGGTTTCTGAGCTCTGGAAATCTTGAATTGAGTATTTGAGAGTAAAGGTTGTTTCTTTAACTTCAAAATTGAATTGGGTGAACGAAATTGATGATGGGTAGGAACCAAGTTTCCATTTTGACAGCAACTTGGGATTGAACTAAAGTTGTGAACAACACCATAAGCAACCATTTTTTTTTCCTTAATGTGGAAAAAAAAAACCTAAGATTAGTTTCAATCAAAGGGATGATACAATAATGTTTTGATTGGTTTCAGCTTTTCAGGTTCACATATAATGGAAGAGGTACAGTAGGAAAAAAACCAGAGGGGTGCAAATATGAAAACGAAACACTGTAATGGCCTTTGTTCTTAGCCCAACAGTGGCCCAAGTATTGGTTATTGCCACATAAAAATTCAAAAATACTCCTAAAATTCGAAATATGTTTTTGATTGGTCGATTCGGTAATTGTCGGATATGGTTCTATACATTTAAAAATCCCTACATTCATATATACATTGACCTTGAAAATAAATTAAATGTAGGTGAAGTATGATTTTTGAATGTAGATAATTCAAATTCGTAATTGTTTGTGCTGGAATTAGATTTTTTTTTATGGGCCACTAAAAAAATTATAATATATAATATTATAAAAGTAGCAATATAAATTAGTCTCCGTAGAGACACCCATGTGGCTTTGTGGTTAATAGTCTTTTCGACGTTGGTTAATGACATTTTTTTATTGGTCTCTGCAGATGTGTTGTCTCTTATTTGACAAATTATATGTCTTATTTGAGTCTATAAAAATATTTCCCTTCATCCTTACTTTGCATAATTCATTATCTTCTAATTTGTTTTATCGACTATCTCATCTCTTCTCTCAACTATTTTTTGTCGGTTCCATTTTAAAAATTTGTGGCTAAACGGATGCATGGTTTGACATTGACACATCATAATATTCTCATTGTTGTCATTTGATGATTAGGTGTGAGAATGTTATGTTGGTCAACAAATGTTTGTTTGAACTATGATGATTGAGAATGTTATGATTGGACAAACGAAAGCTCCTGAATTGCTTTAAAAATGTAACACAAATAAGGTTTTTCCTGTGGTGGGTGGTGATTTTGCCACCTTTCTAAGTATAAACAAAAAGTTTTATCTGCTCTCAACTGTCCTTAAAAGTGAAAAGCTGGATTGTCTAAGTTTTTATTCTTTGGCGGAGATGTCAATGAAAAGTCTTAGAAAATCCTAGATATAATTTTCAATGTAAATTTGTTGTCTAATTTTAATATATTTTTTCTTCTAATATTTGATGTAATTGTGATTTGTATTGTAATATATATATTTCATTGAAATTTTGTTTTGGTTTGGATTATAGAGTTCGAAGTACCCTGCTTAAATTCTAGAATCCAAAACAAAAAATTTATCGTGCCCCCCCTTTATCACCACTCTGACAATAGTTAATTAAGCTCATTAGTGGTTTGTTCAATTGAAAACTCAAATATCGGAGCACGTGATTAGGTAAAGCAAGATTCAATCTCACGTATCGATGTTTCCGTTAAAGATTCCGCCAACAAGTAAGTGTATTGAATTTTATTTAATATTACAAATTCACTATTTTTATTCTTACGTGAACTAAAAGCCACAATTGATAACCAATTGATCGAAATCAAGCGATCAATTAGCTCTTTGTTAGAACGAATCAAATGAACAATTTATAACCTGACTTTATTTATATTGGGCCAAACTCAAAATTATGAAGGTTAGAGAATTAATACTAAAAGATAAAAATAAAACCTTCAATCAATCGTAACCATAAAATATAGTAGCCTCCTACAATTGAAATATTCTTTTGGTAAAACGAATAAAGGGTGTGTAGTCACAAGATTGTACCATTCCCTATAATAATTAGAATAGCTTTTAGGAAAAATAAAGAGTTGATTCTCATCTTGTAGACTGTGTTTACAGGTATTGCCTTCAGCTTCTTAATGATTTTAGCCATGACTGCCAGTTTTAGAGCCCATCAACATTGATCATTAGGTAAAAGGTGAGGAGGATGTGAGGGTAGTAGTGGAAGAATACATATCCAAATCTACTTATATTCCATAAAAAAAATATAAATATATCACTAATAAAAGGGGATTCCCTTATTAATACCATTGTTAATTATCAACAGGTATACAAGTTGAATTGGTTGTTGTGTTTTCAAGGAAAATGGAGTATAGTTTGGCTACATAACTAAGAGAGGGCATTAGATATAAATTTATATAATCTAATAAAAAAAATATAAAATTAGCATTGAGGTACCATCATTCAATTTTACTCATATGGCTAAAATACTAAATATCGAGAAAAATATATGGAAAGCTATGATGAATAAAGGAGTTTTTAAGGAACCAAAAACCAAGAGACAGGGGACAGCAACCTTACTCTTGTTAGGTAAAATTACTTGGCAAAGCAAAATATTCTAAAATATGAAGCATATTGAAAAAGTAGAAGAGATAAATACTCTTCATTTCAAAAAAAAAAAAAAAAATTTATACCTAATAAATAAGTGCTCGTGAGCTCAAACCCTTGTTTATTGCAATTGCAATGTAGCTACTAACTGACTTACACTCACGAGGATCGACCTCCAACTAATAAAATAAAGTATGATGTTGATACATCTTTTTCCTAATAATAAAGTTGACGGTGAAATGTGTTTACGTGATGATGAGTAATGTTTTCTTCGTGCGAGAATGGTGATTTTAAGTCCCTCATTGACATTTAAAGAGAATGAAGCTTTCGGTCTTTGTCAAGCTCTATATAGAGATTTGATTGGTGGATTCGACTTGGACAACGTCATTTTTGAGTTAGATTCTAAGGTAGCGGTAGATAGTTTTTCCGGATAAAAAAAAAATTAAATTCGAGTTTTTTCGAACGATTCGTCATTTGATAAAGTTCACTATTTACATGAACTCGATGAATTCATTATATGTCAATTTTTTTTTTGTTCAAGTAGCCTAATGGCTAGAAAATTCACCTTAAAGGTGAATAAGTGGAGTATCCCGAATTCGAATCCGGGCTCCTGCACATATTGTGTTATGTCCCTACCAACTGAGTTAAGCTCATGTGAACATTATATGTCAATGTTTTATTAAGTCATCATACACTAAGAACACTAAATTTATACATCAATATGTTTGTAGACTTAACTTGTAGAACATCTTAGTCAAGCGTGGATCAAAATAACAATATGTATTCACTTAGCATAGGTAATTTGCGATGAAAAATTATACTACTAGTAATTATTTTCTTGATAGAAAAATATAGTACTATTTATGATGGTAAATTGAGCCATTAAATATGATTTAATATGTGACAATTTATAATGTTGACGCATATGCTTACAAAGCAATTCTAATAATCCTAAAACAGCTATATCTAGGGGAATCTGCTTTGAATGAAAACTTTGAAAACAAAGAGCAAAATGCCAGAAAGCAATGCAATCAACCACCCACTCTTTCAAATTAAAGAAGCAGCTCAATTATCAACACAAATATATAAATGGGGTGCAGACCAAATTAGTGACCAAATTGAGGAAAACAATGCAAAAACACATGGGGGGGTATGAGCTAGTTTTAGTGTCAAACAAGATATACATGATTCAATGTTGCAGAAAAATATATAAGTTTATGGTAAAAAAACAGAACCCCGAGGCAGAGGTGGTGGTGTTGGTTTTCACTCCAAATTGTTATTAAAAAGGAAAAATTGTATTGTCATCTTTTTTGCTTCATAACAAAGCAAGTACTTCATGATCTCATGTCATGTCATGTGTCCTATTCTATTCTTCTTAACATTTGTATTGCACCTAAATTAATCTAACAAAATGGATGATGCACTTGAGTTTTGTAAGAGCTTAGCTTTGTAATCTCAGTGTTGGTTGAGTTTGAGTCTTCTATCAGAGGGTTGTAAAATGATTATAAAATGGTAATTAGTATTAATATATTTATGTAAAAATGAGTTAAACAATAAATTTGAGTGTAAAATTTACATATAAAGTTAAAAGTTACATATCCTAACTTCAAAGTAGAATCAGTTATAAAGAAAAAATCATTTACGTTTGAACCTGTGCGACACAGAAAGTGTCTTCTTCACTCCAACCAAATTCTTTCCATATGCAGAAGTCATAAATCAAACCTCTGACCACCCGCTTAAAAGGTTTAAAATCCTTACCACTTAAACTAATTTATCGTTAATAACAATACTCATATTATCTAACATTCAAGGTAAAATTATTTCAAGGTAATGCGTACATTTTCAAAAAATGATTATTTATACGAATTTTCAATACAGAATAATGTGTCATGACTCATGACTATAATATCAGTATGATTTCTCTTTTATGATCAATCATCTTATACTTTCAACTGTTTCAATTGTTGCGGGGAGAGATTGTTAGGTTAAGTGTCAACAAATTAGCTTCACATCCATAATTGAGTTAAATGTTAGATATATAAGATATAAAATAAGATATTTGTATACTTAATATTTTAAGATTTTAGATGAAAATTTGGCGTCTGATTTCTTTGTAGTCCTAGAGCATTGACTTATTTCCTCTGGCGCTCCATTGGTCTTCTCAACAAGTTATAGGTTAAGGACCACAATACATGTATTGGACTCATGACATGACCCATGCTAGTATATTGAATTTGCGTTGAAATCTCACATTGTCATCATTTAGTGGATAGAATTTCGAACTTCGATCCCTTCATATATAATATGATACCCCTACCAACTAAGTCAGGGCCGACCCAACACAATATGATTCTGAGGTCTAAAGCGAACTCCAAAGAGTCTTTTATATATTCTAATAATAATTTTTGTTAAAAGAAGAGGGATGGGTGATGGAGTTCTCATATATAGAGAATCCGATCAAACAAAATATCATTAATCATTAACTTTTTTTATGGTTAATAGTTGATGGGATGCTTTTTTTCTCGCTAAACTTTTTGTTTTTTGAGACCTAAAGTCCTTACTTGGATCGTTTGACCTTTGAATCACTCTCAATTGAGCTAAAGCTCACACATGAAGGTCAATTAACATGAATAAATGAAGGTAATACATACTTATATTTAATATAAAAATTTAATAGATACTTTATTTATTGAAATTCTAAAGAAATATTAAAGAAATATTTCAAACATGAATTTGAATATGATACAAGCATGAGAGACACCAGCAATATAATAGTCACCTCAGTTCAAGAAAGTAGCTTGAGATAGAGACACACACACAAAATGAAAAACCAAGAGTTGAAATATCCCTATAGACATGGTTGAGTTTTTCATGCAAAATTGCTAATGTCAATGCAAAGCCAAAAACAACAAATCTTGAGCAACCAAAACCACCATCAAACAATGAAATCACTATCTTACTTCTTCCACCTCCTCATCTTCACACTCCTCCTCCCACTTCCCCTCACTTCCAGTTCCTCCAATGAACTCACTACCTTACTTTCATGGACACATTCTCTCCACCCTTTTTCCAATTGGAACCCTCTAGACACAAATCCATGCAAATGGTCATTCATAACTTGTTCATCACAAAACTTTGTAACTGAAATCAATATCCAAAATGTCCAATTAGCCCTTCCTTTTCCTTCAAATATTTCTTCACTTTCCAATCTTCAAAAGCTAGTCATTTCTGGAACTAACCTCACTGGAACAATCCCTTCTGATATTGGTAACTGTCTTAATCTTATAACCATTGATCTTAGCTCAAATAGTCTTGTTGGTGAAATTCCTTCAACTATTGGAAACCTAAAAAATCTTCAAAACTTAGTTTTAAACTCTAACCAATTAACTGGTTCAATACCTATTGAACTTTGTGATTGTGTTAATCTCAAAAACCTTGACATTTTTGATAATGATCTTAGTGGAAACCTTCCTATTGAGATAGGGAACCTTTCAAATCTTGAAGTTATAAGAGCTGGTGGAAACAAAGATATTGTAGGGAAGATTCCAGAAGAATTAGGTGAATGCAAGAATTTGACTGTTTTAGGGCTTGCAGATACTAAAATTTCAGGTTCAATACCTAATTCATTAGGTAAATTAATCAAGCTTCAAACAATATCTATTTATAGTACTTTGATTTCTGGTAAAATTCCTAATGAAATTGGTAACTGTTCTGAGCTTGTGAACTTGTTTTTGTATGAGAATGATCTTTCTGGTGAGATTCCTTTTGAGTTAGGTAAGCTTATGAAGCTTGAAAAGATTTTGCTTTGGCAAAATAGTTTTGTTGGTAGAATACCTGATGAAATTGGAAATTGTAGTAGTTTGAAGATTCTTGATTTGTCTTTGAATTATTTCTCCGGTGGAATACCAGAGAGTTTAGGGAAACTATCGAATCTTGAAGAGCTTATGTTGAGTAACAATAATGTTTCTGGTTCGATACCAGCTTCGGTTTCGAATTTGACAAATTTGATTCAGTTGCAGTTAGATACAAATGAGATATCAGGTTTGATTCCGGTCGAGATTGGAAAGTTGACAAAGTTAACGGTTTTTTTCGCGTGGCAGAACAAACTTGAAGGTCGAATTCCATCGGAGTTAGGCGATTGTTTAAGCCTTGAGGCTTTGGATTTGTCTTATAACAAACTCAGTGATAGTTTACCTTCAGGTCTTTTTAAGCTTCAGAATTTAACTAAGCTTTTGTTGATTTCTAATGATATCTCAGGTTTCATTCCTCCTGAGATTGGTAATTGTAGTTCTCTTATTCGACTTCGGCTTTTAGATAACAAAATCAGTGGTGAGATACCAAGAGAAATAGGTTTTCTTAATAACCTTAGTTTCCTTGATTTGTCTGAAAATCGTCTTAGTGGTTCGGTGCCATTAGAGATTGGAAAATGTAAAGAGCTTCAAATGTTGAATCTAAGTAATAACTCTCTTTCTGGTGATTTGCATAGTTTCTTGTCTTCTCTTACAATGCTAGAGGTTTTGGATGTTTCGATGAATAATTTTTCCGGTGAGGTTCCGATGAGTATTGGTCAATTAACTTCGCTTCTTCGAGTTATTTTAAGCAAAAACTCTTTCTCTGGATCAATTCCTTCAACTCTTGGGAAATGCTCAGGTATTCAACTTCTTGACCTTAGCAGCAACATGTTCTCGGGGAGCATACCGCAAGAATTGTTTCAAATTGAAGCACTTGATATTGCTTTGAATTTGAGTCACAATGCATTATCAGGAGTGATTCCAGTTGAGATTTCGGCTCTAAACAAGCTCTCGGTTCTAGACCTTTCGCATAACATGTTTGAAGGTGATTTGACGGTGTTTTCAGGCCTTGAAAATCTTGTTTCGCTGAACATTTCATACAACAAATTCACTGGTTATTTACCAGACAACAAGTTGTTTCATCTACTAGCAGCAACAGATTTGGTTGGAAATCAAGGTTTGTGTCCTAATGGTCATGATTCATGTTTCATTGAAAATGCTGCAATGGCAAAGATGTTAAACCGTTCTAATTCTAAGAGGTCGGAAATGATTAAAGTGGCCATTGGTTTGCTAAGTTTCTTAACTGTTGCAATGATAATCATTGGAGTTGTTACAGTCTTTCGAGCAAGGAAAATCGTTCGAGACGACAATGATTCCGAGATGGGAAGAGGTGATTCATGGCCTTGGCAGTTCACACCATTCCAAAAGGTCAACTTTTGTGTGGAGCAAATTCTAAAGTGTTTGGTGGAATCCAATGTAATTGGAAAAGGGTGTTCGGGGATAGTTTATCGCGCGGAAATGGAAAACGGCGATGTCATTGCTGTGAAAAGGCTATGGCCAACAACAACGGAAGCTAGATCAACCGCAAGATATGATCATAGTCAAAGTGACAAGTTAGCAGTTAATGGAGGAGTTCGTGATTCGTTTTCAGCTGAGGTAAAAACTCTCGGTTCGATTCGTCACAAGAACATTGTGAGGTTCTTAGGTTGCTGTTGGAACAGAAACACAAGGCTGCTTATGTATGATTACATGCCAAATGGGAGTCTAGGAAGTGTACTGCATGAAGGAAATGATAATTGCTTGGATTGGCACATCAGATTCAAGATAATACTAGGGTCAGCTCAAGGTTTAGCTTATTTACACCATGATTGTGCTCCTCCTATTGTTCACAGAGACATTAAGGCCAACAACATCCTCATAGGCCTTCAATTTGAACCATACATAGCTGATTTTGGACTCGCTAAACTTGTTGATGATGGAGATTTTGCGAGATCTTCAAGTACACTTGCTGGTTCTTATGGTTACATAGCTCCTGGTTAGTACTACTCTTCCAAATATACCATTTTTTTCTGTTTTAGTCCATATAAGTTTTGTTTTGTTACTTTTTGCTTGAAGTCCTTATCGTTTTGTTTTAGTCTATAAAATTTTTTCGCGTTGGAATTGATCCTGTCATATGTGCGGAATATTCATTTTAGTCATTCTGTAGTCCAAATTGGAGAGACTAAAATCGAATAATCTATATCTTACTGGGATCAATTTCAAAGTAAACAAATATTTCCGCAGCTAAAACAAAATAAGGTTCAAAAGCAAAAACTTCTTTACGGAGGAAAAAAATAAAAAGTTGTATGTTTACACGGACCAAAAACATATTTAAGTCTGTTTACTTTTACCGATATATCAAGATATGGCTGATGGGACTGCAATCGTGCGGCAACAAACCAAAATCAACAAGAACAAATGTATTTTTATATTTTCTTAACTATCTTTCTAAATTTGCAATATCACATTGTTACATACTAACATTTTTTGATTCATTACTACTTTTTCTTCATGTTGAAACTTGAAGAGTATGGATACATGATGAAGATAACCGAGAAAAGTGATGTTTACAGCTATGGTATAGTTGTATTAGAAGTACTAACAGGTAAGCAACCAATTGATCCAACAATACCAGATGGACTTCACATTGTTGATTGGGTTCGACAGAAAAGAGGAGGAGTTGAAGTGCTAGATGAAAACTTAAGAGCAAGACCAGAATCCGAAATCGAAGAAATGTTGCAAACTTTAGGTGTTGCATTGTTATGTGTAACCTCAAGTCCTGATGATAGACCAACAATGAAAGATGTTGTTGCAATGATGAAAGAGATTAAACAAGAAAGAGATGAATGTGTCAAGGTTTTCGATGGAACTTCTAGAAATCATCAACATGAAAGTAATCATAATGAAGTAGAATCGTCGGAAATGATGAAAGATTCATGTCCTACAACTAGCAGCAGCAGCAGCATAAATATGCATTTACATTACTCTCCTCATAGTTCTACAACACTAAGTTAAGTAAGTTTGAAATAGTTAATAATAGTAATGTTATTAGGGAACTAGATTTTTTCTTAGCAAGAGTGGTTTGATTTCTATCTGATTTTCATTCCTTCAGCTTCATAATTATGGTATGAATGTGTATATGGATATTTAGTCTTAATAATTGTGAGAATTGAAGTAATCTTCTTTGTTTATTATATTTACTTGTTTCTTTTTCTTTTGTTGAAAACTATATATATCAAGGAGGGTATATAAACCTTTATGACCTCAGTTTCCATTTTTTCCTTAGATTTTGTTTGAGTTGTTATCAGACTTGATTGGACTGGAAACAAGTCTAGTTCCCTGTCGAACCGGCCAGTCAGGTCCGATTTTGATTACCTTAAACAATTATATTTCACATCTTCTGCCAAGTGGACTTAAAAATGAAAATTTGAAAAAGAATCTTTCGTGCGAAATCAATTAAAAATGTAGGACTAGTAAATTTCCACCATAGCCGTAATCACGAATTGAAGCACCGCTGTATGGAGAGCCACCATAAACACCTTCATGAGAACCAACCACCAAAACCGCCACCACCATATCTAGGATGCCTTTCATTATAATTAGCATAATTTACCTTAACTCGATGACCATCAAGTCCTCAAGACATGCAAAGAGTAGTACACAATACAAAGCCTTGTGTGGAGGATTTGTAGAGGATGCTCACCAACTCACAAAGGTTGATCGAGAATCATGTTCAGTGTCTGTGCAGCTGTGAGATTAGGGTGCAGTGCTGGATAGCTGCAGGCTTGTGACATGTTGTCCGTGACAGGTTGCAACGGTTCGGCACACTAGCAGCAGTCCTCCTTGACAAACAAAATCGCTTAAGTGAATGGGGTAGAATGGCATGCATACCGCAATTGCAGTAGCAGGTCCGAAATAGAGGAAACCAGTACATGATTAAATAAAGGTCTAACTCATGTCAATATTTTGATGCGCGCGGAGAAAAAATAGTAGCAACCATACTACAGGGAAACAATAATAATCATGAATCTCTAACAGTTCAGTCCAATAAAGACCTCCGTCTGAAGGAGAGAACAACTCTCTGTTCCACTAATCAAAGAGTTTTGTTACAAAGAGATATGAAAAAAAATTACAAAAATTAATCTTCAATATTAATTCTACCCTTTTCTCGAATCTCTAACGGTGGTATTGAAACTCAATAATTCAATTTGGATTCAACAATCCTTTTTCCAACCCTAGTACCAAAAGAAACCCCATTTGTTCTCTTTTTAAAATCATAGTTTTATGTTGGCTGCAAAATCGTTATTTTTCCCCTCTCTCACACACTCACACACATACATTTTTGCATAAATAACCTATATTTAAATATAAACATTTGTTTTGAAACATATCTGTCTTAAAACAAACAAAATCTCACTTTTTGAAAAATATCCAATATAAAAACCAACATAATCTCACAAAAACTAACCTCAAATAACATGATCTTAAGACATATATATATTTTCACAAATCTCTAACTTGACTTGGAATCACAGGTGATGTCCTTTTAAGAGAAATTTACTTTTTAGATATATTGAGTAACTAATATTTTTGGAGTCAATATGCAAATGTTAAAAGTGATATCTTAATAAAAAAAACGCAAATATTTTTTAAAAAGTTATCATCAATTTAAATTGCAAGTACGTATAAAAAATAATCATCCTTGTAATTAATATAAAAAATATAAAATTATATTTTAATCAATAACAATAAAATATTTTCTAACTAGTTAAGATGAGTCATTCGTCGAACATTTTTTATGCAAATTCGTCAATCAAATAATGTATTAAAATTTCCACTCCCTATAAAAAATATTATAGGTGTGACAATTAGATTTTTGCAGTTTGCTATAGTGTATTAAGTTTTGTACCTCTTAGTTTACTCATATTACTACTTTGTAATTTTTTTTAGGCCTTCATTTTTAGGATGCTCACCGCCACAACACATATTGCTGGGCCGGATCTATCTAATCTATATTACTCCCTCCGTCCCAAATTGAGTGACACATTTAACTATATTGTATATTACAAGGAAGATTTCTCTCTCCACCCCTCGTGTTTCTTTTCTACCCTTTTTTTCTTTCATTTTTGCCCTTGAATAAATATTTATGAACGCGTTTTTCCAAAAACAATTGGCTAGAAAAAAACTTCGGACTGTGTTTTCTGAATTTTTCCTGAATTTGAACTAAAAAACTTCAAAAAACGCGTTCTGAAGTTTTTATACAAGGGCACAAATGAAAAAATAGGCGATAAAAAAGAAACATGGGGGTGGTAACAGAAAAAAATCATATTATAAGTTAGATATATTAGTTAATTAATATATTTAAAAATTATTATTTTTTAATCAAACAAATTTAACGCATTTCATTAACTAGTAAACGTTCAATACATAAGGGAATAATATCAAATTTACGAAAACAAGCTCAAGAATTGGCTGCCCGAACAAGAGTATGAACAACCATATTTGTTTGTCTCCTAACTAACTTCACTTCAAAGTTTATATGCGATAACATAATTTGGATAATGTCAGCAACAATTAAACTAAATTCCGAGTTACCACTACGCCTAGTCCAAATAGCTTTAGTCAACATCTGTGAGTCGCTTTCAAATTGAACCATATTCAACTCTCTATATTTGGTTTCCTTCATGGCTTGCAAAAGCGTTCGTACTCCGCCTTCTACAATTGACAGAGTGTCCTGCTGTCTCTGCGTGAAACCAGCCACAAATAATATATTAGTTGATTAAAAAAAAAAGTAATTTTTCTCTATTTTTTCTTGCCCAAATAATAATATATTACGTAAGACTTGCTTCCTTTCCTTTGCCATAAAGAGTTGAGGTCAAATAGTACATTACATCACTGAGGAAGAGTACATATACGGCTCCTTCATTCTTATACGGAGTCCAACAATACATTACGGAGTACTTCTTTACGTCACGTACACGTTACACACCTTTTCTCCTTATAGTATTTTTTTTATTACTAAAAAAAGGATATTCCTTCTGTTTATCATTATTATTTTTTGTTGCTGCATGCACACACTGCAACATAAGTCAAAAATCCATCAAAAGATGTTAAGGAGAATGCTATAATATTATTTTATTTTGCCAAAAAAAAAAAAAAAGAAGTATTTATAAGACACATTATAGGGTGAAAGGGGTAATTGTTTTTACTGCCATAGGCTTTTGACATATTAAAGGCGTAGCTCCCAAAAATAATTATATATTTATTAATGATTATATATTATCATTTTATTTAATTTTCATAAAAAAAACACTTAGAATCCGTTTAGTGGGCATGGTGAGATAAATGTATCATATCATGTCTCAATCTAGTGTTTTATAAGACAACAAGTTACAATAAGTTAACCTTGAAACTTAGCATATTTTGTCTTTCTAGTTAAAAAATTTATCCTAAATTTGAGTTGGATTATCAGCGGGATAAAATAAGAAAATAATTTACTAATTTATTCTATAAAATAAATATTTTAAAATTAAAAAAAATTAATGAAATGTAAATAATAAAATAATTTGATATTAAATTTAAAAAGAAAATAATTCATTTTTAAATCTATACACGATTTTCTAACAGGGATAATTTTGTAATTTATATAATATAAAAATTAAAATTCTACTAAAATTATAATATTTAAAAGTAAAATAATTATTAAAAATTGAAAAATAGGAATATTAATTTAAATTTTATAACAGATTAAATATAATGTTCTTGCAATGGTAGTTTTATTACTTACAAATAAGATATATCATATATTTATAATTTAGCTTATCTAACATATATAATTGCATTATATTATTTGATCATAATTCTTATAAAATTTTAACTTGTTTATTTGCTCATGATTTTTATTTAAAATTATATTAAATTATTTGATTACTTGTGTAAATCTTTATAAAATTTAAAGCATTACAAAAATAATTTAGAATTTGTTTTGTTTCACAACAGTAATTTTGTCATTTGAATATGATATATATATATATATATATATATATATATGTATATATATATATATATATATATCTTATCATATTAATATTATTATGAGGTATATATAAAAAATATGAAATGTTTGTTATCATGTGTGCACCAAACACGTGATAAGATAACTGTTATATATCATGTTTTTATCGTATCATATTCTTATCGTGTTTTATATTATATCTTATACACCAAACAAAACCCTTAGATTATTTTTTTCATGTAATTTAGTGGTTAGATTTACACAATTTATACATGTAGAGAATCTCAAATTTAAACTTAGGCACCTACAAATCAATGTATCTAAGGTCTACCAATTGAATTATATTTATGAGACAATTATTATGTTTTTTTTCTATCAAATAGTCTATTGACTAAAATTTCACTTTTATAATAAATAAATCATACGTATCCGTTTGAATATAAAATGTGATTGTCCTAAAACACATAACTTTTGATTTTCTTCAACCAGGACCGGCCTAAGAATAAGCCAATTAAAACTAGAGTTTTAGGACTTTAAAAAATAATTTTTTATTAAGGAAAAAGTCGTACATTCAATAGCCCACAAAAAAAGGCCTCAGAGAGAAAATAAAAGAACTCATTAGAGACTCTATATTCTTTGTTTGTATTTTACACTTTGACTCAATCTCTAAGTAAAGACTCCATCATTTAATCAAATTGTTTGCCTTCAATTTTTCAAACTTTCACTGATAAATAAAAATATTAAAATGAGACAACAACTTTGCAATTTCTCGATAAAAATTAAATGAATTGACTTTATTATTAATCAGAAAAAATGTTAAACAAAATTGATTATAATAATTTAATAAGAGTTTAATGGAGATGCACTGACAGTGTAAAATAATTTTATACGGTCATTTAAAAAGAAACTACCAATCTTCCATGTCTATGAAGAAAGTGAGGTGACGTGACGGAATGCATGATTATCATTGGTTGACAGTTATTTTACACTAATTTTACACTGTCAGTGCATATTCTTTTTCCTCATTTAATAAACAATTTTGTATCTCAAAAAGCTCAAAAAAATATATTTTAAATTATTTTTAAAATTTTAAATCTAAAAAAGCCTCGCATAGAGTTTGTTTTAGGTTTCATTTCGTGTTAGGACAGCTTTGTCTTCAACCTCTCTTACAGAGATTTTAGCTCTTAATCTATCTGGAATATTGCTCCAGTACATGATTTTAAATTGCGGTAGGCATCCACAATTGTAGTCGCAGTATTGCTGACCCAGTAGCCTCAGCAACCACGCTATTACAGTGTAATTCTCATTCATGTGTACGGTCGCACTGTAAGCATTCATATCTTTTCCTAAAAGTAAAATTTATGAACCTAAAATCCATATTTTGTATCAATTCTTAAAAAAACTTACTTTTAACAATATCTCAATCGTGTATTTTAAACCCATTCAATTTCAACATTTATAGACAAACAAATGAAAGCAATACTTTTTATATTTACTTTTAATATTTACCTTTAAACACATTACATTGATAACAATACTTTTTATATTTACTTTACAAATATTGACTACACAAGTTCCAATGTAATTTTCCTATATTAAGTGTCATTTGTAAAATTTCAAAGTTCCAATGTAATTTTAGTATAACAATGTAATTTCAAAGCAATTACGCCCTTATTTGCACATTGTAGCAATTGCAATGACCACAATCATAACAACAATTGCAATTTAAATTCATACTCCTCCATAAAGTTAGATGTGTTTGTTCATTTAAGCTTATTTCGTACAGTTTCCTTTTTATCAAAAATTAATTAATTTTTTTTTAATTGTTTCATTTGCACATCATGCATGATTTAATTTCTATGAACTTAAAAAATCCAAGTTAAAAATGGACAACAAAGTTAAACAAATATACATATCCACATACATAATTTTCACACAACAATTTGCAATTAATTAAATCCCAAAACAAATAAACTACAAATCCTTGTGACCCTGGCATGTTTAGGGTCCTCTTTTATTTATTAACCTACTCAACTATAAATATATATTATTTTATGCCTCCTCACTATATATTACATTTATTAATTAATTTATACTTTTCATTTTTTTCTCTTTGGTGAAGATGGTGTTCCATTATTATCCACAGCAGCATTTCCAGCTGTATTTGCTGAATTATTCCCATGCTGGTTTTTCTGTGATTTTCCTGCTTTTTTCGCCTCTGGTTTTGCTCCTTGTTGTTGTCTCACTTTAACTCCTCTTATCATCTGCATCACACAAATTATATTCTCACATTAACTTTTTTTTTTAAGAAAAATAATATTCACATTAAAGTTTTATAGACCTAAAAAAAAAGTCAATTCAATAATGATGTAGTTGAGATTGATAAACACGAGGCTGAACTATCTGATCTCAATCCAACGGTCATGATTGTTTGATCGGTGCAATTCAAACGGCTGGATTGATAATGGACAACTCACGTTCTAATCGAATTTGGAATAGAAATTAATTCAACCATGAACTTTGAACGATCTAATCAAATGTTTAAAAATCAAACCAAAGATTGAAATTAATTCAACCATGATATTTTGGATCTTTGGTTCAATCAGTTCAACCAATTCGACAAATGAATATATAAAAATTGAAAAAATATATTAAAGGCAAAATAATTTTTCTTAAAATGAAACAGCTCAACCAATTCAGCCGAAAATGGCCGATTCCCAGTTTAACCGGTTGAACTAGTTGGTTTGGTCAGATTTTCAAAACATCGGTTTAATCTCAATTCAAGTGTTGTGACAATTAAATCAATATTTAAGAGCAAGGAAATGCAAATACATGAAAATTAAGTAAAAAAATTGTAAAGAAAAAATTAAAATAAGAGAAAGTTTCTTACAAATTTGCCACACTTCACATCAGAGTAAATCACTATGAAATCTCCTTCTTGGAGTCCATTAGCTTTCACAAAGTCACCTACAAAATGAAATGAATATATTAAATGAAATTAAGAAAACAAAAACGAAAAAAGAAGCACCAAAGGCCAATAGATTAAGCAGAATAACTCACCAGTATTCTCAAGCAAATACATTCTGCTTTTATTGTTTGGCCAGTATCTGATGCTCCAAGAAATAATACAACAGAGAAAATTTTAGCCTCAATATATGATGAACATAAAAACAAAAAGCAAATGATAATGACAATTTTTCCTATCAAATTTCGCATACCTATAACGCATATTCCAAACTCGAGAAGTTCCAATGTCTTCCATTGTAATGGAAATTCCATCTCTTGCCTCCAATTCTGGCAAATGTGTTTCTGCTTCTTTCTGTTCAAGTTTCGCAATCAAAATTATGAATCAATAAAACATTAACTAATATAAATGTAAAAATTTTAAGAAATTAATAATTACTTTTGGTAAAACAATTCTCCCCAAACTTCCAACATCACTTTGCTTCAACACCTTTTGTAGAAGGAACCTCAAGTTCTTCTCAGGCTTCCAACCCTATCAATGAAAGACATCGCCACAAAATAACCATCAATTATTCATAAAGCAAGAACTAAAACTATCTTAAATTTATTGACGAGTAAATTATTTACACTAACAATGATTTTAAATTGTAGTTGCACTCGCGGCCACTCAACAAGCCACTACAAATTTTTATATTCTATTAAAATGCAAGAAAATGTGGCCGATGTGCCCCCAATAGCGGTTGCAACTTGCAATGCCATTGCGGAGACATGTGAAACCATTAGACATTGTGGCCGCAATTGTTGCAGACAACAGTTTAAAACTTCAACATACATAAATCAAGTTCAATAACAAATATTTGCTTAGACATGCACTTCTAGAATTTTTTTAATAAAGTTCAGGTCCACAAACCTGTCTCCTATCCGATGCATTTCGACCCTGATGAGAATTATGTGTCTGCATGGAGGGACGGTCACGATCCACCAGAGGCTGTGTCGGCTCAGCCGGAACAACAGGTGCCATGGAAGCTGCTGCCCCACCAGGCATAGTCTGCCAATACATCCAGTTAGCTGGATTTGCATGAGAACCGGCACCAACAACATTGGTGCAACTATCACCACTTCCCAATCTTGCAAGTGAATCAGAACCTTGAATATTCTGATGATGAAGCTGATTATTATTATTATTATTCTGATGCCGATGATGAGACGCAAACCTTCTTTGCCTTGCCATTCTCTTCTTCCTAGCTTCTTTTGTAGCAGAAGGACCTAACCTCATTAACCTATCACCAGGTCCATGAAAAAACTGATAAGAATTATATTGATTTCCATACCCTCCAAAACTCACACCGTGCGGTTGAATCATATTGCTATTATTGTTTTCAACAAATGATTGATTGTAGTTTGTTGCAACATTGAATTGTGAAGCACCCCATGATTGATTTGATTCCAACATATGATGATATTGATCATTAGTAGCAACAGGTTGGTAGGTATTAGGGTTAAGGTTAAGGTTATTCGAAACCGAACCATTTGTGTTATAAGGATCACCAACATATCCAACTCCAACTCCAACTCCAACCATTGGTTGTGAAAATTGTTGTGGAGGTACAATGAGAGGTTGTGTTTGATCTAACCATTGGTTAAAACAAGTGTTTGTTTCAACAGGTGCAAAAGTGTTTGATGTGTTTTGGTTTTGACATGGATCTTGAAATTGTTGTGTTTGAGGAACAAGATTTGAGGCTAATGTTGTGTTTTCTTTGAGTCTTTTGTTTTGTAGATGACTAGTTTGAACCCATTCAAGAATAAGTTTCAACAATCTTTTCATTCCTTCTTTTCCACCACCTAATCTTGAAGCAGCACTTTCAATTGTTGATTTCTTAAGCTTCACATTTCTTAAATCATTTGCTGATACACTATCTTTATTAGATTTAAGCCATTCCAAAAAAACACTACTCATCTCATCATTAAGAACACCATCATCATCACATGCATCTCCTTGAAGAATATTATTATTCTCTTCTTCATTGTTTGTAACATCACAAACAAAAACATCATTATTTTCTTCTTGTTGATGTAGTTTTGTTTCACTATCATCATGCATTATCATTGGAACTTGTTGATTTTGTTGATGATGATACTCATCTTGCATTTGAACTTGTTGTTCTTGTGTGAAATCAACTAAAGGATTTTCTTCATCATTTTGAAAAATAGATGTAGGGTCAAAAAAGTCATTTGCTTCTAAAAGCTCCATGTAACCAAAAGTATCCATAATAGCATCATCATCCATGCAATCACTACCACCAACATCAACACCAACAACATGATTATTATTAGAAACACCAAGATCTTGTTGTTGTTGAGATATCTCCATAGATGCAGTTGATGATAAAGTTGTTGCATGCTGATCTAATGGATGATGATGATCATCATGTTGATGCATGTAACCATTTTGAGCACTCTTGATTTTCTCACCATGATCTTCTTCAAGATCTGATTTCAAAATAGCCCAAGAAGCTGCAGAGGAAGATGAAGCAGAGGAAGAAGAAGAAGTAGTAGTTGTAGTTGAAGTACATGCAATAGTTTTCAATGGTGTTGAAGATGATGAAGATGAAGAAGATGATGACATGCATGGAAAATCAGGTAAAGGTGGAAAATCAGCATAGAACATAGATGCATCATCATCATTCATATTCATACCTAAAAGATCATCATCATCATGATGATGATCATTTGTAGTATTATTCAACCATAACTCTCTCTCAGAAACTTCTAAATTTTCAAAACCAACTTCTTCTCTTTCATTCACCATCTTTGCATGCAGATCTAAACCATTACCACACCCCATAGCAACAAGATCTTATCTTTTTTCAAAAACTTGAATCAAGTTTCAACCTTTTGAATACCCTTTTGCTCAATTAATCTTCTGGTGTAATTTTTTTCCGATATTGTGTAGGAAATACTGAACTGTTTGAAGAGAGAGAAAATAGATAAAAAAAAGTGAAAAAAAAATGGATAATAATTTTTATGTACTTATCAAGTACACAAAAGAAAAAGATCTGAAATATTGTGAAGTAGTTGTATCCAATTAAGGAAGCAAAAGAAGATAAGATTCTTTCAAATCCTATGAAATGGATTATGCAACAGAAAACATCAGATTCTCAACAAAACACAATCCTAGAGAGAGGATTCATAACAAGTTGCATAAAAATATAATATAATATATTTAATACCAAAAAAAAAACCTCTCTTACCTTCAAAGAAAGCGACTTTCACTATTACAAAAGTGGGTTTTTTTATTGATTTTTTATATTCTCAATTGGGACATTATCATGCTAATTAAACAAACAAATCCTAAACAAAAACAATAACAAAAAACAACATAGGATTTGAAAGAAACACAAAGAACTTGGATGAAGAAATTGAAAGGACTCACTAACTATACTTGATTTCTTTGGTTATATCAAAAACCAAAAAAAAAAAATCAAAACTTTAGACAAGAGAAAATAAGAGAGAGTGAAGCAGAGAAAGAGTTTTTTTTTTTCTTCACAAACCCAGAAAACCAATCAAATTTTTTTGAGAGAGAAACCACCCACATGCTTTATTTGATTGAAAACTTAGTCTTTACCAAAAAAAAACCCACCCATGTGTGAGTATTCTGGTTTGTTCTAGGAGGTTACATAATTTTTTTTATCATTGTCATTTAAAAAATGATTATTTTTTTTTTCTCTTTGTTAGATAAGTTCAAAATGGTTTTTGGGAGGTTTCACGTTGAAAAACAAAAGGGTTATGTAAGAAAGAGAAAATGGTTTGGTGGTTTTGAAGAAAAGGCAGTTTTGGTTTTGGATGAAAGGAATCAATTTTAAATAAAAAAATAATAATAAAAGAAAACAAAAGAAAACCTCATTACCGCTTGTTTTATTATCAAATGATGTTACTCCGAATTTTGTGTCATAGACATTCGTTACAATCTCAGTGGTGCTACTAAACGGTGTCACAGTCTTTATGAGAAAGTAAGTCTTCTGCTGCACAAAGAGAAATTTAATTTTTGATGATGGCTTTTAGAGGAATGGATGGATGGAGTATTACTTCATTTTGCATTCTTTTTGTTAAATAAAATGTGTGTATATTAATTTAGTTGATAGCAATATTATACTCCCTTCGGACATATTTATACGCTCTCCATGCTTAATTATAAGTAAAAGTTAATTTTTTAAATTCATTTAATACTTAATGTATATGACCTATATTATAGACTAAATACATCAGTAATTGAATGAATCTAAAAAGTACATTTTTATTTATAATTAAGGATAGAGAGTAAGTAAATCTGACATTTTTGGTACATTGAAAAGTTGATGTATGTGGTCTATAATATAGGTCACATACATTCATTTTCTAATGTACCAAAAAAGTCAAATTTGTTTATAAATGTGATCGGATGGAGTATTAAATAATCTGATTTTTAAATAATTAATTTATTTATTTATTTTTTTAAAAATACTGCATATTTCAAAAATATAAACTTTATATTTATTTTGACTTTTGACTAAAAATACTAACTTTATATTTATTTTGACTAAAAATACTAACTTTTTTTATTTTGACTAAAAATACTAATTATTTTTTATTTTGACTAAAAACACTAACTTTTTTTTTATTTTGACTAAACTTATACATTACATTTAAGAGACCAACTTAAAACCTAAAATAAAGATAAAAGACCAAAAATGTTATTAAGCCAAAAAATAAATATAAGTTAAAAAGTTGACCTATAGAAATGTCGAAATTGCTAGTTTGAACGCCATAATCGGAGTTTGAATTCTAGTTTTTTTACTTTAGGTATATGAGTTTTCAATGACTTTTCATTACATCTATCTACCTTAAAAAAAGTTAAAAAATATATCAAGAGGCATTTTTTCTTCTTTTTTGTTTTTTCTAGCAACTAAAAGAAATATTATTTTATCTCCGTAAATTAGCTCAGTTGATAAAGCCATTATAGTGTATATATACAGTGGCAGTTTGAACTTTAAATAATTCGTATACATTTTAAGAGTCAAATTTCTAGTCATTAAACTAGTTGACAAAAAAATTTATTTACAATGTGTTATTTATTAAATAAACGTGAATAGTTTTAATTTTAGCTGAGATTTTGTTGAGTTTTGAAGATTGACTTCATTTTTAGTAAAATAAGTCTGAGGTCAAATGTTGGTCCCAATGTTGTAACATTGGGAACCACAGCCTGATAACGCGCTGTTCTGGTGAACAAATAAGCGGGTATGAACAGTAAGTGAATTGGACCGTCGATAAAACAGGATAATCAATCTATTATCAAAATTCCTTCGTTGTTCGTCTCTTTTTCATCAATGTTACACGTATTTACAGGGTACACATGGAGAGAGTTCTTCCCGTCTTTTTTTTCGTTGGCCAATCTCACATTCCTTCTATACATTTGATCACATGCCTATTTGCAAGCTGATGAGGAACGTAGTTTGAATATAATGGTTTCTTCTAAATCATGATCCTAGTCGTACGTAAGATGGAGGTAAATGGGATAAATAGTGGAGAATATAACAGTTATAGTGAAGGATCATGGGATTATGTATATCTCGCCCTTTCGATCGTGTCTCGCCATAAGGGGTAGGTGTCTCGCCAAGTTTGGCTTGACTATTTGCATATGTATTGGGCCGTTATTATTGGACCGTTATATGGATCATCAAATAATGTTTGGGCTTTTGCTAAATAAACCCTTTACATTTACTCCCGGTCCACGCGCCTTATCCTTATCTTTATCTAGCGTGCGAATTTGTTTGAAGGATTGAAGAAACAAACTCGTGCTTCCTTATTCAACAAGGAACGAAATTGTTACTTGAAGATTGAAGATTCACAGCTGGACATATTTAAAAGGATAAAAACAAACAAATATTATTTGTTTGGTTAACTGATTTATCCTTATCTAAAGGGATTTAAATCAAAGTCCAGCTTGCAACTAAAGATCCTATATTTCATGAAGCCAAGAAGATTAAAACAGCTGTAGATTTAAAAAGATAAAACAAACAAATATTATTTGTTATGCAACAAATTATCTTTTAAGGAATTTAAATCAAATGACGGCTGTGCAACTAATTCCCTATATCTTCTCAAGCCAAGGTGTAACAACCCCGGGCCCCATCTTGGAGATCCCGGAGCTGACACCTCATGATCTTCTCCACCCCTCTCTAGTGGAGTTTTTGTCTTCCGTGAGAATTGAACCACGTACCCTGGGGTTCAAATACGTGTTCAATCCATTCCCACAACCAATTGAGAGGGGTGGAGAAGATCGTGAGGTAAATCACCGGAATCGCCAAGATGGGGCCCGGGGCTGTTACACAAGGGAATTTGTATTTCTATATAAAGACTGAAGATTTATTCATTCAAGTGACCTGAACCATTGAAGAAATATAGCTATTAGAGCTTCAGGCGTTTATTTGTTTATTGTTCATTATTATTCTTTCATGTATCACATCGATACTTGATAAGGATTATTGTAATCACAAATCACTCATAAGCTTTTAAGTACGGAGTTTGGTTTGTTCATTAGAACAGAAATTTAAACACGGGTTGTGTGATTGAGGGGAAGTGAGAGGGGTCTCATATCTAGGAGTTCCTAGGTAAAAGTCTATACGGGTAGTTGTTAGGTGAGAAGCTATAAACGGGGCGTTTGCTGAGACCTTTGAACTACTTTACCATAGTGAATTTCCTTCCTAGATTGGTATCCCCATAGTAGGTGAGTTGCACCGAACTGGGTTAACAAATAACTTCTGTTATTTAATTTTCTGTCGTTTTAATTTTGTTTGTTCAGGAGGACCAGTGTTGCAACATCGTGCACCACATTGGACCTCACGCCAGAATTTCAGATTTGAACTTTGGTTTGAGAATTATAAAAACAAAAAAAAAACTTTAGTGAAATGTGTGATATCTAAAACTTTGTATTCTCTCTGGTCCTGTGTACTGTATAAGACAAAAAATTCCTTTCTAAATACATTAATTCTATAATAAATCTAAACAGTAATATTTTACTTATATTCGGAGAAAGTATTAGTGAAATATATCAATGCATAAGCGATAAATTGGTGATACTATTATCGTTAAATAAATAAAATATTTTTTGCAGAAGCATTAAATAAATAAAATATCTTAATCTTAATTACTATAAAAGGAGAGTTAGGATTTACATTAAGCCTCTAATTATACTTACCACTTAACCCTAATTTTTCCCTCCTAATCTTTCTCTTAATGACATCCCAACTACTACCATAATTGTTGTTTATTGAGCCACTAAATAAGCAATACATTTGAAATTTAAATTTTATATTCCAAGAAAAAAGAAATACGGCCCACTATAGAAAATGTGCAAAGCATCAATTGCATTTACTAATTATTTTTTTTTAATTTATTATAATTGCATTTACTAATTCTACATTAAGCTTCTACCGTTTCATCTTTCACGCTTTGAATTTCTTTTTCTCTGATTTCTCTATGTTTTACTATGTTGCAGCCGCTGTCTCAACCGCCTTGGTAGCTGCCGTCTCCGTCGTCACCTCCGCTCCGTTTCGTTTTTCGCTGGTACTTTCTCTTGCCATTTTGGTTTTTGTTTTTCTTTTCTTTTTTCACTTCTTTCCCTTCAGTCTCTCATTCTCTGTCTGCTCTAAAACCCCATAATATTCCCTTCGATTTGTTTCATTTTCAGACAACACATATAACGGCAGCAGCAGCCTCCAATCGTGAAAGTAAGGGTTTCTGATCCATTCTATTTTGGCTCCTTCAATTCGTTCGTGATTATTGTTCTTGCTTTTATTCATATCATGTTTTATTTTAACTATGTGCAATCAGAGATTTGTTTTTCCTTGAGTTTTTTGCCTTTAGCATGTTTTGCCTTTTGTGCCATGAAATTTTATGTTTTTCATCTATTATAAAAGTTTTAGTATACTTTGTATTTGAACAAAAATTTTGTGTCATGTTGTAAGTCGCTGAACAAGATATCACAATCAATCACACATTTGGTAGCTCCTGCTCCTCCTTCAAGGTTTCATTGTTAATTTTACACCTCCTTTTTTCACCCATGTGTTGGAACATGTGTTTCCTCACCTAGGTTGCATTTGCTTTTATTACTTTCCTTTTTAATTTCAATCTCCCACAAGTATGTCACAAATTTTGGATTTTAATTGATTTTGCAGGTAGTACAATTGATTTATCCTTTCATATATTCAATTGTTTACAGTGTTGCCAATTTTTAGTTGTTCTTACGCAACTTCTTTATGAAATAGTTATGCTTTGAACATTGTTTGGGCTGATATTTAGTTTCATTTTCTAAAATCAAAAAGTAATTAATTCATTCCATATATTTCCAAGGCCAAAGACGGCTACAAGGTAGGCTACTTTAAAAATATATATGTGTTGCACCCCATTCTATAAAATGAAACTGCATATCTCATTGGAAATATAAGTAATAAGTACACTTAACTCTAATCTTCTTCACGCCTAAAGCAACAAATCCAAAAAATTAGGAGGCACATGTGTTCTTTGGAAGTTTTTGTTTTCTGTAATATGTTTTTTTATTAGGAGGCAACTTTCAATTTTAGTATTGCTTTTATGTTTGGTTTGCTCTTTTTTTTTATTTTTATTTTGATGATTGCAATGATTATTAGTAAATTGTAACTATTTGTTTATGAATTATCTGCCCGTTTTGCATTTTGAATTAATGATTGAATCAATAATTGTTAAATAGGGTTTTTCAGACAATTGTTGAATAGGGATTACCGGAGGTTGTATGAGGTTGAGCAGTTGGACCGAGATAATTTGGTTGAGGATTGAGTGACTGAACTTGATGTGGCTTTCCTTGCGCTAGCAGTCGTGAGGGCGGTGGCTTCCTAGAACCATGGTACATGTGAAGTTTTATTGTACCTCTCTCTCAAAATAAAGTAGGTGCTAATTTTAATCTTATTTTATTTTGTTTTATTTTTTTTTTTGTGTGTGGGAGCAAAATTGCATATTTTGTTGGCGGGGAACCAATGAATGAAACAGTTACCGGTTCAATCATCCAATTTTATCAATTGTTTCTATGTTTTTTAGTGTGATTTTTTCTCTCCCTTATCTGTTTCTTTTACTCTAACATGTATATATTTGAACTATTCTTAAAGAATCTGATTTGTTTTATGCAAATTAAACCCAATTAGTTTTTTATTGTTCATATATCATTATTATGTGCATCTATTTGTTTATGAAAATCAGAATTTAATTCTGTTTTTTTTAGGTTCCACTCATTTGAGTGATGTGTTTGGCAAAGCTATGGGACTTAGTGATCAGGACAATATATGGCCACGAGAGAAAATATGTTTATGGGTTTTTCCTTTCTTTATGCTCAGTCTTTTTTATGTTTCACTCTTTTTAGTTTTTTGATAATTGTTAAATGCTTTTAGGAGGCATGCTTATGACATGTTTCATCATATTATACTATTCATTGTGTGAATAATACTTATAGTTGGGATTTGGATCAATATAAAGGTGAGTTAAGTAAATTTAATAAAGCTTGAAGGCTGTTCTTAATTTTTTGAGTGTATATCAATATTGTGTTCATAGAAGAAAAAAAGTTTGTTAGTAGTGTCAAGTATGTGTTAGTAGTAGTACTAATTTGTCTACTTTACTTCTCATATGTGAGTGTGATTAAGGTTGAGTTAGTTTGAAGCTTCTTAGTGATTTATTGTTTTTGTATGCTTTCAACATGTATTGAATAACAGAATGCGGACAACTCAAGGAGCAGCAATTTTGTGTCGACTGTATTGTTTGGTTTCTTAAATAAGGTCAGAGTGTGTCCGTGCTGGTCCTCCTGTTTATCTTGATGTTGTCCTTGATTATGTCGTTGCTGAGGTAATATCCAATCACTGTTCTTAATCATGTGTAATTCATTTTTTTGGAGGATAGTAAGTTTATCTTTTTTGCTATCTATCTATTATCTATTATCTATCTATTATTTATATGTTTACAAGTTTCTCTTTCATGATCTTTTTCATAGGTGGCAATCTATCCTTAATCCATGTACTAGGTGGCGTTCTCATATTTTTTCATTTCCTATGTGGCAAATACTTAGAGTTCTTTTCTATATGATCTATTTACCACATTAACATTTTCGAATATCATTAGCACATTTTATTTGCATATTGAATTATTGGAATAGTCAAACCGTTTAATTTGCACATTTCAGATATTATTACCGGATTTAGTTAGCACATTCAATAATTGAAAAAGTCAAACCTCTAAAAGTTTTGTTGTTAATTTAATGAATAAAAAAATGTGTTAATACAATGATTAATGCTTTTAATTATTCACAAATATTTGTCAATCAATAATAAGTAATTACAGTTGTAGCATCATTTGTTTCCTTTCTTGCACCATCACACGATTACAGTCTTTCAATAGCCTTAATCAACTCCCAACAACAGTGATGTGATGCTATATAAGTGTACTTTGTGTCCTCTCAAAACCAATACAATCAATCATACAATTCTTACTCTGAAGTTATTACTCTCTTTTTTTTGACAAAACTCTTATTATTCTTTTATTATTGTACTTTTAATCTGACTATATACACTCTTACTGATTATACGTTTCATTGTAATTTGCAATTGTTATCTATTTTTTATTGTGATTCTCCTAATTTAATTTTCAAATCTCATGCAGGATGATATACAAAGGAGTATATATTTTTTAATGAAACAAACATTTGGTAATAGATTATCAAGTCATGAAGTTGCTCATATGAGGTGAATCTGGTTATTGCATGTTATAGCGAATATTGGTTTTTATTTTGTCTATACATCTTGCTAATATAAATTTTATTCTGATTTGTTTTTCAAAATAGTCACTTTACCGAAAAATTCACAAGGAGATCATATATCATGCACTGCATTGATTCTATTTAGAAAAAATTCACAGGTATTACCTTTTGAAGATTGACTCCAACAAACATCCTTCTTCTCTTTTTTTAATTACCAAATTTTGTATAACGTTACCAACATTACCAATGATTTTGGATTAATTTTTTTTTAATTATTCTCTTCTTTTTTTTTGCAAAAAATTCTATATATCATTTGGAAGAATCTGAGTTTGATATCTGTTGCAGCCGAACTCTAAATTATCGTGGTCCTTCCTGTATAAAACCAAAGGGTTAATAACAATAAAAACTAACTTTAATAACTATTGGTTGGTATATTTATTTTTTATCGTAAATAGTAAATACAAAGTGAAGAACTATAACATTGGAAGCAGTGGTGGAGCTAGACAATTTATAAAATCTAGGTAAAATCTAAATTTTGGAAAAAAAATCTCAGTTTTGCATTGAAATTTTTTAGTTTTAAACAAAAAGTCTCAATTTTGCTCTAAACTAACTCAAAAAATCTCAAATTTATCCTAAAGTAGCCCAAAAGATACTAAAATATTTGGAGGAGTCTGGCCACTTGCCCTAGCTAGCTGGGCGGTGGAATCGCCACTGATTGAAAGCAGAATACCAAGAGTAATTCCATAAAAATAAAAATAAACTAAGAGTAAAGCCTTATTTTAGTCTCTAAATAGAATATTTAAACTATAATTAGTTTCAAAAAATGTTTATGGAGACAATGTTTCATTCTCTCATTATCATTTAAACTAAGTGTAAATACCAAGAGTAAAGCCTTCTTTTAGTCTCACATTATGTTCAAACTAATCAAACACTTACGACTTTTATTAAATTAAAAAATATTGACTTTATCTCATCTAAGCTCTTTTGAGTTGTTTTTAGTTATGATTTGATTTGTCTATATGGTTGTGTTGATGATATATAGTGTTCTTCTACTTAGCATATAAGAGTCCTTATATTACTGTTGCATTTAAACATATATCTTTAATGTGCACACAAAACTTATGAAATCTTTAGTTTTATTCCATTTAAATGTCAATAGTAAATTAACCGTAATTTGTAGTGAATTTGAACTCAACTCTAATTTGTGTAGTTTTATTCCATTTGAATCTCAATAGTAAATAAACCGCAATTTGTTATGGATTTGAACTCAACTTTATATAGAGTTGTCAATTTGTTTCTACAAGTGGAGAATTATGTGGATATTGTCTCATTTTGATCTTTTTATATGCTAACAATTTCACCACAAGAACGGGGATACGGGAAAATATTCCTCCTATTAGATTTTTGTAGAGACCAGTGAAAACGGCCACGAGAGAGAAAATAACATCTGAGTTGGGGATTGGGAGCGAAGGGACATAAGAGAAAATACCTCCTATAAGATATCTGCAGAGACCTGTGAAAATGGTCATGGGAGAGAAAATAACATGTGGGACGGGGAGCATAGGGCGGAGGTTTTTTTTTTCAATGAGAACCTATATTTATACACATTAATACAAGATACCTATCAAGACTTTTGCATATCCAACCAAGGCTTGCTACATTATGTGCAAAGGGTCACGATTTCGATTTCCGGTGGCCACATTTTTTCAATTTTATTTGTATTTTATTCCTATTTCTTTTACGCATTGCCTAAATGTGCAAAGGGTCACAATTTCGATTCCTGGTGACCATATTTCTTCAATTTTATTTCTATTTCTTTTACACAATGTCTAAGGTAGAAAGTAATTCATGAAGTATTTTTATTTTTTTGTTCTGATAATTCATATTAGCAATATTTATTTTATATAATTTGTATATAATTTAAAATAAGGAGGAATTAAATGTGTCATAACAAATACGTACAATATATTAAAAAATTTGAAAAAATTAATACATATATTTTAATTGCTAATTTTTATGGATGTTTTAATACACACACTCATATTACTACGGGAGGCCCATTCTTTTTGTAATTTTTATTGGACTTATATGTATACTCATATTAATACGAGTTTTTTTTTTTAATTTACACGGGGTCAACATTTATACTCATATATTAATACGTGAGACTTTATATTCATATTTTATATATCAATATAAATGTTATTTTTTTAATAATTTCTACAGGGACCGGAAAAAAATAATATCAATATTGTTGTGAACGGGTAGTGATAGAACACAAAATTAGATCCTCTCTCATGTTATTATTGTTCAGTCCTCTCTCCTTTCGGTAATTCAATGATTGAATATCCACATATAAAATAGGAATATAACTGAAGAGAGAAAATAAATAAATAAATAAATATCTAAGAGGACGTGCCGGAGAGAATTTAGATCTGGAGATCACTCTCAATCGGGTTATATCTATTTAAAATATCTAAATGTGTATTATTTTCATATATAATTGATTAAATATAAAATATATTTCACAAGTAATTATAAATTAAATATATCAAAATGAACGTGTATGTAATATCAAAGTGAATGCCTATATTTTTTGTAATTTTTATGAGGACATATATTTCTACCAATATATTAATACATGACTATTTTTTTTTAAAATTTGCACGGGACCTATATTTATACTCATGTACGGAGTTTATTTTTTGTAACTTCTACAGAGTTATATTGCTACGGATATTTTAATACGGGGCAGGGGGCCTATTTATTTATTTATTTATTGATTTATCTTCTATGTTAATCACAAATGTCACTTCTTAAAACACTCATTGATATTTATGCTTATTTTTTATTTTTTATATTGCCTGCAATTTTATTTTCTAAACAAGATAATCATTTAAAAATATGGCTCACGGGGGAGGTTGATCTTCATCTGAAAAATAATATAAAAGTTATTTATTCAATTTTTTATTTTCATGAGATCCTTGCATTGTAGTCGAGACCGGTGAAAATGGCTACGAGGGAGAAAATAACACGTCGTTAAAAATAGAGAGTAGATGAGTTTCATTCTTCATCAGGCCGCACTTCTCCGTACATTAAATATTTAGATAAATTACATTGAATATATAAAATAAATTTTGTAGATAATTAATAAATAAAAAAAATTAAAATTTTAATAATTCATATTTTTCAATGAAAATTAACCCGTGCAATGCACGGGTCAGTTATACTAGTTGACTCTTATATTCATGTGCAATTTGGTGTAATTTTTGTTTAATCTTTTTCAATTGTCAAAGAATGATTTCTTACTACATGTTTTATGTTAATAGAATATAAAAAAAATAGAATTGCATCTTCCAATATTATAATTATAATATGAATTGTATTAAGGTTACTCATATATTTCCAATGTCATTAATCATCCCCTCACGCATATACTCTCTTTGTCCTTAACACCCAACAAAAAGCCTCCTCATTTCTCCTCCATCATGGATAATCATGTATTCTCTTTAAAATTGTAATTTTAATCAATAAATAGGATTTAGTTGTATAGTGTAGAGTTTAACTTCTTTTGATACATTTTATATAAATTTATAAAATCTTACACTTTTTTACTACATTTGCATGCCTCCAGCCAGGGCCATTGAGATGAAAGTTTTATACATTTTCTTTTTGTTCTGATATTATTTATATTTTTTTTTGACACATTATTATTTAGATTTATAATGTCTCACTTTCACTAACATCATGTATGGAAATGCAAGAATAAATAATGCAAATGTTTGCCTAATATTTTGATTGTTCTCATTCAAAAATGCAATGCAAACACAAGTTCATCTAATATTTTAATTGTATTATTATGTAGTAATGTATTAGCACCCCACTTCTATTAGTTAACGTTAACACATTGAGGAAAAACATATACTAACTTTAATTTCAATAAATTCATCTAAAAGATAAGAGTCTTGCTCCTTTAAGTAAAATAGTTAGGAGTTTGATCCTTGAAATTCAATTTATATATAATGGGCCGTTTGTTTGGGATTTTTTTTAAAATAGATTTGTAGTGTTAGAAAATTTTGTATAAAAAAAAACCACAAAGAAATTTTTTATAAATGCTTCAAATGAAAATTTTGTTTGAATAATTATTCTTAAAAGTTTATTTTAGGTATATCATCATTTTATGGGGAAAAAAAAATTGGATATCAAAATTTCAAAAAATCACTTTATTTTGAAGCTATTTCAAATAGATTTTCACAAAAATTATTTTTGAAATACAACTTTTTAAAAAAAATTGCGATTTTGACTATGTTTTGAACTTTAATAATGTACATTTATGTTATATGATATCAAAATTAGTGTTTCAATTTAGAAAAACGAATACAAAAAAACTTATAATATTTTGAAAAACGATTTTACAAAATCTATTTTCAAAAATACAAAGAAAAAATCTACTTTTTAAATCTGAAACAAATAGGCTCAATATCTTATTATATCATCGTATAATGTCAGATCAAATTTAAATGATTTTAACGAATGTGGTGTTGGTCGACGATGATGATGGGGTGTGGACGGTGGATAGAGAAAAAGTTGCAGCTCTATCATTTGTAGTGGAAAAATTGGAAGAAAAAAAAAACTAACGGAAGATGATATAGGTTTTACCAAAAATGACCATACTTTTAAAGCTAATATGACAAAATTGTTTTTCCATAAACATTTCTCAATTGAATATTATATATATCATTTTAAAAATCCGTGCAACGCACGGGTTGAAGTCTAGTTAATAAGTAAAATTTAGATATTAGAAACACCGATAAATATCATTTTTTATTTTAAAAAGTCTCGTTTCGTTTTAGTCAATGTAATTAAAACCGGACCGGACGGTTCAACCGGTTGGACCGGGAACCGGACCTGTATCCGGTCCGAGTGAGCCTAAAAAACGCCCTGCTACAAAACCGGATATAGAACTGGAAAACCGGTAAAAATCGGAAAAACCGGCGGTTGGTCCGGTTCAGCAGGTCAAACCGCGTTTATCTGTTAAAATAAGAAAAAGGACTGTCGTTTTGAACTTTTGGACCTGCAACAGCTGGAAAATCAAAACATAAATCTCATATTTGAGATGTATCTTTTGTAGAAGAGAGTATTGTTTTAGAAGAGAAAGAAGAAGAAATAGTGTGTTATGTGAGTGAGAGATAAAGACAAAAAAAGATGGGAGTTGTAGAGTTAGGCAACGTACTGTATAGGAGAGAGAGAAAGTAGAATAGATTGTTGTGCACTAATGAGTGTTAATTCAATTCATTTGATTTTCAATATTCTATCAGCACTAAATTCCTAGTTCCAATGTCTTCAATAAATATTTACAACTGCATGCCATCAAGAAAATAATATACTCCCTCCATTCTAAATTATATATCACTTTGATATTTTTGCGCATATTAAAAAATGCAATTAATGTTGAATAGAAAAGAGAAATTATGAGTTAGTTTACAAAATTGTCCTTCATTAATTGTATGGGAAAGATAAATTGAAGAATTGAAAGAAGAGAGAAATAAATAATTAAGGGTATAATAGGAAAAATAGCATTCAATGATTCATTGGTATTATAAAACGACATATAATTTGGTACAAATTTTTTCTTCAAAGTGACATATAATTGGAACGGAGGTAGTACTAATAGTTTCTTTATTTCTTTTTTCTTTTACGGAATTGTTCTTTAATTTCTTATACTAGTATTCAAGTTTTTTTTCCCTTACATAATACTGTACATATATAGTTATAATACTTTTTTATGCTGATATTCAATATGGAAACTAAAAAAAATATTCTTTAATGTTTAATGGTATAAAAATATTAAAAGTTTGTTATTTTTATATATATTTTTATTTTATATACTATTATTTTGACGAATTTATATACCATTTATAAATATTAAATATAAAAATATATTTAATTAATACCGGTCGAACCCCGGTCCGACCCCGGTTGAACCTTTGAACCTTGAACCAGTATCTTCACCGGTTCGACGTCCGGTCCGGTTCTGATTACCTTGGTTTTAGTTCCTAAATCACCTAAGTGAACTTAATTTAGTTGATAGGACAATTGTATTATATATGTGAAGTGTGGACTTTCGATGTTCGAATTCCAATTATTGCACTTATCTATTTTAAAGATAGAATTTTTAGGCACTAGACTATTTGATTAAAAAAGTCTAATATTTGTTCGATAAGTATAGCTTATAAGCGCGTCAAAAAAAATTTAAAACTTAAAAAGTTGATTGATATAATGTTGAAATTACTAGTTTTTTTTTTGAATGACAAATATATAATATATAAATATAAAAACAGAAACAGTACAAGAGAAAATTCATAAAAATAAAGAGGTATCAAAAATAGACTCCGTCATAACCTAACAATCACTGTGCTAAGAAAAGAAAAAACAAAATGGGCAAAATAAAATTACGAACAAGGAGGCACACCACCACCAATACTAGAACCCCTCAAAGGCACCATGAGAACAAGAAAACCCCTTATGAAGAGAAATACAAGGATCAACCACAGGTAGAACAAAGCAAAAGAGGGTCTCCAATCCTCATGACACATCGAGACCCAACATGACACCCCAATAAACTATATCGGTTCCGGCTAGCATAAGTAGGATGAATATCCCTCTCATAAAAGGAACAAGGGGAGTCAGAATTTTTGCTAGTTTGAACGTCATAATTGGTGTATGAATTTTCAATGTTTGCCATTACATATATCTACCCAAAAAAAGTTAAAAACATATATAAGAAACATTTTTTCTTCTTTTTTGTTTTTTCTATCCATTAAAAGAAATTTTATTTTTTCTCCGTTAACTTAGCTCAGTTGATAGAGATATTGCATTATATATATATAGTGACAATTTGAACTTTAAATGCTTCACTTATACATTTTAAGAGTTAAATTTCTAGTCATTAATAAATTACTTGAAAGAATAATAATTTACAATGTGTTATTTATTAATGGTCTTGCTAACGAGTGCTCTAGAGCATTCTTTAAGGATTCCGATTAAATAAACTATTCCCTCTGTTAAAAAATATAAGCAAAAGTGAGTCAAAGAGACTTGATGTATTTGGTTGAAAATTTGGACTAAATACATTCACTTTGTTGACCAACTTTTGCTTATATTTTGGGACGGATGGAGTATTTATTTAAAACATTTCAATTTTCAATTCATTTACTTTATAACTTTTCATAACATTTTCATAATAATTTACTATTTAAAGTTCTTAAAAAGTGTTTTGGAGGCAGTCATTAGTATTTTTCATTTATTAAATAAATGTGAATACTTTTTAGCTGAAATTTGAACTTTGGTTTGAGAGTCATTATAAAAAATAAAAAACTGATTTGAGGGTCTAACTTTCTCGGCTAGACTCAAACAAATCCTCGTTGGTAGATGTGGGAATAGTTTAGGCGGCCTACGGGGGGCCTATGGTCTATCCTAAATAGGCTCAAATCACGTCAGCCTATATTTTTAACTAGAGCAAGCCAAAACTTTTTATAAGCTTATTATATTTAGTTAATTAGGTCAGACGGTAGCTATTAAAAAAGCTTTTTAGTCTAATAGTCCGACATATTTAAGTTAATATGAATAATATTTTTACTGCTATATTATTATTTACATATTAAAATTTGTACTTTGATTAAATTATAAATTTATTAACTTTTTAAGTAGTTGAAGTTTAATAATCTACGTTAGTTTTTCATATATATATATATATATATATATATATATATATATATATATATATAAATTTATTATTATAAACTAGAATTGAAATATGATGATATATATATAGTCAAATTATCTAATATATCATGTTAAACATCAAAAGGACATTACGTTATTAATTCATAAGAATATATAAAAATAAATATAATAATTATTTATTTCAATACGTTTATGTGAAATAAATTTTTAAACAGGCTAACATGTCACATTAGGTTTTCAAAAGACCAGACTCAGACTTAAAAGATAAGTTTATAATAGACCACAAATCAGACTCAAGCCTTCGATTTTTTGATAGGTCAAACTCTAGCTTGACAAAGTATAGCTCGGCCTAACCTATTTCCACCTCTACTTGCCCGTAAAAAAATGTCTCAAATATTTTGTTTGTATAACCGTTGGAGAGGCCGATCCAATATTTTCAATTAGTTGGATTGGAGCATTATAAATGTTTGCACAGAAAACACAATTAGAACATTTAAAATAAGTTGTACAAAAATTAGAGATGAATTTGGCCTCTTTAACACTTAACAATATAATTAGAGCCTAAAAAAATTTAATTATTAGAGTGTTGCTAAATGTTACGTGGCATACGAAAGGCAAGAAATGCACATGTACTGTTGAAAACAGATAATTAAAAAGTGTTAACCGCATATTTATTGGAAATCATGGGGTGGTGCTTGTTTAAATCAACGGACCAAATTCATTCTTGCATTTCTTCTCCACTAATCTTCGTAAAGATTAGCATTTTCCTAATTATTAAATTTGGCCTCTTTAACACTTAACAATATACTCCCTCCGTTATTTTTTAAGTGTCCGTTTATAATAGTAACACAAAATTAAGAAATTGGATTTTTGCACCTTATCTTTCTATTATACCCTCATCAATAGATTTATTGTTATACCAAAAAAATATTTTCAGATTATTGTTATCAAGAGAATATAACAATAAACAAACTTTTTTGTTTTTTTTTTTAAAAAAAAAGCCTTTAGTTTTTCAAATATATATAAAAAAATATTTATTGAAAAAGATAAGTGTAATTAGAAAAGGGTACAATTGACAAATCGTACCCTTAAAACACAAAATGGACAGTTAAATAGAAACGCTAAATCCGACAAAACTGGACACTTAAAAAAAAACGGAGGGAGTAATTGTCAAGTGAAATATATCAATGCATATATAGGCGATAAATTGGTGATACTATTATCCTTAAATAAATAAAATAATATGAATTTCGGCCCTCTTTTACAAAAAAAAAGAATTTAGATTACAAAATTACACAATTATATATTAACGGAATTTTTTGTTGATGACAGGTTGTAAATGCTTGTCACAGTGTGTATTTTATCTTATCGTTATCATCATAGTTTAATAAAGATACAAAATCAACATAAATCACAAACAAAGTATCAAGAATATGTATAAACTTTACAAAAGATAATTAAGTGAACAAAAAAAATAAAAATGTAAACGCACAAAACTCTCAATAAAAGCAAAGACAAACACAAGGAGATCAAAACACACGCACCAAAAGAAACACCGATAAACTCTCAATAAAAGCACCAACAAATATCAAGAGACCAAAATACACGCGCAAAATACACGCACCAAACGACACACCGATACAATGAACCAAACCAAAAATCGTACAATCAAACGTTAGTAACAGCTAAGCATCAAAGTGAGTGAATACACCATTGATTTTAGTCGTAATTAAATCCATTCCCCTTTGATTCAAACCATTCAAGACAATATGTTTATGCTTTGAAGTAATTGGATAATGCATAAAAAAAATTGATAGTGGGTAAAAAAAAGTAATTGGATAACATTACATTTCCGATGTCCGAAAAATAACTTTATTTCTCTATTTCTAAATAAATCAAATGCAAGTCAATTCAAATTGGATTTAACTTCTCACGAAAAACCCTTTCATTTAGGCGCAAACAAAGCCATTGATGAACTTGAGCCAAAACAACATTTACAAAGGTACTACTCATACTCAATCAACCCAAAACAACCATTCAAACATGACCCAAAAAACAGCATTGAAAAAAAAAAGAGATTTAGATTGTCTGTTGTAACTGTTTCATGCAGTTTTTACGCAATGAGCAATTCCAGCCATTAAAATATTATCAGACGGTTGTGATTCACCCATTGCAATTTTCCACAGTTTTCCTATTTCATCCGTTCTTTTTTTATCGAACGGCTGGAAACAGTTACGATGTTAACACAATTATCATGTAAATCTGTTTCCAAAAATGTGTGTTGAATATTTTTTTTTCCCACTATAACCACGTATAAAGGCTTAACTTAATTACAATGTAAAATCTTTCCAATTCACAATATTATATTTCAATGAATAGTGTAGGATAGTTTTACCTATCCATGTGGACCGTAACACCCCAATTTTACAAAGTTGGTTTATTAGCATTTAATTGTTTTAGGAGTTTTTGCGCGCTATTAAGTAGTTTTGGTGGATTTATTTTGATAATTAAATTAATTGCAAGGTAGAGACTTGTTTTAGGCTCCGTTTGGCCCGGCTTTTTTTAGCTTTAAATTCTCTTTTTAATCAAAAGTTAGGCCAAACACATTTTTAACAAAGCTCTTAACCGTAAAAAGCAGATTTTTTTCAATGTACAAAATTGGATTAAACGAGCTTCTAGAAAAAGAGGTTGAAACCTACTTTAGAAAAAAAATCCGGAGTTTTTTTTGCAATGATCCCGCTTCGAATCCCACTGAATGCTCTTTTTATTATTTTTTTGTCATTTTTTAGGTTGTTTTCATTTAAATATTATTAGTTTTTTTTTTTGACAAATTTAAATATTATTAGTTGTTATTATCTTTATTTAAATTTTTTATTTTTGGTACAAATCTTTTTTAAAAAAAATATATTTTACTAAACAAATTTTAGATTAAAGATAACTTTGAAGTTAAAAAAAACAATAATTACCAAACAACTTTTGCTCTGTTTTTGAAAGTTCTTATTTTCACTTTTAGTTTTCAATCAGCTTCTAAGAGCTAAAAAAGCCGGGCCAAACGGACCCTTAGTAAGAGAAACGTAGAATTATAATTAATTTATTAATTAATTGAATGAGAATGGTGAGAAAAATAGAAATAGTTAAAGACGGGGCTGTTAGCAGTAGCTTGAATAAAAATATTAGCAATAGAAATAAGGAGCCCAATTAGAAAGGAAGTGTGCTAGCTGAGCCCATGAGGGAGTGGGGTGCAGATTAGTAAAATTGTAGAGAAGAAAAGAGTTAATTATAATGTATCTTTTTTTAAAAACTATATTTTTGGTCACATTATATAGAGATATGTTTTAATTTCATATATTTTAGAGATATACTTTAAGAATATATTTGAATTTTTAGAAAGAACTTGATTTATCCCACTATTCTCATTCCAAACTTATTCTACACTACCATAGAAAACTCCCTGCAAAAAATTTAAGAGAAAAAGAAATAGGCTTAAATGCAATTTTGACCCCTAAGTTTCACAATTTTTGCGATTTAGACCGTCCATGTTTTAATTGTTCGATTTTAGCCCCAAAGTTTCAATTGCTCAATTTTGGCCTCCCAAATTTATCCCATTTTGCAGTTGCTAGTCCCCCTTTGATTTTTTTACTAACAATTGCTTATGTGACATTTTTAAAAAGTAAATATTTTAAAATAAATAAAATATGTTTTAAAATATTTTCTTTTGTATTCGTTGTTATCAACAAAATAATTAAGGGAAGTTGTTCTTGAATCAACTTGGCTCCAACAAAAGTCCTATTAGGATAGAACAAAAATTAATTAATTAATTAATGCATGAAATACTGAGGGGTGCATTCCTGATTTGTGTGTCGAGTTTGATAGGCAGATCACTTTTGATTCGAGATTAGGAAACGGTCTTTGACCTCAAGTATGGTTTGAGATTTGTTTTTGAGTTAGCTTCGGTGGACAAGGGGTAAAGCGGCGGTGAAATCTGAATGAGGTTGATTTAGGACTTTTTCGGAGGTCAATTTGGGCTCGGTAGTGGGAGGGTGTTGATTTTGAGGTTTAATTTTTATGAGATTTGGAGGTAGACTTTGATTAGGTATGTTTATTTTTGGTGTTTCGTATATATGTCGCGCCACTGTTATGTTGTTCTTTTTAACAGCAAAAAAATACATTTTAAGTTGGTTAATAAAAATTGACATTATAAGTTGTATTTCAAGCAAATTAAAATATTCCACTTAATATATGAAGAACTTTTTATTTCTCTAAGACAACCACCTTAATTTTAAGAATTTAATTTATATACACTGTCAGTGTAAAGTTATTTTATACATACGTCTAATTTAATATATACCAACATATCATGTACTGTGTTTGAAAACACATGATGTGTCATACTCATTAAATGATGTGGCAACTATTGAATGCATGTGTAAAAAAATGTTACACCAAACCAACGGTGCACAACAATTAAACTCTAATTTTAAATTATTTACACAGATTTTCATATAATTAAAGTAAAATATTGTCTTATTACATATTAATATGAACGGTAGAAAAACGAATGTGAATGGGCTTTCTCAGTCCTCTTTTGTTAAAAAAAAAAGACAGAAAAATGAACATGATATGGTCTATTTTTTTTTTTTTTTGAAATATGCAACTTTATAAATTTAAACAATAGGTCTGTACAAGGTGATCAAACATGAACATGCATATGGTCTATTTTAAAGAATATTGTTTTGTTATCTAGTAAAATATATTTTTTGGCCAATTTTTAAAATTAAAAAATTTACATGATGCGTGAAAATTTTACAATATTCTCAAAGATGCACAATATTTTACTAGATGCATAATACTTAATATTTAACGATGTTAATTTAGTCAAAAAAAAAAAACAATGTTAATTAAATATTACTAAAATATTGAATTAACATTGTAAATGACGCATAATACTCTAAAAATATTTTTTTCTAATGCATAATTCATCTAGTAACAATGTTACTTTTTTTTTTTTTTTGTCAAGTAGCCTAATGGCTAGAAATTCCACCATTTTAAGGTAGATAAGTGGGATGACCAAGGTTCGAACCTTAGTCCCCTGCATATATAGTGCCACGTCCTACCAACAGAACCGGACTGTAACTTTTATTTTTATTTGAGTAACAATGTTACTAATTGCACAATGTTAATTCAATATTTTTTTAATTTTACACAATCTATATTCTTACAAACACTGAAATATTCTAAAACATACTTAATGCATGCATTTTATTTATTTTGTTTTATTAAATGTTAAATTACAATAACTCAGTTTTCATTACAACAACAACGAACAACACCAGGAACAATTCCATAACATGAACCACCTGTTCTATAGCCCTTTCCAAGGCAGATTTGATAACATGCCCCATTACCTGGGCAATTACCAGCTTGACATTTTAATCCAAAAATACTTTCTGTACCACTTGATAATCCTACAACAAAAAGAAAGTTAATTATTATATATTTGAATTTTTTAAACAAACTTATATTATTGCTCAAAAAAAAAAAAAAACTTATATTCATTACCTGAATTAGGAAGAAAAATCAAAGCAATGAACAAAATCAAGCAAAGATAAGATTGGTTGTTGTAGAAGGCCATTGTTAAAGATTTATTCACCTTTTTTTTTTCCTTGTGAGATTTAGGACTAACATTTTCATTATATATACTATTGAAATTTTGGGTTGGTAAAAAGGATGCTTGAAAAATTAAAATATATAAATACCATTAGATATGATTTTAATATTTTTTTATTTGACAGAATATTTTTGTTATTATACTTCACTATTTGTGTTAATTAATTATCATACTTGTTTGAAGCATTTAATATTTGTAATTATTTCATATTATAATATTTATTTTCTTATGAACTATTAAAATAAAAAAATATATCTAGATGAAAAGGTGAGTTTTCTTTTTCTTTTTGACTGTGACAATGTGATTTTTTAATTGAGTCAAAAAAGAAAAGAAAAGTGGGATAATAAGTACAACATGATACTTGACCAAAAAAACAAAGTACAGCTTATGAAAAATAAACTTTCAAATAAATGAATATATAAGGTAAACAGACAACAAGTTGCGTCACTAATCTTTTTTGGATGACAAAATCAATTCTCTTAAATACTACTGTACATCTAGAGACATTGCACGATCAATTATATTAACTGCTACACATTGATAGGGCTGGCCTTGGGTCAGGGATTCCAGTCCCACAATCTAGTGCCTCCAAAACACAGGGGTCTCAAAATTTTTTTTTTTTTTTGTAGAATTTACTTTTGTCACCTTACCCAATTTCTCGCGCATCCTATGAATTATCAAAATACCCCTATCTTCTACTTAGGTCGCGGATTCCATTCGTCACTTAATTGGCGGATGTGTCAAAATTTCTTAGTTTTTTACCAATTTAGATCTCACGCCCTATCAGATGCCTTATTATGCTTTGCTATCCGCTATTCAGGTAGCGGACGATAATTTTGACTAGTAAAAATAACAAATGACCAAACTATTATATAACAAACAACACAAGAGAATTATAACAAATTTTTATTATGCACATAACATAAATATTATTACATTCCAATTATTTACATTTAACAATAAATATCATAACATAAATTAAAGAAAATTCAAAATTATATTCGAAAGAAATACAAAAAAAAATCGATTAATCATAATGATCATTCTTCTTGGGGGGGTTAAAAATCACTTTTGGGCAACCCCCCACAACAAAGCTAAGGTACACGAATCTGCCATAACCACCACTTCCTCCTCCTCATCTTGAGGAAAAAGTAAAATTCAGGTGGATCCAATTCGATTAATCATAATGATTCTAACAGGTCTCAAAAAGTCCCTCGTCGATTAACATAATGATCTCACCCGGTTTTGTGATTCAAGGAAAGGAAGATAGAGTATACAAGTTAAATAAGAAATCATATGGGTTGAAACAAGCTCCAAGAATTTGGAATAAGAGAATTGATAGGTTTTCTTAAGTAGCGGATGTGTTAAAATTTCTTAGTTTTTGGACTAGTTTAGAGCCCACGCCCTATCAGATGCCCTATATATTACATTTTGTCATCTGCTGCTTAGGTAGCGGACGACAATTTGACAGTAAAAATAACAAACGACCAGTCTATTATATACAGTGGCGGTGCTTAGATCCTAGCTTAAGGGGTGCAAATTTTAAATCAGTATTTTAATATATATATATATATATGTTTTGACCTTAGTTTGTGCACTATGCCCAAAGGTTAATGTGCTATTGTATTGACCTTAGTTTATCCTAATGTATTCATGTTTTGTCTAGAACAAGGTGTAGGCCGAACACTTAGGGCCTATGATGGGTAAAACCTTGGGCTATTATATTATAAATAGAGATGATAGATCCTCTTTAAAGTAGCAAAAAAATTTACAAGAAATTAGGGGTTTGAATTGTAAACCATTAAAATTTATGTATACAAATATTTTAAGTAAAATACTTAATAAGGTCTCAAACGAAGATACGTTAGAATGATCTTGTTAGAAGTAATAGTAAATAAAACGTGATTTGTGTGAAAAGTGATTGCTAAAAATAAAAGGATAGGTAAAGAAAGAATCAACACACAAACATTTATACTAATTTACCTTTATATTTTGGGCTACGTTCAGTCCCCACACCTTGTGAGTTTATCTACTATAATCTCGAGATGTTCCCTACAAATCTTTTTTTTTTATCTAAACCAAGATAAAAACACCTTTTAGCCCTAATGACTTACTCTACCTCAGTCATTACTAACTTTACAAGGTACATCCAATATATATGGTGCCTCTATTATGTAGCTCTTTTTTTACCTCTCTCTTCGTCTTGTGCAGAGACTTGATTAATAATATATTTACCGTTAAAAAAAAAGATGATGAATTGTGTTTGAGTTTTGGGTTAAAGATGATGAAGATTGTATGATCTGAGGTTCATGATGATGCAGAAGAAAGGTAAAAATGGAATTTTGTATGTTTCAATGTTTATCAAGGGCATTTTTGTACTTTCATAGTGTTTTTTTTTTTGAGTTAGCAGCATGTATGAACCCAGCCATCAGTGCCACTTGTCCAAAATCATGACACATCAGCTAAAAAATGGGGTCAGGGACTATTTTTAAAATAAAATGAAAGTGCAGTGGTAAAATGAAAAGTTTTTAAAATGCAGGGACTAAAACTCAAATGGCCCATAAGTGCAGGGACCTTTTGCATATTTAAGCCAAAAAAAATCACATATTGAATTGAACAATTCTTACAAATAAGGATAGATTTGTTTCAAATCTAAGCTTAAATAATACAAACTCAAACTTGTTGAGAAGCTTATACAAAATTCACTCAATAATATTTCGATCCAAGTATTTAATTTAGACAGCTGAAGTGAGAGTGGAGAAAGAAGAGCTTGATAGCTTGTGTGATGAAAACAAGTGTAAGACGGTTTTTGTAGCTTCAACTCTTGCTCTTCAAATGGCACCATATGTGTTATTTACAGATGCAACTTGCTCTTCATTGCTTGTCATTCAAGTATGTTCGTAATGCTCCAAAATATAGTCATTAATTCCTCAAAGAGACAACTCACATAAACTTCTTGTAAAAAGCTAAGATTGTCCGATTGTTCTCAAAACATTCTTTAGGTGCTTTGAACAAGGAGCGTGAGCAATAAGCTTGCATGAGTTGTAACATGTTGTTTCTAGCTTGCTCTCCAAGTATCTACGTTTCAAATGACCGTTGCCTTCAAAACCAAAGTCCTTTTGACAGATGGAAATGAGTTTGCCTTCAAAACCAAAGCTAGAGAACATTCTCACGTATAGACTGTGAAATACTTTTGGCCTAGATTAAATGAGTTGTTTCTTGTTCATAAATTAAAATAACAGTAAAGTGCTAACTCGCCAATTGGAGCTTTTATCCATTAATATTATTCATGCATACTTGCAAAGTACAGTTTATAATTAAGTAGTGTGCGGAGAAATGGGAGGATATGCACATGAATTTACTGTTGTACCACAATCATGCAATAGTGTGCAGTAGAGTGTTTTGTGAGAGAGAACATTTTTTTTGACATTTGACAGGAGAGAGAAGATAGTATTAAAAAAAAAAAGGAAAGCTTTGTGTGTAATCTTGAGAAATGCAGGGAAATCACACTGCAGAGAATCTTAATCCGGAGGATATTCATTAATTGTCATTTCTTAAACTACTATGAACTTAAATATATAAAAAAGTACTATGAACTAAGAGTTTAGAGGAGAGCAACTTTGCTCCATTTCTATTTGCTCCATTTCTTCCTTTTGAAATTATGGATATATGACATGTGGCAAAATATAATACAAAGGCTGATATTAAAAACTTATAATTAAGTATTTGTTTGATAAAATAAAATGAAAAAATAGAAGAAAAAGAATAGAAACTGTTTCCTTTTCTTTGTACCTCTTATCGTTGGTACCGTCACCAACACCGCCACCGTCACCAACACCACCTCTCTGCGTTCGTCAGATTTGATTTCTTCCAATTTATGTGATTCAGAATCCAATAGAAGAGGGGATTTTGGTTTTTTCAATGTTAGTAACAACAAATCTGGAAAAGAAGGCGTGAGATTTGCTCCGGCGGTGAGAGGCTCGGAGTGTGAGATTTGCTCCGACGGTGACCCTTTATATTTGTGGAGAAGAATGATTCGACCGAAGTTGTGATTATGAGCACCGCCGCTGGGACAAACGTAGAGAACGGCGGCGGTGGTGATGAGTAGTGGAAGAAGAAAAGGCGGTGATGTCCGTAAGAATATGGAAAACAATTTCAATTTCTTTACCAAACAAATAATATAGTACACAAATGTTATAATACATCCTCTAATCTCAACCATTCCTTTTTGGTTTGCCACTTGTCACCTATATGTGCAATGAAAAGATATAAATGGAGCCTATTAAAATGGAGCAAAGCTGCACTACACTAAGTTTAGAGTTGTTGTATGCTTACTGCTCAATGAATTGTCTTCAATTGTCTGAAGAAAAAGTTCATATTTACTCCTTAAACATGACTAAAGGAGAAGGTTATTTTGCTACTATTCCATTCTTACCTTAAATGATTTATATACCATTGAAATTTTTGACAAATCTCTTTAAAAAGTGCTTCTTTGTGTGCTTATGTTAAGGTACGTTCTTGAGAGAGTATAAAACATAAGTGAAGTACCAATTTTAATTTGTAAATATCATTAATAAATTTACTCATGTAAATAACTTTTATTATTTGTTGGATAAATTATTCATGATTCTTCAAGATTGTTATACCATTTTTTTTTTGTATTAGTATAATAAGAAAAGTATAAAAGGTTATAGAAAACAAAAGAAAATGTGACAAAAGGGTCCACATGTTAGTCCTTTGTCTTGACATCATCTAATCAAAATTTTCTTCATTGCCATTCCCATGATTTAATCACTCACACACACATGCTTTAACTAAATCAATTATTGCTACAAAGAATTTCACATCAAAATTCCACAGTCCAAACTCAATCCCTTTCACTCTACTCCTAACAACCATTTTCAACCACTTTTATTATTTTACACATAAATAAATAAAATAAAAAAATGTAACAAAACCATACACTACACATTCACACATGAAATTATTATTATTGATTATTTATAATAATAATAATAATAATAATCACTTTCTTCGATTTTGCTACGATGCAAAACTCACCCACAATTATCTCAATTCCGCCACCGTTTCCGTTCCTTCCTCCGCCGCTACCCGCCGGACAAATTGTTGTAATTCCGATACCACCTCCACCGTTTAGACCGTTTGCCGGCGCTCCAAGCTCCGATTTTCAAATCACTGACCCTGCTTTACCACCGCCGTTCGCCGGCGATTCTAGCTCCGTCGATTTATCTCCTTTAGAATTTCTCCTCGCTCTGGTTGCAATTGTTACTATTCCTGCCTTGATCTACACTTTCATCTTCGCTTACGGATGTTCATCCTCTCATCGTCGGAGATCCTCCTCCGGTGAAGTTTCCGGTGATCCTTCAATTGCATCGGAACTCTCGCGCCATGACGTGGAAATTGTTCCTGTTGGAGAAAGTGCCGGAGTGAAGTATCAGAAAGAGACGCACGCGACGAAAATCGGCGGCGAGTGTCCGGTGTGTTTGTCGGTATTTTCCGACGGTGAAGAAATTCGGCAGCTGAGTGTTTGTAAACACTCGTTTCATACTTCTTGCATCGATTTGTGGCTCAGTAACAACTCCAATTGCCCGATTTGCCGTGCCACCGTCGCTTCCGCCGCTGCGGCCACAGCTAAAAGTTCTGATTCCAGTAGAGACGGTGATCATCAACAGGGTCCCCGTGATGCCTCTTCTCTGGTTTGATTTTTTTTTTCTTTCTAATTTTTGTTATTATAGTAAATGTGAGTTTTAATTAATATCATCATGAAAATATCCGAATTCCCAGGTACATTTTTATCTTATACTCCTACTTTATTAATATAAGAAAAATTTACTTTTTAATTCATCGAGACACTAAGTAGCCGTACATATATCTTAGTTGATAGTGGGAGAAAAATTGATTTGGTAGTGGCTCTCTTTGAATGCAGAATTTTATATTTTTCTACCAATAAAATGTGTAAGTGATTTTAATACTAGTTTTTTTTTTGTTCTATAAGTCCTAACTCAACTGGCAAAAATGTTAAAATTGTTAGGCTGAACGTCGTACCCGGATTCGAACCCGGGATCTCACAACTATTTGTAAGTTTAGTGGATTATCATATCTTCTAAGACCAAAAAAGAAAAAGAATGTTTATTTTTTGCCCAATTGTTATATCTTTGAACTTTTACTGTTCTATTGAACATTTTATTGAACTTTTACTGTTAAATCAAAACCATTTGATTTAAAACATATGGCTGAAATTATTTATAGTAATTTTAAAACTTTCTACGGCGAATCTCAATCCGTAGTTCGTGTGAGTCTAGAGTCACGGATTTCATTTATAATAATTGATGTGTGATTTCATTTTGGGCTCCACGGGTGACAAACGTGGTTGGCATTCTATAGTTTGGGAAATATATTGTAGACCCAAGGAGCAATGTGGTTTAGGAATCCAAAATGTGAACTTGTATAACAAATCCCTCCTTATGAAACTAGTCTGGAATATGCTAGAAAACCCTTCGATTCTCTAGGTTCGGGTTTTGAAAGCCAAATGCAAGTGTGGTAGTGATCATTGTTATGGCAAATGTGAGTGTTAAGTCTCATATTGCTTAGAATAGTGGAGGTTGAACACTTTATAAGTAAGATGACCCATAAACCTAACACCTTAAGGTTTTGGGTCAGAGTATGGTGTCCAACTCACTTGTAGAGTTGTTCTTAGACCCAATGTGGATGATCCCCGACTGCTCCCTCGTAACCCAACAATGGTATCAGAGCCGATGGTTCGACAAAGGGTTCGACCGACTCTTTGTATCGAATGTCTTCCTGACAAAGGTGGTTAGACGACGTGTCCCGTGTGCAGTGTGGCAACGGCGGTGCAAGTGTAGTGTAGCTGAAAAAGCTTCCGCTTGAGGGAGAGCATATCTTGATATGGATGGACTCACACTTGAGGGGGAGATTGTTGTGGCAAGTGTGAGTGTTATAGTCCCACATTGTTTAGAATAGTGGAGGTTGAACACTTTATAAGTAAGAGGACCCATAAACCTAACACCTTAAAGTTTTGGGTTAGATTATAGTGGCCAACTCACTTGTAGAGTTGTTCTTAGACCCAATGTGAATGATCCCCCAGCTGCTCCCTCGTGACCCAACAATTATGTCCCTGCGATTAAGTCCCAGAAAAATTGCCCGAGTACTTGGAGGGAAATTGTATCAGTTTAGAAAGATGTTATAACTGGAATTCATTGGAATATCTTTAACAAAAAAAGAAAAAAAATCAATTTTGGACATATTCTTGGTTACCACCAAGTATTATTTTCAAAGATGTTGCAGTTGTACTCTCCCTGATCTCAACTAAGCACTTGTTCGGTTCTAATGGCAGAGCTTTGGGGTATCCAAACTACTCTTCAACTGGCGTGGGGCAACAGTTTTTTCCATATATACATGGAGACATATTCGGCAGTTACAGTGTCTTTGATTACCAAGGGGTGCCCTCCCTAGTCCCTCCCCTCTGCTTCCATTGTATCCCTCATTAATCACCTTAGATCGCAAGTCCAAATTCATCATATTTATAAGTAGAACAATCAAGCATTGACTAGATTACAAACTATATATGCTTTGATTTAATCTTCTTTGGCAGGATGTTGCAAATGTTTTCTTTAATCGTCGTATTCATTTGTAATTTAGCTTAACGGCCTTTCTCTTGGCAAAAAAAAATAAAATACTATTTAGTCAGGGAATTTTACCAAATATTGGTTATTAACCTTTTTTAAAACAAAAGTAAAATAAAATAATTGACTCACTAATTTTGGGCACATTGAATAACTAAGCATTGAACGCTGTCTATTTGATGGCTAGGTATTTTAATTTTGGAAAATGCTATTTAGTAAGAATTTTTTTGATGCAAGAAAGAGAAGAATTTTATATGGCAACTTTTGATTGGTCAAATTCTAATCACCCTCTCTCATGTATGATTAACCAATTTTTTATTGGTCAAATTTCCTAATTTTGTAGATTCTACTCTTTCTTGTGTAAATATTGCTTACTAAACAACAATACTCTTTTTTTTTTTGATATCTAAACGACAATACTCTTTAATTTCACATTGTTTATACTTTGTTGGTTTATTAAATACTCCGTCCCATAAGTCTTAGCTCAACTGACAAAAATGCCGAAATTGTTAGGTTGGACGTCGTGACCCGAGTTTGAACCCGGGATCTCACAATTATATATGAGTTTAATTTCAGTGGATTACCACTTCTTCCAAGACAAAAAAAAATACGCCTTCCGTTCCGATATATAAGTCCCTTTCTACAAACTTTTGTTGTCTTATTTTATAAGACTATTTTCAAACATCAAGGGAGATTAATTAAATTTTCACAAAAATACCCCTAATTAAATAAAGAAAATTAGTAAAAGAACATTATTTTTCTCTTTTAATAATTGGTAACTTTTTTTTTTGAATAAATTAGAGAATTACTAATAAAATAAGGACAGTCCGGGAGGCACTAGGTGTGCCTAACCCGAACTGAAAAGAGTATAATTACAATGACCAGACACCACGGTGCAAAGACGAAAAAAGAAATGTTACACAATTGCCTGACAACAAAGTAAAGGATTTTGACGCCAGAAAGAGTAATCAAAGTCAAATAAAACATAGCTTGACTTGAGCCACCAGAAAGAGTATTGCTTGGTCCTCTCTAGTAATGACGCAAGTGAATCGTTACCATCTTTGAAGATGCGCTTATTACGAGCATTCCAAATCACATAAATAGCCGCCACCCAAATTATAAGCAAGAGAACTGTAGAACGTCTGGAACCACCACCCACCCCGCAAAATTGGGCAGAATGATGAAGAGCATTACCTGATAAAGCCACTTGAGTGCCTAACCAGTTTGATAATAAATGCCATAGTTGCCCGTAGAAATCACACTGAAAGAAAAGATGGTCTGCTGTTTCCACACTACCACAGGAAGACACGCATGTTAACTGAGTAGCACCTAGAAGATATATTATTGACAAATTTAATGTAAAATTTATTTTTCTTAATTCTTGTGCATTTGTGAAACAAGTCTTATATATTGGGACGGATGTAGTAACTTATGTTACATAAGTTATGTACATCTTGTAATAATTTATTAGTTTGTTTGTTTTTTGGCAAATCGGATATCCTCGTAGCACAATTGCATAGATTAATCTTTCGAGTTTTGTGGAATTTAAATGGATGACAAACTCTTCTTAAGAGTTTTAACACTGTCGCATGCTCAAATCAGGGATCAAATCCAAAACCTTGATTAACTTAGAAAAAACACACCTCATTTTTATTTAAATGCTACCGAATACATCTTATAATAGTTATTGGAGGGAGTATGAGTATGTGAATGTTGTGTATAATTACATGTAGTTCTTCAGGTAAAGTTCTCTGTCAAAAAAATAAAAACCTCGGGCAGAGTTTTTAGACAAGTTCAGTTTGAGGCCCGTTTGAGCCTATTTATTTTCTACTTATTTACTTCTCCTTAAATGAAGTAGAGAAGTAAAAATTTGTATTTGACCCTATTTTTCTTTGCTTTCTACTTATTTACTTTATTTCTCTACTTCTTTTACGGAGAAATAGGGTCAAACACAATTTTTTACTTCTCTATTTCGTTTAAGGTAAAGTAGAAAAGTAGAAAATAAGCAGGGTCAAACATGATAGTTATAGTTTTTTTGGTTACATGTTAGAAATTGTATTTATGGAGGATTGTCTTTATTGGCCACACATAACTACGGGTGGCAAAACGGGTTTAAGTTGTCCGATTGGTTTGTTTAACCCATTAATTTTAGCATGCTAAGCTGAAGTTTTAAGCTCGATTCTTTTAGTTGGTTTGTTCCACTGAACTCGTTTAAAAAGCGGGGGTGGAGGCGGGGCATTGGGGGCCAGTCCACGAGTTATATAAAATTTGGCTTTATTTTATTTTTCCGATGAGTCAAACAAGTCTTAATAAAATGGGAAGGTCCAACCCAATAAAATAAACATTTATTTATTTAAGTAAATTTAGAGTTTTTCCTATTTATTTTGGATTTATTTTTTATATTAGTGAATTTGTTTTTACTCTGAGACTTGTTTGATGTTCGATCTATAATGGTGTCATTGCTTCATGTATTAATTATGTTGAATTTGTTAACTATGTTATTAAATTTGTTGATTTTATGATGCGTTGGTGTTTGATTTGTCTCATAAGCTAATTTTACTATGTTCATCTTTTTAAAAATAGGGGAACCAAAACTAAATTTAAGCTTTTTTTTAAATAACACCAGCATGTTTTTTTTGTAACAAAACAAGTGTCAACATAAAAAATATAAAAAATGTAACCAAAAAATATAAAAAAAAAAAATCAAAAATACTTTTTGTTTGACGAGGCAGCCCGCCAACTCGTTTGTCCGCCACTAAACAGGTCGGCCTGGTCTCGTTCCACTTTTAGACAGGCTTAAGCGAGACAAACCTAAACGGGGGGGCTTGTCCGCTTTGCCACCCCTACACATAACTGCTTCTCGTTTTTTAATTTTAAGGAAAGAAAATGACTTATCCAAATAGGTCAAGTGTTTCAGACTTCAGAGTTAAAACTGATTGAACACATGCAAAAATTACCCACAATCATGCAAAACTGTATTAGTTAATTATGCAATATTCTTGCTAAAAAAAAATATGCAATATTCTTAATTCTCAAGCTGATTTAAGTTAACCATTAAAAAGTGCTTGAGGTTTTGGGTTCAATTTTAACAAACTAACAATAGCCGTGTCAAAGAAAAATATTGTCAGTTAAATTTTCTTACACAACTACTATAATAAAGTGGAAGAACATATAATTAGGGATGGATATATTTTTTTTGTCAAGTAGCCTAATGATTTGAAATTCCACCCTTAAAGTAGATAAGTGAGATGACCGAGATTCGAACTCAGACCCCCTGCATATATAATATAATGTCTTATCAATTGAGCTAATTAAGCTTATGAGATAGTTGGATATAATTTTAGTTAGTCGTAAGTTGTTGAGACTATCTTCTCTTTACTTATATTAATTGATTTATTGATATTTAATTGTTCATAAAAATTAATTTAGTTAGTAAGAAGTTGATTCATATTCTTTATTAAGTTTTCGAGATCCAATACACTTAATTTTTACACACAAATAAAATATTTATTGAGGTTGACATATAAGACTGGGCTGATATTCTTTTTCAACTTTGGATTGCTACTTTTTAATGTAAACTGGGCTGGGGCCAGATATAAAATACTGATATAGTAAGATCTTTTTTATTATACCCGTACATTTATTATTGTACCCCAGCAATTTAGCATTGTCTCAAAACTGTTACTCTCGAATTTATGATGTTTTTACAAAATATTTTTGCACCTATCGCAAAGATGAATATTACATTAACTATCGTAAAAGTCATTTAAGTGACTTTTTTTGTCAGATAGTTTAGTGAAGTGGGGTGTTCGGAGTTCGAACTCCAACCCCTGCATATAAAATGCGATGTTCCTACCAATTGAGCTAATTAAGCTCACAGAGAATTTAACATTGAAGAAAAATATGAAATGTGAAGATGACTTTTGTAGTATTAGATTAGTTTTTTTGAAAATTGTGAAGAAAAATTGTAAAAGCTAGGGCTGGACAAGAAACCGAAGCCCGTACAAATCGGATAAACTGAGTGTTAAAATGATCAAGCGGGTGAGTATTTGAACGGCTTGTCGAGTCAACGAGTATGTTATTTTTAGTCTATACGCGCCAGGTGGAAACAAGAATTAACTTTGGTAATAATAAGAGTGGTGAAATAGGAGGAAAAACTATGAAACATTCAAACATGAAACCTAGGACTCCTATTACTGAAGTTATTACATGAAACCTAGGACTCATATTATCAAATATATATTCCTCTTTATTTTACCATGAAAACTGGATGATATTAAAAATCCTTTGCAAGTTGGCGGAAAAAGTAACCGGTGACTTTTGAGCAAACCTATGAATATTCCTCTTTTACCCAACAATTCCGTGTGCATAAGGCCACAATTTGACTATGATTTTCTCTCACTTTCATACATGAGTAAAATTAACACGTTTTTGCCTCACCATAGTTTAGCCACCGCGATTGCGATCTCTTAAAAATTGGCGAGACTTGCATTTAAGGAGACTCCAAAGCTCAGCAAACGCCTCACACCTAAACGCTACATTCTCTACGGTAGTGGTACACCTCTTCTTTGAAGTCAAATGACTTAATTGCATATCTTTAATGGCCAATCCTTCCATCCAGACCTCAAACACCTCCTTTTTTCGCCGCTTAAGAAGGCGTTAGCTTCTCATTGAAGACAAAACCCATACGATTCACCCTAAATACTAAGAAATCAGACTCACCCTAGATACTAAGGACCAAATCCTTAAACCCTTTGCGACTCAGCCTTATATTTATTAAACCTAAACAATTTCGGACTTCACAACTGAGAGTATTCTTAAGAATTAATAAAGGAGTAATGGTCAGAAACATCTTTAAAAAAATCCACCAACTTACAACCCCCCATCTCTCCCACACCACTCTTCTAACATATTGTTGATGAACTTCTATAAATAGGTCAATGAATATGCATGCAAGTACTTTTTTTTCTTAAAACACAATTCATACAAATACTTATCTAGCACATCATCCACGCATATATACATTATTACTACAAAATCTTACATCCACATTTGTTGACATAGAATAGTATAGTACTATTGAATATTTATGGATCTTATATTTTTCATATACAACAACACTTCAATATCAAACTGTTTTAGATACTACCAAATTTGATCTTATAAAATATCCTACAAAGTGGCTTCAAACACTTTGTAGAGACCTTAATACCTAAGCATGAAGTCAATTTCAAATCTAGTATTCTAGTAAGAGAAATTCTAAAAATATTAAGACGTAAACTTCAATATTATTTTAACATACATTTATTTTCTTGTTGAATCTTTTTGTGTTTTTCAATAAACTATTAAATTAAAATTTACACAAACTATACTGTTTTATTTTTTTGTTTTATATAATATTAATATAAATATAATCTCCGTTATACATTGGATAAAAAACATTGAGGCAATCATTAATTAACCATTGATAACTAATTTACCATATATTAATATTCATTAGACAAATACTTGGCAAATAGTTACTTAGTGGGTCCCCACCCTACCCTATAACTATATATTAAGATAAAAAAAAGTAAAAAATATGAGTTTGACTGGTTTATTCACATGGTGGCAAAGGAAAAATATTTCCATGCAAAAAGAAATTGAAGAGTGGGGAAGGGAACAGACGAGACCAAGAAAAGGTTCACTTGGTCGGGACACACCAAAAGCACAAATAGACCACCTTTATTTATTTCATTACAATTTGTAATATTTATAAAAAATTATTAAAATATAATAACCACATTCTTTACCTTAATTTATCATTCATTCACCAACTAATTTTATACTATTTTATAGTAGAATCATAATTAAAGTTTGTGTTGGCCATTCTACCTCAAATTTCTAGCATAATGTATAGGTTGGTCAGCATACACATAACCCTATCTTTTCTTTTTCTCTCTATTAAAATAAAACATGACATATCAAACTCAATACTTAGCTTTTATTTTTTTTCCATGCACAAAGAGAGAGAGAGAGAGAAGCACTATAACAATATATTTTTTCTAAGCACACTGTACTTACAAGGCATCAAAAAAGAAGCTTATGGGTTAAGAAACATCACCTTCTCAAAATCCTGAAAAGCAATAAAACAAAAAGAGAGCTATTGGGGAATGGGATGGAAAATAATTAACAAGAAAAAAAAACTAAATAAAATTATATATATAATAAGTATTCAAAAGCATCTTCCTTTATTTTTAACTTCTCATCACCACCTCTCCTTATACCATTTGATCCCTCTCTTCTTTCTTTCTTGCTTTCTCCCTTTTCCTTTCTCTCTTCTTTGTTCAACTCAACTCAACCACAAACAAAGTATACTCACACACAAAACTCTACCTCTCTCTCTAACTTGTTGAAGTGATTCTCTAAACTATTCTCATCAACTTTTACAAAAGAGAAAGCTCCAAGAGGAATAACCATGGTTTATACTTCCCTTCCACCATATATGGATCCAGCCAACTGGAATCAACAGGTAAATTAACAAAGTTTTCTTCAATTAGGTTTTTTCAAAAGGGAAAAAAAAAACTAAAAAGATAAATATTCTAGCTTTAATTTACTTTTGTTTATACCCTTCTCTTGAATATACCAAATATTTTATTTTTGTATCTTTAACTAATTATATTTCCTTTATTGCAGCAACCAAATCTTCAAGGGGCAAACACTATTGTCAACACTCCTCTTTTTACTACACCATCACAGCCTCCACCATCGAATCTGACACCATCACAGCCTCATGCAGGGTCGATTAGGCCAGGTTCGATGGCAGATAGGGCTAGGATGGCCAACATACCTATGCAAGAACCATCACAAAAATGTCCAAGGTGTGATTCCACCAACACAAAGTTTTGCTACTTCAACAACTATAGCCTCTCACAGCCGCGCCACTTTTGCAAGACCTGTAGAAGGTATTGGACAAGGGGCGGTGCTCTAAGAAGTGTACCGGTTGGAGGTGGTTGCCGAAGGAACAAGAGGACTAAATCCAACAGCAACAACACCTCAAAGTCTCCGGTTAGCTCAGATCGCCAAACTAGCTCTGCAAACAACTCTCCCGCGGTACTCAGTTCCCCGACTCCACCACCGATGAGATTCATGGCTCCTTTACATCAACTCAACGATCACCTCGGTCAAATAGGGTTAAACTATGGTTTTTCTGGTCCAATGGGAGGAGTAGGAGACTTGAATTTCCATATAGGAGGCTCTTTAGGTGGAGTCGTTGGTAACGGCAGTGTTAGTGGTGGTGTTGGTGGTTCTGCTTCGATTTTACCTGTTGGTGGTTTCGAGCAATGGAGAATGCCACAACAAACTCAACAATTTCCATTCTTGACAAGCTTAGAAGCTTCTTCTTCACATGGATTGTTGTATCCATTTGAAGGTGGTGGTGGTGGTAATAATCAAGCACATATATATGGTGGTGTCCCTAAGGTATTATCAACTAATTCTAGTGTGAAAATGGAAGAAAATCAATCTAGACAATTCTTGGGAATGATCAATAATAATACTAACAACAATAATAACCCTAATAGTGAACAATATTGGAGTGCTTCTAGTGGTAATGGTGGTGCTACTTCAGCTTGGACAGATCTTGCAGCTTTTAACTCTTCTTCAACAACTACCAATTCCAACTATAGAACTTAATTAATTTATGAGCTCTCTTTTGAAATCTATGGTTTTTTTTTTCATCTCCAAGACAAACTTTTATCTTCATATATGGTTTAGTACTTTGATTTCTTTTTAAGATAGAAAGAAAACCCTAGAGTTGTTAATTCGTTAGATTCTTATTTTTCCACTTTTGAAGTTTTAATCTTTATATGTTTATCTTTCTTTTTCTTATTCCTTTTTTTTAAAAAATTTCTTTTAAATTTTTCTATAATTAATAGGTTTAGGTATGGCCATTGGTTTGTATGAGAAATTGAGAATGGTTACTATAAGGAATATTGATATATTATGAGTCCAAAAGATTGAATATTATTGCAGTAGATGAAAAATGGTGTATGTTCATTGGTTAACACATATCACAAATCTATGGAAAATTATAAAAAATAAATTTGTGGATCTTTCAAATTTTTAGTGGTGAAAATATTTAAATTAGTTGAAGGTGTTATATATAAAAATGAAAATTTGGTTTGAAGGGGGTTTCATTTTCAAGAAGATTTGGAGGATATAATATGCTACACTGAAAACCGTAAAAACCAAAATCATAGATATTCTGAATGTTGATTTCAACGCTTGTTATTCTCAATCGAATTTTGACTGGTCTTAATCAAAATTCTTGAATCATTGGTTGGTTTAGTTTTCTTAGTCAAATTAAGCACATTTATACTGTTCCTTTTAAGATTCAGGAATTTCCTTGTGAACAAATAGTAATAAAGCAAGAATGGTTGTTAAAGAAAGTTATTTATACTAAATATTATAAACACAATGAAAATGCTGACGAGTCTCCGTAGGACACCGGTTAAGGAAACATATATAATAAATAAGTTTGTTTTAATGCATTTTTTTTATTTCTTTAGTTAGTACATCGTGAACACTAGTTAGCACAACCCTAAACACTTTTATGTGTGTGTATGCACACTATTTTTTGCTGGAACTGGTAGAGTTTGTTGGGGTGTTAAGTTGGGTCTTCGTTAAGTATAATTGATTGGAGGCCTCTTCTTGTCTGTCATTATTGATGGTTCATTGTCTCTCTCTCTTTGAGGGGTCATTGGATCTTCTTGTAGTGGTAAATTACAAGTGTTTAACTTTTAGCAGGCTGTATTTCTGTATCCATTTGTATTATTATCTTTCTATTGTTCTTATTACGTATATTGCATATTGCACGTAATATTATTTGTCATTCAAAAAACATGACCCTAAATACAAAGTCCCCTAAACAAATAGTAAGAGATTTATGTAGTATACATAAGATATAAGATTTTAGTTTCAAACTTCATTAGCTTTAATGTAATAAAAAATATTATAAACAAATGTTGTCTGATTCTTATTGTTTTGTATACATTCCTCATGTATATATATAGTAATGGAAAAGTGTTATTTTATGATGCCGTTAAAATTTGGATTTTTGTTAATATATTTTCTTTTAGAAAGTTTTTGTAACGACTACATGAACTTTTCCTTGATGTAAATATCGTTATGTCATTTAATATAATTCTATAAATAGATAGATTTTTCAACTTAGCATGTTGTTTTATTCGTAAATATTATAAAACCACTTTTATCAAAAGAATAAAAGTTTAAGGTTTTTTGTTGATGTGTTTCTTTTGGCTCTTACTTTATTAATTGGCTTAATTGCAATTTTAGTTCTCTATTTTAACAAATTTTGGATGTTGGTCCCCCTATTTTTAAATAAGTAATTTTGATTCCTCTGTTTTAACAAATTTTGGATTTGGGTCCCCTATTTCTAAATAAGCAATTTTGATCCCCTTATTTTATAAATTTTTTAAATTAAGCTCCTCTGGTTTTCTCTCAAGGTGATTTTTCACATTTTAATATGATGTAGCTAGCATTCATCAATGTGAAAAATTAATTCATGACATATAAAAATAATGTAATAAAATAAGTATTATTATTTTTATAAAAATTATTTTTTCTAAAATTTATAAATGCCACGTCATATTAAAATTGTTCCCCATCACGTTAAGAGAAAAATGATGAATCTAATTTCAAAATTTGATAAAATAGGGGACTCAAATTGCTTATTTTAAATAGGGGGACCAAAATCCATAATTTCTTTAATTAGGGGGACCAAAATTGCTTATTTAAAAATAGGGGGACCAAAATCCAAAATTTGTTAAAATAGGGGGACTGAAATTGCAATTAAGCCTTACTAATTATATATCCATACAAGATTGTAGTTAATTAGTCTACGATGCAAGAATTTTTTTTATACATTTCTACAATTAGGTTAGGTATTTTTAAATATGTGATCACTAGTTCGATCTTTGTATGATTCAGTCATACAAGTATAAAGAATACAAAACTTTTTAGAATTTTTATTTTTCTCGTTCAAATGCATCTTTATCATAACTTAACTAGAGATCATGAGTTTAAATTCATTGTAATCCTATTGGGTTCAAATGATCAATATCAATATTTATAGATGCGCCGAAAATATGTTATTCATAAAAAAAATAAAAATACATTCGGTTTATCACAAAAATAAAAAAATTACTGCACAAACCCACCAAAAAGAGAATTTGAATTAGGTGTTGCTTTGGTTATAATGATTATGATTACTTGAAAGTCAATTAAGTTGAGCAATTATTTGACCAATCAGTGGAATAATTATTGAGAGACCCCGGTTTGGGACAAACTCCAACAGCCATCTCATCAAAAGGTTGTGCTTGTCATATACTATTGTAGTAAAATAAATGTTAATCAAATTTGGTATTTTCATGAATAGGGTAAATATTCTTGGGAGAAATTCCTATTCTCACCAAAACTCATTAGATGTTGTTTTCATATAAATTATAAAGAAAAATGATTGTGATGTTTCATCTTGTCGAGCTGAAGAAGAAAAAAATAGTACTTCAAGAAATTGTAGCTGTTGTATAATTTGTGAATGATTAAATATATATTCCCAATGGACATTCAAGTCTCAGTTTCCAATTTCATATATAAAATTAAAATGTATTTGGATACTGTGTAATTTAACAAATCTTCCTTGAGTTTAGTGACTTCCAACACTACAGAGAATATTTATATCATTAAAAATTGGGCATGTAGAATTTTGCATGAGAGCAAAGCCTGTCCATTAATATAAAGACAAACATTGGTTAATTAAGCTTGAGTTTATTTATATTCAAAATTAACTTCTTTTTTCTCACTCTTGTTAGATTATGAATGGCAGATAACATTTTTTTTAATGGTAAATATATATTAATATAATAATGAGAAAAATACAAGAGAATGTTCAGGGAAATACCAGAAGTACATTCCACTGTAACACAACCATATCAAACGTAAGACATGGAAAAAAATATTACGAGGAGATACACCACCAACAGACTAAAATTCCTAAAAAACACCATCACAAGAAGAAAACTCTCAGAAAGAGAGATGGATGGAACAACCACACAGGTAGGACAAAGCAACAAAAGGACCTCCAATCTCCCTGACCAATCGAGACCCAATACGACACCCGAACAAATTCTATCGGTTCCAGCATAAAGTAGGGTGGATACCCCACTCGTAAAAGGAACAGGGGGAGCCAGAATTTTTACCCAGAAACTACTTCCAAGATAAAAGTTTCACCTTATCGACAAGACACTCGACATAAAAGATACCTTCCGAAAAGAAGACTTCATTTCGAGATTTTCAGATAGTCCACACAGTAGTATGCCAAATTAACAACCACCCCAACCTATATTTTCTACCTATGCCTATGCCCAAGAAAGCCTCAAAAAATCCTAAAACACCACGAGGAGGCACCAATTCCACACCCAACCACCGAAGGATACCATACCAAACTGGTGAGATTTGGTTACAAAAACTGAATAAGTGATCAGCTGATTCAGACCCTAAACCACATAACACACACGGAGAAGCACTAGCATCTCCAATAAACTTTGGTGTTTTTTTTTTACGGTATAAACTTTGGTTGTTGGTCACAATAAAAAGTACATTTTAAAAATGATGTTCGTAAGATCCATCCAAATTATTCTCATTACCTTTGACTTATTATGCAAAAAGAATCGGAGTTTTATTTCTACAATTTTTTATTAGATTTGCGGCTAAATTCTAAATTACCGAAACTCTATTCCACTATAAACCAAAAGATTAATTAAAACCTAAAAAAAAGACCTTTGTGTTACAATCGTAAGTTTTATATAAGAGGAATTTGTTTGACATTGAAGTGGTGATTATTTGAAATTTATGCAAGCTAATGAAGTGTATATATTTGCGAGTTGTAATTCTCATCTCAGTTATTTCTTCATCGTTTTCTTTCCAAAATAAAAAAAAGGTTGGACACACCACAGGAAGAGGATCCAAATTCCCCCGAAACACTAATTTTATTTTTGTAAAGAAAAAAGAGAACTGTTTTGTCAGTATATGTGAGTTGGACTTGGACCACAGAAAGTGAGAAAAAGAACCTTGGTGGCTGTAACTGGATCTCCTTTGCAGCTTGCACAATCTCACATGCAGCATGATGGATATTTGTGGCTTTCCACATTCATCGAAATTGATGAATGGAAGGGAAGGATTTGCCATTGCCGTTCTTTGCCCTTGTCTGTATAATTCATTTGTATTACGCGCACAAAATTACTCCCTTCGTTAAGAAAAGTATTAATCCCTCCATCCTATTTATTTTATAAGACATTTTTTTTTTTTTTTTTTTTTGACTAAAATGCACTATTCACTTCTTTTGTTTTGACCATTTTTTTTAATAATATATAGATGTAAATATAAGCATATGAGATGTTGTTTGACTTGTCTCGATAAATATTTTTAAAATATATAATTTTTATAATTTTTACTAATAGATAATTAATGATATTAGCGATCAAAATTGTACATTGGCATATGTGCAGTAGTCAACTGAGTTTTACATTTTGGGACATAGGGAGTATAATTTGAAATATGATTTTTTGTGTTTTTTTTAAGGGTTAATAGGGTTTTACCCCCTGCAAAGTTGATGAGTTTTGGATTACCCCTGTAATTTTTTTTTTAGGTTTACCCCCTGTAAAATTCAGATTCCATCAATTTGGACCCTGCTTGCACAACTAAGCATATGACGTGGACATAATTTGATGTGGCATGACATGTGGCGATTAGTTTTATTTTTTATTTTTTTTAAATTGCCACGTGTAAAAAAAATATATTTGTTTTTTAAAAATAAAAATTGAAATAAAAATAAAAAAGTATTTTTTTAAAAAAAAATACTTTAAAAATCAGAAAATTGAAATAAGAAAAAAAAAAATATTGAAAAAAAATAAACATTTTTTAAAATAAAACAAAAAATTGAATAAGAAATAAAAAAAACTGATTTAAAAAAATAATAAAAATTGATTTAAAAAAATAAATAATTATTTTGACATTTTGATTTCAAAAATAATAATAAAATGATTTAAACAAATAAATATTTTTTTGACATTTTTTTCAAAATCAGAAAATTGAAATAAGAAATAAAACAAATGATTTAAAAAAGTAAGCATTTTTTTTTTTAAATTAGAAAATTGAAATTAGAAATAAAAAAATAATAAAAATTGATCTAAAAAATTAATTTTTTTTTGACATTTTTTTCCTTTCAACTTTCTAATTTTTTTTAAATAATTTTTTATTATTTTTTGAAATCAAAATTATTTATTTTTTTAAATCAATTTTTTTTATTTCTTATTTCAATTTTCTGATGTTTTTTTTTAAAAATGTTTAATTTTTTTATTTCTTATTTCAATTTTTTTATTTTTTAAAATAATTTTTAAATTTTTTATTTTAACTTCAATTTTCTGATTTTTAAAATAATTTTTTATTTTTTAAAAATACTTTTTTTTTATTTCAATTTTTATTTAAAAAAAAAAATACTTTTTTTTACACGTGACAATTTAAAAAAAGTAAAATAATCGCCACGTCATATGCTTAGTTGTGCAAATAGGAGGCAATTTGATGGAATCTGAATTTTACAGGGGGTAAACCTAAAAAAATTGTTTGTCAGGGGGTAATCCAAAACTCGCCAACTTTGCAGGGGGTAAAATCCTTTTAACTCATTTTTTAAATAAATTTTATAGGAAGTTGTAAAAAAAAATTATTGATTATGAGGAAATGAAGAGAGAGAATAAATTAATTACAATTTGTATTAAATTTTATTAGAATAAGTTAAAGTATATTTTGAAAGAAAAATAAAATGGTGAGTTGTTTTTTCTATAATTTGGGACAAGAAAAAATGATATTTTTTCTTATAATATGAGACGCATGCATTACATGACTTAACTAATTTTTTTTTTGGTAGTATAAAAGAGGGTCTTGAGAATCCAAAGAAAGAAAAAACAAACAAAATTAACGAATTCACTAGGCAGGAAATCTATTCCCCGAAGAATTAACATTTCATCATGATGAAGTCTTTGTTAGCTCATTTTGTGATCACTAACATTGACCGCCTTTATTCTCTACTAAAAGAAAGATTTTTGGTCTAGCACATGCTCTTCACAGATTTTTAAGACTTTCTTGCTTTGATTCGTTAGGCGAAACATGTTGCCATTCTTTATCAATCCTACTGCTCATAAGATGGAAATAGGCGCGGGTGGGGGGGCATTGATCGCCTTAATTCTCTACTAGATAAGACTTTGCCATTCTTGATCAATCCTACAGCTCATAAGATGGAAATAGGCCCCCGAGGGGCGGGGGGCAAACACAAAATACTAGTGGGGCTAAAAAATGTATGCACCACTGAAAATATTTCTTCATCCTAATAATTCATTTAAACAACAAACAATATATGAGATTACTACTGATTCAACATGTATATAAAAAAAATAACAATAATAAACAATAAACCATAAAATTTCTATTCAAAAAAAGAAATCGACAACCTATAACCAAAAAACTACAAAATTTCTATTCGAAAAAAAGAAAGAAAAGATTATAACTTTTTGAATATCTTCTAAATCATGCATATCACTATTGTTTGATGTTTCCCAAGATCCCACCTTAGATCAAAATATTCCAAATTTACCCATATTATCTTACTTGAAAAAAATTAAATATTAATTAAAATTTTTTTATGTCATTTCATATTTAAATGATAATTCAATTACTAATTTTACTCAATAATACAAATTCAATTAGCTATCCACTATTTTTTTATGAACAAAGTAAAAGTTGATTATTCTAAAGTTAAACTATATTACTTAAAATAATACTTTACATATATCGAAAGAGTTTGAAATCATAAATAATGAGATATGAACTAATATTTAAACTAACACTTAAACTTATTTGGAGGACTATGAATGATGTTATTTTTCCTCAAAAAACTCACGATGTTCAAGAGGCAATTGAAAATATTAAACGAATCTCTTGGCAATGGCTATTGGCAAAGAAAACTTGCTCTTCGTGTTTGTATTATGAATGGTGCGTTAATCCTCAAGATTGTATGCATGACTAGATAACACTTTTAGTCTTTGGGGTTGTGGGGGGTCCTCTTGTGCTTTTTGGCTTAGATATCTTTTTGGATTGGTAGAGTACGATATGTACTTACCCGACTTGTGTAGGTTGAGTACTACTTGTACTTTATTTTCAATCTTTCTATCAATATATTATTTCATTTATTGTTAAAAAAAAAAACATTTAAACCATTATGTACATCGAGAGACTTTACGGTCATCAATAATAAACTTTAAACTAATATATGTATGAATATGTATACATAATGATTTAAAATAATTTATAAATATTATTATTTTTTTAAAATAAAATATCTGAGCTGGGCTGGTGTGGCCTCAAAGAGGTCCGCCCCTGGAAATAGGTAAAAATAGTTATGATCATTAGTATGTTGCCAAAACGTGTTATAATAAGTGTTGTGAATTAGATATTGAAAAATTGTTGACACTTATCACATTCCCTTTTGAATTCCCTCACATTTGACACTTATCACATTCCCTCTTGGATCCCCTCACTAAATCCACCGCAATCAAATCCTTCTATCACAAGTTAGTTTTCTAAGAGGATTGGGAAGAAAGTTGGTAATGACCTTTTGACATTTTTTTGGTTTGAAACGTGGTTTGGGGAAACCCCTCTAAAGGTGCAGTATCTGAGACTTTTCCAAGTCTCTCAGCAACGTGACAATAAGAAAGGGGAGATGGAAAATTCGGTGAATGGGGAGTGGATGTGGAATCTTATGTGGAGGATGGAGCTTTTTGTTTGGGAGGTGAGTTTGTTGGATGATGTCCTTGGGGTTCTAAATTATTACCAAATCTCTAACGCCCAAGATAATTGGGTTTGGAAGCATGACATCATTGGGGTTTTCTCAGTTAAATCGGCTTACTGTATGCTTTTGAGTATTTTGAGAGTTCATGCTTTATCTCCTGCGGTGCTTAACCAAGTCCTGACAAAAGTTTGGATATAATAGGCACCTTCTAAAGTGATTGTCTTCTCGTGGTAATTCCTTCCAGATAAGATTTCGACTCAACAAAACCTCTTTAGTCATAAATTCATTATCGATACTAGTAATATCTCTTGTATTTTTTGGGGGATTCACTTGAATCAGTTGATCATTTGTTTTTGACATGTCATTTGTCTTCTTCGGTACGGTACTCTATATTTAGCTTTAATCTAGGGGGATTGTAAGATTGTTTGAGGTATTTCTAGGGATGAGTTTTGTTAGGAGGATACATTTTGGGTGATTGTTAATTTGACATGTTATTTGGTCGATTTGGAATTTATTACATTTTTCCTAGCATCTCTTGTGTGGGATAATAAATTTTGAGTACAAAAATCACATTTGAAATCAAATATATAAAGAATCTTGCTATGAATTCTATTGTAGTTTCAAATTATAATGAATTCTATTGTAGAGAAAAAGTTAGCTAGAATCAATTCTCTTTGGGATGCAAATCAATATTATCTTACAAAACATTCAAACATATCAAAATTAATTTTGTCGCTTTGTAAAAGTGAAATCAAACATACACCAAATATGTTTTCAAGAAATTCAATATCAAAAAAAGAATATAAATAAATTCTTGTGTATTAAGCTTTCATGAATAAATGAGAAAAAGGTAAGTGATTGAGATTCAATGCTGTTAATTATCCCTCACGTTCTCTCCCACATGTTTTTCAATCATAGACACATGAACAACGAATTTTGATTTCATGGCCTTATTATCATTACTTAATTAAATACACAAGGATATAATTGTGAAGATGCCAATACTTCTTTATAGTTGCTTTCCTTAATTGATCAAGTCTTCAGGTTCCCAACACAACTTAAATTACTTTCCTAGAGTAAACCCCAACCTATGTACCCAACACATAAAGAAACTAAAAGATACATAGGATAAGAGAAAAGAAAATCACTTGCTCAAAGTAATTATTTATTCAAATAAATATCAAATATGTTGGAGTCACAGTGCGGAAATTTGGCTTCTAATAATGATATAAAATATCACCCTCACTAAAGTTGAACACGAAATAATGTAGTTAGAACAATAAACTTGTATGAAAAAATGATATGTCTAAGAAGAAAGATCGAATGAATAAGAGATAAAACTACTTTGTTTTATATATATATGTTGTTACACTTTGTTGTTTATTGTTTACAACATGCTTAGTTTATATAGGACACAATATGTTTAAAATTGTGAGAACAAAAATTAACGTAAATGTAAGCCTCACATTTCTTTGCCTTCCTATTACTTAGCTTTACTAATACAAGCTTACTAAATATAATTCCCACAAAATAACTATGTTAATTTCTTTTTATAGGGAAAAAGACATGTAACAAAAAAGAAGGAAATGTTATTGACCAAAGAGATTCTTTGTTACATTTCTCCTTTTAAGTGAGGATATGGCAATGGCATCCTATGAAGCACTTGCGGAATATATATTCCAATACTTCATCTTTAAACAGAAAAAAATACACACTCTATAATTAAGCTGCATATATATGAAATATTTTGTCCAAAAAAAAAATCATATGAAATATTCTCCAATTATATGGTTGTTACTTATTTAAAATTAATAAGTTGTTAATTATACAAGTTACAAGCACGTGTAAATGAAGAAAAAGTAAGAAGGTCATTACTTATTTAAAATTAATTTGGAATAAAGTTGTTTATTCCCTGCAAAAAGCATATGATTGAGATCGAATTTTCAAAATTTCATTTTTTCTAAGTCTAACTCATTACCACCATAAAGTAAATCAACTAATAAACAAAATATTTTAAATGATTGTTTAAAACTAATTATATATTATCTTACATTGAAAAACCACTTTAAGAGTAAAAACAAATGTTCGTGCATGGTTGTAATTCGTCACAACAAGATTGAGAAGAACACAAAAAGAACAAGAAAAAAAAAGGAAAAAGAAGTTAAATAATTATTTGATACATATATTTTAGCTAAACAAACCTTCTCATCAAGTCATTGTAAAGATAGAAAAAAATTAGATGCATCTAATCAAATAAAGTTGTTCCGTCATGTACTCAAATTAATGTGTTGATTGAATAACTTTTAATCTACAAAATGTGGTTCACATGAAATAGCAATTTCCAAGCATGTATATGTGTGCATACCTTTTGCAAAGTGCTTTGTCGTGTTCCTCATAAAAAACAAAGTATACCTCTCAATTATTTTCTCGTCCCTATCATTAAATAAACAAGTGTACATTATTTTTGTTGTGATGCTGTCCTTCTTTCAATTATATACAAGAGTTGTAATAATTTTTTATGTGGATTTTAGGGGTTGTAAATTTTGTTTGATTTTATATGCTTTTTGCATGGGATAGATGCCAATGGATGCTTACGTTAGTAAGCACTAAATCTCAATTTCTTGGCAAGGAATGTTTATCTATTATTCCGTACGTACATTATGCAAAAATCAACAATGACTCAATTAGTCAACTATTCTATACAATTTTTTAGACTTGATCACAATTTGTATCCTATATTTTGGATTATGTGTAATTTCAGTTCGTTAGTTTTCTTGGAACGATTTTAGTCCTTCAAGTGTTTAATTGTTTCAATTAAAGTTCATAAAACAAAATATGAAGAAAGGAAAGAAAAGAAGAAAAAGAGAAGACCTGAAGGGAAATACAATATATGTGATGGATATAAAATTAATTATTAATTAGATTTTGTGTTGGGGGTTTACTGCAAATAATTTGAACAAAAAAATGAAAATGATGAAGATTGCACATAAATTTTAAAGAGTGTGTATAACACTAAGTTTTAGATTTGATTTGCCCCTACCAATATATGTCAACCAGATGCAAATGGATAACCTCATGTATCCCCTTCAATATACTTTAAAAACTTTAATATATGAATTGCAAACTCATATCAATCTTATCAATGATAGTTTACAACAAAAAAAAAAGTTTTTTCAATGACTCTTGTGCAACCGAGAAATAAAGAAATGTCTTAAAAATAGTTTAGGCAAAATTTTGACTCGGGTGAACATGAAATTCGTATGTGTGTTTTTTGCCTCCTGCGTGTCTCTATTTATGGAGAAACTCATTAAAACAAGTGTTCATAACTCACACGAAATCTCGGTATCATTGATCGACTTATCAAAATGATATACATTTGTTTGTTTCTTGTGTTTCGTATCCTTTTCATGAGAATTAATCAATCCTTTGAACTATACGAAATGACACCACTTCATTTTCATATATGCACTCATAATTATGCATTCAAGCAAAGAGATGTTATAATATGTCTATTAAGAGACAAATCGCATCCAACCACTTGTTTCTTATAGTCAAAGTACATTTACCCCATGGGATATATTTATTATTGTCAAGAACTTTAATTACTCTAATGGTGTACTTTCATCGGTGAATTCAAGATTTAATGTTATTCAAATATGAGTTGAGTTTCCACTCTATTGACCAATTTTATTTTATTTTTGAAAACTCGGTATCCGACCTCTGTTGACCAATTATATATGGGTTTGTAATACATGCATCTCTAATGATGTCTTCAATGACTTAACAATCATATTCGAAAACATCATATCCTTGTCAATTCTTTCGTCAAAGAATTGAAAGATTTATTCTAATAAACTTTGGATATGATCAATCAACCATATAGTTATACATTTTACAAACTTTGAATATTCTTTATATATTCTCGATAGTTTTAACCAACTATAATCTAACCATGATATATTTGTCATTTGACCATTGTGTTGTATTCACAAATTTTATGTCATTATTCTCTTGCTATTAAATATTTAACAATCATTTCAATTTGAAAGTTTACTTCCACATGAATATATTCAAACCATATATTCAATACATGTATATAGCAACAACAAACATAACCATAAACATTTGTCATGATCAATTTTTATTTCATGAGATAGGTCACACATGTAAGTTATGTATCATAAAGTCTAAATATATATTATCATTATCAAGTAGTGTATCATATAACTTTTCATACTTAGATCCGAATATCATTGAGTGTAATAAGTGTATTTTATATAAATTTCTCAATTAGTTTAATTTTCTTTTAACATATCCAAACAAACCCTACATATATTTGTAAGAATCGGCTCAAGTCAATACATAACTTTTGATTGAGTTTGTTTTATAAAGTTTGTTGTGATTGGGGTGAATTAGCTCTTGAAGCTTTGAAGGTCTTGATCGTAGCTTAGATCAAAGAAGTATTAAAACTCACAAATGTAGAGATTGAACGTAACTCAAGTTTAAGGCCGGGTGAACTAGGATAAGTACACTTACACTTTTATTTGTGCATACACTTACACACAAATCATATATACTCCCTCCGTTTTTATTTAATTATTGAGTTTTGTCAGATTTAGCGTTTTTAATTAACTGTCTATTTATTATTTTAAGGATACGATTTGTCAATTGTACCATTTGTCAATTACTCTTATCTTTTTTAATAAAACTAATTAATGCTATATATTTGGAAAACTAAAGTTTATTTTTTAAATTTTTTTGGTACATAACATATTAATTTATTTTTTTTACATAATATATTAAATTTATTGGAAAGAGAAAATGTGTGCAAAAAAATAGAAATTTATTAGTGAATTAAAATTATGATATAATAGGAAAATAAAATGCACTAATTAACCAAATCGCTCTAAGAACGTACCGACAGTTTTGTGTTTGAATATTATTTAAGTTCATAAACTTATTTTTTCTTTTAAGTTAATCAATCAAATGTTCACAATTCAAACTCCTTTTTCTTACAAAAAAATTTGCTACTTCAATGTTGACTTTAGCTCTCAATTAAATACACTGATTCAAGTAAGAATAATGTCATGAGTTGAAAGCAAAAATCAGTGTTATATTCAAGCATCTTATCCTTGAAAGATGAATCACGTAACCATGCCCCCACGAGCAACAATGATTCTATAATATCTTTGTTGAAATTGACATTGAAATTTGTCTGATTCCTGATACTTGCATCATTTAACAAACTTCAACTCGCTATAAAGGAGGAAAATATCATATATTGCACCAATTTTGGTCCCAAAAATTTGTGAATGAGACATACCACCGAAAGACAAGAATATTGACCAATTAATAGTCTTAGAGGGAAGCATGCATGAGGCTAAAAATAAAACGAATTCCAGTTTGAGTTTTAGAAAATAAAGGTATTAAAAATTATTTATTACCACAAATATCTTGGTTTTATTTTTTTATTTTTTGGATAAACCATGTATCTTCTACGTGCAACTGCAGAGGATAATTTTTTAAATTTTGTACACCTAAATAGACGATAAACTCTCCCTAAAAATTTTAACATCTTCATTTCCTTTTAGTTTTATGGTACGCCACATCTCAACTGGTGCATTTTATTTTTTGTCATGAACTGGTGCACTTTTTATTTCAACAAAGGTGGCTTTACGTTCCCTCTTTAATTCTCGTAACAATGGTGGAAGGATTTCATTGTGGTGGTTTTACATTTTGAAGGTAAAAACAATCGTTCACCCATAAACAAAGAGGAGCCCTACAATACAGCTTCTTAGTTGACAACTGCGTTCATTTTTTTTTTCACAAGTATTCGATCTACTAGATCATCTAATAGCTAGTTTGGAGATTAATTCTGATATCAAGTGGTTTCAATCTTCTTCCAATCGCAGTTGCGGAGATCGAATAATAGTCCTCCCTATCAAGTCTAACGTCAATCACCACTTGACCAACTAACGATTGGGACCACTTTACCAATGTGAATTCTTTTTTTTTCTTTTTTGCCTAAATTAGGCATTTTCTGCATGCAACTGCAAAGACTAATCCGCAAGTCTTATAGAACTTAAATAAGTGGCAAGCTCTCCCTTTAAGTTTTAAGGCTACTGCATGCCCAAATCAGGGATCAAAAACTATAACATTATACTTTAGAAGCTAAAAAATATCTGCGTCATCTCATCAAAGCGTTTTTGGATACAATTATTCTACCAGAAAAAAAGAATTGGATACAAATATTCTACATCTATGTATGTGGATTTTATTAAATTTATTAAGATATACAATGCATATCATATCTATTCATAATATTTGCATTGTATCGAACTCGTATCTGTACACAATTTTTTTTTTTTTTTTTAAGAAACTAAATTAGCCTGCTCAAATTGAGACGAGAGATCTATACACAATGTTAGTTCATGCATTGCCAATTTATACAAAAGCTTCTTAAAATATTCCAAATATGACAACAATTATAAAGTCAATATGATAATTAATACAAAACCTACATTCAAGCAAGATCTATGGTGCTTTTAAGCATTATATATATATATATATTTTTATTTTTTTTGACAAAAGCATTATATATATATTATAAACTACTTTTTTCAAATACTTACCAAATACAACAAATTATTCTTAATAGAAAAAAATACATGTATTTAACAAAACAAATAACCAATCAAATACCAACTTATATATAAACCAACATCTGGAATATAAACCAACTTATAGGTAAGCATCGGTATGTATACTACTAGTTTTAATTAAGTTATTTTGCACTTTCACAAACCGTTTCAAAAAAAAATTGCACTTTCACAAGCTTATGAATTTCCACTTACAAAGTTAATCATTTTATAAGTTGTCTCCACAAGATCATGCATCAGATGAAGATATTAAATAGGGACATCGGTATTTAAGTAATCAGGAGAACAAAACCACAGATAAAAACAACACTTCAGTTCCACAAATCTACCTCAAAAGAATATCAATGTTACATACAACAGAATTCTCACTGCAAATGATGGATCTCTTAGCATATAACCTAATCTGACACTAAAATAAGGAATCACGGCACTCTATTTGAAACAATAAAACAATATTTGAACTAACACTTGTCACCAGCTTTCCAACAGAAGTCAATCAATTGAACAAAATAATCGGTTTTCTAAAATCAAACTTTCCTTTTACCTAATAAACTAAAAGGAAGTATTGCTGAACCTTTTCTAGTAATGTACTGTTAAATCATATCCTTTACTATCTGCACCAGCAGCTACAGCCTCCAACAGACAAAGACAACATCAGCACCAAAAACCTAGCTGACAGTTGCCATTGTATATTCACAATGGTCTCACAATTCCTAACAACTCGAGAAGCTGTGCAGCTTTCCGCTTTCCCCTTTCTGAACCATTTTCTGCCAGTTCTGAAAGAGGACTGATCACACCAAGTGAAGCGACAATCAACAGGTAACATGGATCTCCTCTACATAGGTACAGAAGCACTGAAGTTGCATTTTCTTTGTTCTTGGAAGACCCATTACTGATGAATTCTACCAAAATGGGAATAGCATATGTCGATCTAAATGCTTCTATTGCATCCGGGTGGCTAACTATTAAAGAGATGATTGCCAATGCCCCATCCCTCATCTCCTCATCTGGTTCTGTTAACATTTCTACCAATTTGGGCACAATACCGGCCTTAATAGCGCGCCCTTTGTTGCCATGGATGAAACACAGTTTGAATAGTGCTGTTGCAGCATCGAGTTTTCCTCTTTGACTTCCTTCGCCGAAGAGAGCAACTAGTGCCTTGATTGCTCCAGATGCACCAATTACCACTTTGTTCTCATCCGCTTTAGAGAGGCTGAAAAAGGTGGCTGCCGCATTTTCACGAGCTTGCATACTACCATTTTTTAGAACATGGAGTATTCCCGGCACAGCCTCAGAAGCCATGATGCGCTCTTTGTTTCCGTCGTAGATCGATAGATTGAGAAGAGCAGTTACCGCTTGCTCCTGGGTGCCAGCATCAGGAATGTAGAGGAGATCGACAAGGAGGGGTATAGCACCAGCTTCACCAATCAAAATTCGATTTTGATCAGCGTGTTTGGCAAGAATACGGAGCTCTCCTGCAGTAAAATAAGGATAGAGAAACTCGGTTTTAGTAAAATATCATTAGGAAATGCAAGGATAACGGTTTGAGAGATCCCAACAAAAGTATTATTCTCAAATTACAAAGACAAAAGATGTCAAAAACACAACAAATGAATGACCCATTTGTAAATATTTGTTCCAAAAAGAATCAAAGCAGTAGCACACACAGAGCCAGCAGTCTTAACCTTCAAAGGCCGCACAACCTATTGCTTGCAAACCCCTCACGATACTCTTCAATGAGCCTATTTTTAGCATTAATCAATCTAATAAAACCCTAAATTTAATCTATTAAATCCAAATCATGTCTGCAGATTGCATTAAATTTGTTCAGAATCAAATATAACTAGCAAACTAGTGAATGTGTGGTACAATGCTCACCTGCTGCAAAACGCTGATCCTCAATGTAACTGGATGTAAGTTTCCTTATCAAAGTATCAAGATTTATTAATTCAGAAGAGCCATCTGAGGTTTCCTTACAGATCCAGAAATTTCCTAACCTTCTAGTTCTAGGTGGTTCCACTCCATTTGCCTCACACCAATTTGATATCAAGCTGTATAAAGCATGGTTGGGTATGAGGATGGTGCTGGAAAGAATCTGCTGAGTAATGGGACATGTTCGATGCCCTGCATCAAGCCATTTCTTTATGCAAGCTCGTTCATATGTCTGCAAAAAGGGTAAAGATAATAAGGTTGCAAAGTTTCTAAACATGAAAATTTTCTAAATAATATCAGAAAAGTCTCTTCAAGTATTAAAAAATGTTGGTTTATAAGAAAGAACTGCTATCAGCACACTGTGGCACCTCTTCTTTGATCATTTCACTGTTACTATTTTTCCAAAACAGTGACGTGATTGTTTTACTTACTCTCATTCCAATGCAGAGAAAAGATGGATTCTGAAATCAAAAACAGGTCTGGCTTTCCAAACAAGGAAAACAATTTAAATAAGTTAAGTAAATCCCATGCAGAAATCAATTCTCAAGGTATTTTTTCATGTAACCTCAAAAGCATTCTTGGAGACTGGCCCCGAATCCTTACTGTCATTCTAATTATCATTGTTATACCATATGTGCATTGATAGTACTTCTCTCGGGCATTAAAATAGAAAAATATATCTAATTTTATATTCTAGCCAGATGTCAAATTTAAGATTATACCTAATGTTGTATTACTCCACCTTTCAAAAGGAAAGGAGAAAATGAAGTAAAGAACTGGTATTTTATCAAAGCATTTACGGTAATAATTTATATTAGTATGTAAAATAAATATTCATTTGGCCTCCCAAGTATATCTATATTATATAATTTATTTTATAAGAAAACCAAAACTTCAAGACACTCGAGGTTTTTTCATTTAATTGTATCATTCAGAGTAGTTTGGTAAGTCAATATTACTAAAATAATTAATGATATGAGCCTTGATCACAGACACACCAACAAGCTAACATTATTATAAATATAGGCAATATTAAGTTGTGTAGCAACTAATAGTTGACACTATATGTTCTTCACTGTTCTTGTAGTTTCTTACAGAGCACCATTCTTGGTTATTGATTGCTCTCTAATATTTATATTTATAATATAAATCCACAACATCAAGATCTTGTTAGCTTAAGGATACAAAAGACACAAAATCAAAAAGTGATTCTAAGCTACCATTTAGAAAAATCTCACACCATAGCACAATAATGGTTTTTTACTTTCAAATACCAATTAACAAGAACCTAAGTATATCAGTATGAAAGATCTAAACTTTTGCCATATTAATTATTGAGATCATAAATAAGCAATTAATTCTCAGGTACAAACCTGCCCTGTGGAAATGATAACAGGATCTTTCATTAGCTCAAGTGATATTGGGCAGCGAAACTCCTCCGGCACAACTAGTGACTGACAACATAATTTCACGCATGTCTCATCAGTGTGAGAAGGCAAATCCCTTCTCGACAACACCTGTGTGGTTTTCACAACACAACCACCTCCATTATTTTCAGATTCCTTCAACAAAAAATCTTCAATTTTTTTCAGCACTATTGACAACCCCTGCGTGTTCTCAAAATCCACGCTTTTCTCGAAAACCCCATATCCATCAAGAATCATTTTATGTATGGCAATTGACTCTTGTTTGATATCTTCCACACTCACAAATTGTAGTTTTTCACAGATTAAACGTAACGCAGCAGATTCAGTATTCACATCACAGCTCTGGTTATAGATAGGCAACAAATGCTCATAAAGCTCAAGACAAGGTGAATCGAATTGCTCTTTGGCCCTTCTAAACTGAGCAGTCACAAGTGCAACCTAATGACATCAATAAAATCAGAAAAACAATACCTTGAAATTATTGAAGAGGTAGCAACAGGAAAATGAGAAATCATTGAATTGTTTAGACAAAGGTTTCAATGGTTCATTTTTTATTTATTTTTTAATTTCAAAACCATCATCTTATTGTCATTTGGTTGTATCATGAAATTGTATATAAAATCATTGAATTGTTCATATAATCATGAAATTATGTTTCAAGTATTATTAACAATATATGAAATACTTAATTGCTTTGTAGTCCCTAGGATATCATGAATGTCAATTTTGGCCCCTAGTTTCAATTGTATGAATCGAGTCCCCCCCAACTATCCATATTGTAAAAATTAGATCTCTTTGTGGGTGTTTTTCATTCCACTCAGTTTAAATAGACGAATGTTCTCTAATTAACCCCTCTCTTATTCACTATCTCTATAGTGTAAGGAACCAACAATTGTGCATATAGTCCTAACCTAATTGTGATTCGTGATACCTTTGTGATGTTCATGTGTGCTCAAATTCTCAATATATGTGTAGTGATATCCTTCTTTGGTCACTCCAGCATGCCATATTGAATCAAGTTAGCACATATCGGTCACATACACTCCCAATCCCAACATTAATATTTGGATGGTAATGTACAAAGGGACATACATAATGGTTGTAACAGGATTCATGACCAGATGAAACAAAATTGCACAATTGTGATACCTAATGGACTACAAGTGCAATTAAGCCTATATAAATGATGAACCTCACATTTCAATGTAAAAATATACTAAGCAAATAATATTCACCTGCTCCTTGAGGTCCTCAGAAATATTAAGTTTGTCACAGCAAATCTTAATTATAGCTTGTTCAAAACGAGAAGCGAGATCATTGAATTTGAACTTAATTTTCTCCCTCTCCAGTATCTACAAACAATAACAACAAAACCAATCAGAAGATAAAATAGACACTATGTGTAAGTGCTTATGTATAAGTTCACATAAGCTATTTCTATAGCAAAAGATAAAGTAAAGTTGAATTGTTTTTGCATATACTATAAGCTGATTTTATAAGTTCTTCCAAACAGTCTCTCAAAACCCGTGTGAATAAATAAGATCAAATAAGTCAATCCAAACATTCCCTATATCATAGTCCTAACTTGCGATCTACAACCACAATTATCTTGGAGAACTTATAAAAATAAGCTGAAAAAATCTTATGAAAAATGTCATAAGCTGATTTTATAAGTTCTCCCAAACAGTCACACAAAAGTTTTATTAAAACATAAGCTCAAATAAGCTGATCCAAACATGCCCTATTTCTAACTTGCAGTCTAAAACCACAATTATCTTGGAGAACTTATAAAAATAAGCTGAAAAAATCTTACAAAAAATGTCATAAGCTATTTCCATAATTTCTCCCAAACAGTCTCACAAAAACTTATATCAAAAAATAAGCTAAAATAACTCAATCCAAATTTACAATCCACAACCGCAATTACGGCCGCAATATAACAATTTAAAAATCTCCACAAAAGTATCACAAGTTCATAACCACAATTAACCACATTTTCCTTAATTGCAACATAAATCAACAACAATTTCTAACAATGCACTACATTATAACAACAAAAATGGAATTGCATTTATTTATTCACATCACAAAACATGGAAACAAAACAAAACAAAACCCTAATATTATTAACAAATTAAAAACATAAACTTAAAAATTAGTAACTAATAATAACAACATTACACACACCATATAGAGCTGACTCGATTGAGAGCAAGATAGAAGCAAATCTTTAGCAGAAAGAAAAGCAAGTTGAAGCGAAACGATAGTTTCACAAGGGACATAAACGACGTCGTTAACGAGGTGATGAAAAAGAGGAACAAGGAAATTGAGCCTACGGCTGAGATCAAAGCATTGAGTTTTGATGAGAGGATTGAAGGTTGTGATTTGAGAGATTTCGGTTGCAATGTGGATTAGGCTACGAAGAAGAACGATGAAAGTTTTGGTTTGCGCCATTGGCATGAATGAAGAAGCAGTAGGAGGAGTATAGCTGTGTTTGTTTGAATAAGAGATTATGAGAAATTATACAGCTGGTAATTGTGTGGGTCCTTGTAATATATATAGCTCAGGTTTGCATTGGGAATTGGATTGAAAGTTGAAACGTTAACGATACTATTATAAGCAAAAAAGATACTTTTTAAAAGATTAATGTATTTGATTTATATTATTGACTAGATTCATTACTTAGCCGTGTTTAAAGGGTATAAATTTGCAGTTGTTAATTATATGAGTCTTTGTTGATATACTTTTATCTTTGACTGAAATAAACTAAAGTTTATATTTGTTAATTGTAACAGTCTAAAATGATTAGTCAAAAAAAAAAAAAAGAGTCTACAACGATTCTTCTTTATCTAAATAAAAAAGAAAAACGATTCATCTTTATCTTTGAGTCAAATAATACAAAATTTTACAGTTGTTAATTGTGTACAATGATTCATCCTTATCTTTGAGTCAAATAAAATTAAATTATATATTTGTTAATTGTATGAGTCTCGCTGATACATTATTATCTTTGACTCAAGTAAAATTAAATTTTACATTTTTTTAGTTGTATGAATCTCACCGATACATTATTATCTTTGACTCAAATAAAAGTAATTTTATAATTGTTAATTTTGTGAATCCTCACTACACATTTTTATGACTCAAATCAAATACTTTTACCATTTCTTTTTCCTTCCATGGAAACTCAAATACCTTTTCAAAAAATCTTTTGACTCAAATAAATAAAAGTAATTTTACAACATCTTTATTTTTTACTCATAAAATCAAATTTTACAATTGTTAATCGTGTGAGTCTTCAGTAATACATCCTTATCTTCCACTCAAATAAAAGTAAATCTATAGTTAATTGTGTGAATCCCCCGAGACATCTTTATCTTTAACTCAAATAAAATGAAATTATACATCTATTAATTGTGTGAGACTCCACTAATACATAGTTATTTTTGACTCAAATAAAAGTAATTTCACGGTTGTTAATCATGTGAGAGTCCGTTGATACATTATTATCTTGTAGTCACATAAGTAATTTTAGTATTTTACAACTATTAATTGTGTGACTCTTCACCGATACATCTTCATTTTTGACTCAAATAAAATCAAATTTTACAGTTGTTAAGTGAGTGAATCCCTACTAATACATTCTTATCTTTGACTCAAATAAACGTAACTTTACAGTTGTTTGTTTTATACAGAAGTAACTTTGCAGTTGCTTTTTGTACAAAAGTAACTTTACAGTTTTTAATCATGTGAATCCCCACTAATACACCTTTGTCTTCGACTCAAATAAAATAAAATTTTACATTTGTTCATTATTTCACAGAAAGATGATTTTGTCTAAGTAACGTTAAGTGGTGTACATTTTTGGAAATATGTGGACAATGACCCCCAATAATTTTGCAAAAGGATGACCCCCACTGATTTTGACCAACTCAACACACACATCGACAATGACTCACATGTCAAGTCTGCATATGTGGTAAGACATGCTAACGTGGCAAGATATGTTGCAAGATATGATGATGCGACATATGAGTCACTCTCCACGTATTTGTTCACTTGGTCAAAATCAAATTTATGAGTTAAAAGTGCTATTATGAAAGTTAGTAGACCAAGGGTGCGACGATGGGCTTGCCATTCGCACTACTCCGACCACCGTTTCCAACGTTGAAGCTGGCGTTTTTTGGTCGTCTAAATTCCAGATTTGTGCTTCTGATGTGCACCTATCCAGTCTATCACCTCCTCCGATCGTCATCTCCGTTTTGCTCGAAAGTGGTGGTTTAAATAAAATATATATAAGTTGCATAAGTATTACATGTCATTGTATGGACCCCTTGTTAGTAATATATGATACCTAAAGTGGTTTCACTATTGGAGATGCTCTAAAGGACCAATTTAGAACTTATTAAATTTGAATACGTGGTAAACGGAAACCACACTTGGATTGATGACATGTGTCCAAATTTAACGGTAATAGTAAAAAAAATTGACGGGAGAGATTAACTAATTGAATGGCAGAAAAGATAAGGAGCCAACATGAAACCTAAAATAAAGATAAGAGACCAAAAGTGTAATTAAGCCTAATAATATAAAAAACAACTTTTAATATATTTTTTTTAAAAAAGAAGTAAGATTTACCAAACAACTTTAATTTTAGTGTTAAAGCTATTACGTCTAGTTGTATGATTAAAATGGGTTAAATATGCTTTTGGTCTTGTATGATTATAGTTTCTCAAAATTTCGTTTTTAATCTCTGAAATTTTTTGGCACTTTTTAGTCTTGAAGTTTTTTTCTATATAAGTGTTTTTAATCCCTACTTTTAATCAAACTCTTGTATACTTTCACATTTTTGAATGATTTTTTCTATGAAGCCCGGATACGTGACACGATACCGAGACGGTGATACGGGGAATTTTTTAAAATTCCCGATACAATACGACCGCGATATGTTATTTAAAAATTAAATTTAAAACTAAATATATAAATGCACAATATATAAACATAACGAAAATTGATATTGATAATAAATTAACATTCAAATTACTCAAACTGAGCAAAGAAGTGACAATTACACATCTTAAGTTATATAAGTACTACAAAAAAAGGACATAACTATATTACTATCCAGAAATATAATATCATTGATACCACCCAAATAACATCATACTCTAACATTCACTATTTAAGCCAAAACACAGATTGCATCAATCTCATCTCCTCCAATTCTATCATCAAAGAACATTATTTGAAGTATCGGGGCTTCATAGGATTTTTTGTATTCATATTTATAATATTATAAGAATATCTCCGATAAAAATTTAGAATTTTTTAACATAAAGATGAATTATTTATGTGCAAAAAACTAAAAAAAAACATGTTTAATTCATCTTTTGTTAAAAAATTTAAACTTTTGTAAGATGAATTTTTATGTGCAAAAAAAATAAAAAAATTCATATTTAATTTATCTTTTGTTAAAGAATTTAAACTTTTGTAAGATAGATTCATATAATGTATCAAACATGATCGCAGAAAAAATTTTAAAATTTCGAATGATATGCACGAGTTGAATGAAAAGTAATGGCTAAAAACACTGACGGAGAAAATTTCGGGGACTAAAAAGTGCGAAAAAAATCCTCAGGGACTAAAAACGAAATTTTGAGATACATTAATAGGGTTAGAAAAACAAACGGGCCGGTCCAATTGGGGTCCAAAACACAAATCAATTCAAAATTACAGGTATGGATTTTTTGTCGAAAAATTCTTTCCGGGCCCTCCATGACTCCCCCCCCCCCCCCCCCCCCGAAATCCAATTTTTTCTTTGGAAATAAATTCCGAAGTTTTTTCTAATAAAATTCGGAAAAAATTCAAAAATTCATTTGAGTAATGATAACATTTTCCCTCTTCTAGACTCTTGAAGTAGCAAAGTTTTTCACAAGAAAAGGGGGATTTCAATTGTGAACCTTTTTAAAATTATCCTATAAAAATTATCACAAACAATGTACTCAAAGAGTATTTTCATATTGTTAGATATATCAAATATTCAAAATATATTGCAGACTAGATAACGTTCTCCCAACACTCTCTGACAGTAAATATAAATGACAACTTGTGATTTGTGTGATCAGTGTATGCATAAATTAAATCAGAGTAAAGGGAAGAGAAAGCACATAAACAATTTATCCTGGTTCACCCAAAACTTTGGGCTAGTCCAGTCCCCACTCTCCCGTGAGATTGTCCACTAAGATATGTTAATGATCTCAAGTTACACTTCATTTTGATATAGATCCAAGACCAAAATTTCTTCTAAGCTCTACAAGCTTAATCTACCTAAGTCTTACTGACTCTGAAGGTGTCACTCAATTAGTAGTTACGTACTAACTTGAGTCAAGGTTACAACAATGGATGATTTGATTATCAAAGCCTATTCGCTAAAGATAATATTGAGAAGCTTTGAAAATGGATGAAACTCTCAGTTCACTCAATGGCTGTTCTAATCCTAGATATTTAAATTACAGATCTGAGTGAAAGAGATAAAGAAGAGCTCTTGATAAAACTTGTATCACAAAGACAAGTGTTGAAATGTTGTAGTGAAAACTCTTGCTCTTCAATGTTGCCAAAGACTTCTATTTATAGATGAGGCTTGATCTGGGAGTCTTGGCCACGAAGTATATCCGTTAGAAGCTTGAAAATAACGGCTGGTTGCTTTGCTTTTGATAGCTCATGATCTTTGGTGAAGAAACATAACATTCTGAGGGCGTTCTCCAAAGTTTCTTCTTCTGACTTTTGAAAGATGAGCGTATGATGAGCTGTATATTTGCTGTATGTTGCTTCTTCTACAAGAAAATCTGTTGTGCAGCTTTTAGGCACGTTTTAAATAGATGTTGGTGAGTTGACATCTTTCCAAACAAGGACAACCATATTTTAGTCTTGCTCTGAGAGCGTTCTCCAAAATTTGGGCGTGTATGAGTTTGTTCTTTTTGTAGAAGAGAAGCTGAAGCACGTAAAGGCCAGCTGTAGTGGATAAGAACAACAGGTGTAGATTGTACTTGATGTCTCATAAAGTAGTATTGCAAGTAAAAGGTTCATTGGAGAAGGTGAGACTTCATTGGAGATTGTTCTTTCTTTATTCATTGCAAGTATAAGTCAACTCATAGACAATGTAGTGTTGTCTATATCTCAATGGTTCATGAATAATCAGTCCAAGTAATATGTGGGAATGTTCCTTTGGATATTTGGTCATTTGCATATGCTTGATCCTTGAACTTGGAAAATGTGGTAACTTCACTAGTCATCCAAATATTCATTGCCTTAAATGAACTTATTGAACTGTAGTGATCTTGTGAGTTATGTCCAAGAGAAAAGTGTTTTTTGTCTTGTACATGGTTGACTTATTAAATAAGTGCTTTTGCATTGAATGATCATAGATTGGAATGTTGCGCAAGGTTCAGAGAGCGATCTCAGACTGATCCTGAAGCTTTTATTTTTGTCAAAACAAAAGAGTGATATTTGATCTAAAAGCTCAATTGTTCCTAGCTTAATTAAAAACACTCAAGAGCACATGTTAGATACAAAAGGGACTAGAATTACACTTAAAATATAATTAAGAGGTTTGTTATCTTTAAAACATCAAATTGAGATTTTGCCTCAACAACTCTTTCTATTGATCAATATAGAATATTACAAATGTAAAATATAAGAGTTAAAAATTACACCAATACATACATATATAAGCACATCCACTAACTACTACTAACAAATACTCCCCCCTTTTATTTGTTGTTTTAGAAAAAAGATTGTTTCAAATTATCTATCGTTTTGATAATTTAAAGTTATATTTGGTCTATTATAGTCTTCTTACAATAAAACTAATTAATGCTATATATTTGGAAAACTAAAGTTTTTTTTTTTAAATTCTTTCCGGACCCTCCATGACTCTTCCCCCCCCAAAAAAAAAATCCAAATTTTTCTTTGGAAAAAAACTTCAGAATGCATTTTTCGAAGTTTTTCTAGTTTAAATTTGGGAAAAATTCGGAAAACACATTAAGAAATGCATTTGAGTAATGATAACATGTTCCCTCTTCTAGGCTCTTTCTATTGATCAATAAAAAAACTTCGGAATGCATTTTCCAAAGTTTTTCTAATTCAGATTTGGGAAAAATTAAGAAAACGCATTCAGAAATGCATTTGAGTAATGATAACATCTTCCCTCTTCTAGACTCTTTCTATTGATCAATATTGAAAAGATAAGAGTTAAAAATTACATCAATACCTACATATATAAGCGCATCCACTAACTACTACAAATAATACTCTCTTAGTTCCTTTTTATTTGTCGTTTTAGAAAAAAAATTGTTTCAAATTATCTGTCGTTTTGATAATTTAAGGTTATACTTTGTCTATTATAGTCTCCTTTCAATAAAACTAATTAATGCTATATATTTGGAAAAATAAAGTTTTTTTTTTTAATTTTTTTTGGTAAATAGCATTAAATTTGTTGTTTTATTTGTACATAATATACTCCCTCCAGTCATTTTTATAAGGAACAATGTGGAAAAAACACACATAACAAGGAACCTTATCTTTCCTATTAAAAATTCTAAAATTTTACAATATATTCCAAAACTAACCTTATCACTCTAATTAATGGATAACTTTGAAATGAATTAATTTCATAAAATTTAATAAGGGTAGAAATGAAATTGTAAGAATAAAGTTAATGATTGTTTCTTATAAAAATGACCAATTTTTTTTCCAAATTGTTCCTTATAAAAAGGACCGAATGAAGCATTAATTTTTTTGATTTATACGTGTGTCTAAATTTTGTGCTGAAAGGCTTGTGCATCAAATGTATCTCCTATAGGCAAAGACTTAGCAGAAAAAAATCATGCTCAACTGCTTAAATTCTTAAAAGACACACGACAATGTAAATATGGTTGTGATTGATTTAATTAAGGAGTAAAATTACACAATATATGCATATTCCTTTTTTCAATGATAAGTGACTTTTTCAAAACAAGCCTTTTAAATTCCAGGATTTCATTTTTACCACATAAAAATCTACTAAGATCTGCTTTACATGGATGAATCCAGTGCTCAACAATATAGCAAGTAAATGGCTGAAATTATTATTTTTGTTAAAACCAATGCCAAAATTTAAAATTTAAATACAGCTAAATAAAATGGCACTCAGAATGAGTAGGAGGATTGTTTTATAATCACAAAAATTATCATATGACAATAAATCAATCATCACAGTGCCAAGTATAATAACTTACATAAATTTAAAACAAATTAAAAATATAATAGAAAAAATTAGGAAAAGATCAAAAGGAAGAGTGAAAAAAATCCTCTCAGACAAATGCCTCGTTTTGTCCTCATAATTGTTTTGAATGGAAATTACATCGGACTCGTCATCATTATAATCATCACTGAGGATACCACAATCTTCCTTCGATTCAATCTTACATAGATGGTGGAATTGCTTCCCTCCGGATTAGTTGGTGCTTGTACCAAATACCGAATTTTAAAAAAAAAAATTATAAGACAATAAACTAAGAGAAAACATTGATAAAATTGAGAAATAAGTAAATAAAAGAAATAAAAAAGCAAAGAAAGAAAACGGCGATTATGCGCTTAATCAGGATTAGAAGAGTGAAGAGTGAAGAGTGAAAGTGAAACGGTTTTGTTTTTATAGGGTTTGTGAGAGAGGCGAATTAGGGTTTTAGTTAACAGTTATTAGGGTTTTAATGAGTGGGCCTCGTACAACAAACACTCACTGACCCTTTAATTTGTTGCGTTTCAATTTAAACTTTTCTACTTCATACTCCCTAATCTAGTCTCTATACTCCCAACATTTCTTCTTCTCAATCTCTATTTTTTCCATCATGTATTTGTTTTCACTATATATCAATAACAATTGTTGCAATTTCAAAACGTTTAACTCCTTGATGATCGGTATTTCGACTACGATGTAAGTAAAATATGTTTGCGACGTGATTCGATAATCGATAGTATATATGTAACGATTTCTAAAATTATTGATTAATAAGTTCTCCTTTAACTCGACTCAAGAGTCCTTAGATGAGATAGTGGGGTCTCTTCTAGCTTAATCGAGATCATGAGTTCGATCACTGACTTGAACATGTAACAACGTTAAAACTCTTGGAGAGAATTTGTCGCCCATTTGGATCTCACAAGACTTGAGGGATTAATCTCTGCGGTTGCGCGCATGAGATATACTTTTTAAATAAAATAATAGAATTACTTTTTTATTGGAAAAGATGAGTAGTTCAATTGATTTGAGCTAACAATTAAAATGAGTTGGAGATCTTAAATTCAACTCCGAACAAAGACGAAAAAATATGAATCAAACATATTAACAATTAATATCGTTCTCTTAAAAAAATTAACTCTTCTTATTATATCATTGGATTTGTGGGGGTATGAGGACTACAGGGGGTTACCCAAGTAGAAAATTCTTGAGCCTAAACACGTCATTGCGTAGTATATGAAATTTTTGGGTTAAATGCAGTTTTGCCCCCCTGTTTTGATTAAATCGGAATTTTACCACTCGTGTTTTAAAACTCGGACTTTTATCCCTTCTGTTTTGATTTTTTTTGGATTTTGCCCCCCTAACATATTTTGCTTATGTGGCAGTGGTGATGTGTAATATTATTTTCCATGTCATTAATTATTTATTATTAAACATTAATTTTTTTTAATGAAAAAATTACTAAAAAAATTCTAAAAATGACAAAAAAAATATCAAGTAAAAATATAGTAAAAAAATCAGGAAAATAGTAAAAATACAAAAAAAAATATAGTAAAAATAACCCTAGTATAATATAGTAAAAAAACCAGAAAATACTAGAAAAACAAGAAATATAGCATAAAAACTCTATCATTGTGGCTCTTATTGCAATAATACTCTATCATTGTAGCTCTTTTTGCCATGTTTTTTTGAATATAACTATAGTAATGGTTGTCCCAAATTTTGTAGTTGCATAATGAATATTCTGAGTATTTTTATTGTCTTTTTAATTGACAGTTTTTTATTCTATTTTTCTTGTTTTTCTAATTTTTTCATTGTATTTTACTATTTTTTTTTTTGTATTTTTACTATTATTCTGGTTTTTTAATGTATTTTACTTGGGTTTTTGTTTTTTGTATTTTTACTTGATATTTTTTTGTTTTCATTTTTAGAATTTTTTTATTAAAAAAAATAAATAAGATAATGTTTAATTATAAATAATTAATGATGTGGAAAATAATATTACACATCAGCATTGCCACATAAGCAAAATATGATAGGGGGCAAAGTCCAAAAAAATCAAAACAGGAGGGGTAAAAGTCCGAGTTTCAAAACACGAGGGGTAAAATTCCGATTTAATCAAAACAGGAGGGCAAAACAGCATTTAACCCGAATTTTTTTTACCTCTCACTCATACAATTGTACTTACGCCGCTACAAATCACTCAATTTTTGAATTTTGGATTATTTTATATGACCACATTATCAAATATATTTTTCTTAGTCATATTGACAAAATTTTAATTTTTCATTTTATTCTTTTAATTATTTCATAAATAGTCAAAAACATTATATAAATGTGTCTATATAGTCATGTGACCATCAAAGTCTTGCTTTTGAATTTTAACCGTTTTCATATTTAACATTTTACACTCTACCTTCTTTTCACCTTTTTCGGGATAATGCCGAGTTCACACCCTTACAACAAGTACTATTCCGGTATGTTAAAATGTTCTAGTTTGACAATGATGTTTTAGTGTGCCACCTCTCAGAAAATGCAGATAAACTATGGAGATCTACCATCTTCAAATTGTGTTGCCAAAAGTTGGAGTACAGTTCTTTCTATGTGGTTTTTTTTTTTGTTTTGAAATGTGGTGTGGCATGAATAATGATCATCAAAGAATTTGCTCTAATTAATTAATTAATGAACTTGAAATATAGACAAACCGTTTAGAAGAACACGTGTTCGGATTTTGACTACAACTTTTTTAATCTGACTTTATTTATTTTAGAGTTGAATTCAAATTTATCGGATCCGTTTCTCCTGAGAACTATTGTTAAGACGAAAAAATATGGGTGGGAAAAGTGAAATTGGATCTTCTCCATATCTTTTTTTTACATCTCTCTCCTTCCTCTCTATCTCTCTCTTAATTTCACTCTCTCTCTTACTTTGTTTATTATTTTTTAATTAGGAGAGAGATTGAAATTAAGAGAGAAATAGAGAGAAAGAAGAGAGATGTAGAGAAAAGATATGGAGATGATCCAAATCCGGGAAAAGTTGATCTTGCTCCCTTTTGTATCCTCTCTCCACCCCAAACATCAAAGTATAGTTATAGTACATATGCATCATGTATGAAAATACAGTGATGATGTATTCATTGGTCACCACTATGACTATGAGAAGGTAATTAATATGGAGTAACTAGTAAGTAACTTGTTCAAAAATAAGATTAAATAATTGAGTTGTCTTTATTGCAAGCAATCAATTTTCTGCACAAGTACTAATTCTAATAGATACAGGACAGAGTGATATCAGTCGAGCTCCATATATATGCGGTACTCGTTTCACGGTATATGACAAAAATGTTTTAAAGTTTTGATTTGAGGTACTTTTGCATGACTTGAGCTCAATCATGCACGTTAGATCTCAATGGTAGGCGTTTAAGTCACAAGTCAATTATGAATGAATAAAATATTAGATATATAAGAAGTGAATCATGTTAAATAGGTTTGGATCTCATCCCCAAAAGCTAGCTTAAAAGCTAGCTTAAAGGGTGAAGTTGCCCTAACATTTTTATACACTTCACATTATTCCAGAAACCAAAGCTATATGGGACTCACTTGAGGGGGAATTGTTGTGACACAAGTGTAAGGTAAATTAAGTTTCACATAGTTTTAGAAAAATAAAGGTTGAACATTTTATAAGTGAGAGAACCTTTAATTTCACATTGTTTAGAAAGTTTTGATTAAAAATGTGGTGTCCAATTCACTACCATGGTTGCTCTTAATTTCAATGTTAATGATCACCGGATTTCCCTCTCATGACCCAACAATCTCCACAAGAAGTGCTAAGTCCCAAAAGAAAAATTAAAATACAAAGAACTCGTAAATAAAAAACTCCTAAGGCGCCCCTCGACTAGACCAAGAGCCACTAACCCCAAAACACCAAACAACTAAAAGAGAGAAAGAGAAGAAAACAGGAGAAGAAGGCAAGAAGAACAAGCCCATATCCCACCATGCCCCAGTAACACTACCACACATGACTCTAACAGTTCCAGCACAAAGGTTGCATCTCCCACTCATAAAGGGAGCAGGGTTTTTGACCAGATATCATTTCTAAGAAAAAAGTTTCACATGATATATATCAAAGTCCTTAGTACGATTTGGTGGGGGATTGAGCGAGAGTGTAACATAATATTAGACCAACTATATGGGAGAGCTCACACTTAAATATATAATTGAAGCGAACTCTATATTCAATGTCTTAAAATTTTGGTTCCTCCCAAGTCCAGAGCTAGTCTCCCCAACAAACCATTTAATCACTTGTATCGTATCTCTAGAAGTAAATTATGAAGCTTCAAATTCATCATATATATGTGTAATCTATTCATCTATTTAAATAAGAAAAGAAAAAAAATTATATTCCTGATTAATTTTTTGGAAGCTATATACTCCATCCGTTCCAAAATGTAAATCGTTTTGACCATATTACACAAATTAAGAAATGTGATTAATGTTGTATGGAAAAGAGGAATTATGAGTAAGTTTACAAAATTATCCTTCATTAATGGTATAAGAAAAATAAATTAAAGAATTAAAAGAAGAAAGAGAAATAAATAGTTAAGGGTATAATAGGAAAAAGAGCATTAAATGCTGCATTGGTAATGTAAAGTGACTTATAATTTGGTACAACTTTTTTTCAAAGGGACTTATATTTTAGAACGGAGGGAGTATTTTATTACTATCATAAAGAAGAACTAAAGACAACGTGAGACAGAATGGAATACAAAAATATAACATCCTAATAATACCTATAAATTCTAATACTAACTACCAAACAGAATAATCTCCTAAAAAAATCTATGACACTAAACATCGTTTTAAATCGCAGTCCACAACTAATATATAAAAGATTTTAATGTTTCCAAAACGGTATTCAACCCACAATTTTGACTGCATTGGCCACAATTTCCTGCAATATAAAGATTGACAACATAATCACAACCATGTCCGCAACCACAATTTAAAACCATGGTCTAATATACTAAATTGAGTAACAAGGGATCAACATTTATTGAGTTATTATTATCCACACTAATTAACCAAAGAAAACAATTGCTATTCCAATTCTCTGCTTCAATCTTGGTGACCAACTTGGCTTCCAACAAAGAGTGAGTTTGAGTCTTGAATAGGAGAAAATCCATTTGATCCATAACTTGCAGAATATTGATTCCTTCTATATGTAGTTGCAGCTTTTCTCTCAGCTTCAAGGTAATGACCAAGAGAAGGAGCATCATTACCAATCACTGCATCCGTACTTAGCTTTGAACAAAGTGAAAATAACCAAGGCTTGAACCTTTGATTCTTCTTGTTTTCCTTTGATGAATCTATTACTCTTCCTCTGCTTGATCTCCTCGAGAGTTCGAGGAAGCTCGAAATTCGAATGAGGCTGCCTAGTGTTATACTCCTGTCATGGAAGAATGATCCTGTTGACTGTACAAAGCCATGTCAAGTGAGTTAGGTAAAATGTCACATGAATGATGCTACAAAAAACAAGTAGAATGTATTCCAAATTTCAATTAATATGTATTAACATGAGATTTAGATCCTATAGTCCATAAGGGGTTATCTCAGTGCTAAAAGATTAATCTTATAATCTCAGTTCAAATTTTCTTGAAAACAGTTCTAATGATCATTAGTGCCACTTTAATAAAAAATAATTTTTCATTCCCTAATTTTTATTTATTTTTAATAAATATTTAGCTTCTCTATATTGAACAATTTAGTTTAGAAGAAAAATAAATAATGGAAACCATTGATAAATAAATTAACAATTAATATTCCAACACATTCACTTATACATATACACTTAAATCAACGAGAAATGAGTCATTGGAAGGAGCTAGACTCCCACAATGTAACGAACTAAGATTCAAAACTCAGCTGAAATAAGTATTCATATTTAGTATCTGACAATGCCTCGAATAGATTACCTCTGGCGGAGGTAACCTATGGAGGAGACAAATCATCAAGGTTTTACTTTACCCTTTAAAGTATATTGCTCAGTTTAGAGGAGACAAATCATCAAACATGACTGCATAAAACAATTTCAGTAAAAAATAGTTGCTTCTTTGTTACACTAAGAGTTGTTTACTACATATTAAGAATGTTTAATAGAAGATTTTAACTTTAAAAAAGCATGATTTAAATTGATAAAAAAAGAAAAGAAAAAGAAACCATATACCAACAAAATATATTCTGTCACAACAATGATGTGCTAGTCCATGCTTTGGACCCCATTGGGAGCCAAACAATTATGTAATATTGTTGTTGTTTACATGTCAATGAAGAGAAGTATCTAAAAGAAAACGACATGAATAATATCAAATTTTTATGAGCTTATTCATGACATGAAGTTTCCTTTTCCTATTCAATGTTGGTTTTGGCCTCATTCTAAAGCTACATCTTCATCAGAGAAATAATGAAAACAAGTACATATAGTCAAAAGCTATAGTTATAAGGGTGAAAGCCAAAAAAGTAAAGTATCTTAGATTTAATAGAGAAGCTGAGTAGGAAATAGGATTAAAAACCAAAAAGGGAACATTATCAATGTGTTAAATGAGAAATGTAACAGTGTCAGAATCATACTTGAGTAGCCATTATTTTGTACCATAAAACTTTATGGTAAGATATATAAATATATACTGATATACATACAAAATAAGTATATCAGAAACTCTCTCTTTCTGTGACTATAATCATTTTAATATATATAAATTAGTATCATCATTGCAATGAAAATAGAAAATGAAAAATATATTAACAAGTTGCAAGAAAGGTCATAGTCATAGGGGAGAAGAAAAACAGGAAGCAATGATCAATTTTCTAAAACCGAATCGGAGATGTAACCGGTCTGTAAAACTTTTAGATTATGGTTCAATTGATTCAATCACAATTTAATCGAATAAGAAAAAAATGCAAAAAATTTAAAACAGCTTGAACTACAGATAGTTCAATCCAATTCAATAAAACTAAGATACTATCGAAATCAAACCAACCAATAAACTAATTAGTTCGCTGTTCGGTCCGATTTTTAAAACATCGGCACTGGTGATTTGGTATCAAACAAAGTGGTCAAAATGTCAAATCACACATAAAAACACAAGACAGACATGTTTCTTATTTATTTCTTGAAGAAAGAAAAGTACAAACCTGAGTATCAAGATCTGATGAAGAATAAGTTGAATGTGTTGGAGAACCAGAAAGCAAAGTGCTAAAGGAAACTGATCCAGAAAAATCACCATTTCTCACCACACCAATTCTAGAATTCAATAATCTCAATCCCAATGGCCACCCTTCTTCCTAAAACATCCCCAAAATCCAACAAAATATCAACAAAAACACTAAACAAAACCAAAATCTTATAAATATGCTTAAATAAACAAACCCCTCAAAATGAATCAATCAAAAGATACAAACTTTATGTAACAACTTCAAAAACAAATCAACATGTATGTATCTTCCTCACAGACATTCCTCATATTAGACGTGTTCTGATTCTGATGTCAATGTGTCGGTGTAGTGTCTGGTTTCCGTGTCTGTGATTCGTTCCTCCACAATCACATTGTATATGTATGTGTTTATGTATATGTGTGTGTGTGTGTGAGAGAGAGAGAGAGAGAGAGTACCTGTTGAGCCATAACTGTCTTTTCTGAACAAAATGGTGTGACTTTTATGAGTTGAAATGCTATGAAATTTGATTGAGAGAAGTCACTTCAGAAAGAGAAGTTTCATCTTCAAGATTATTTGTACCTTATAACCAAAAAGCAACACTTTAAAAAGGTTGAATTTAACAATAACTATCAACATTTAACATAGGATAGTAATGACATAAATTTGACATATTTTCTTCTTTTGGGTCAAGTATGAGTTTGACATTTAAACAAACAGAAAAAAGACAGCTTAAGATCAAGATTCTTTGTCTCTAAACAGAAGCATTTAAAGTGCATTAATTCATTCACATTGGATTTGATTTAAGAGAGAGTGAGAAAGTGATAACGTGAGAGTGACTTGTTACTTACCAAGTGAGTGAAGAATCTCTGGTTTTTTATTTGGAGACAATACACAGAAGATTGATATGGTTTGGAATATTTTGGTCCAAGTTACAAAGTTTGAGAGAGAGGGTCAAAAAGATGATGGCTACTTGAATAAAAAAAGGACATTAGCAAGTGAGATTTCTTTTTATTTTAATAATATACTTTCAGATCCTTTTATTTATTTAGAGGATGGGATAAGTTCCAAATAAAAAAATAAACAAAGAAATCCATAGGGTAAACACGGAAATAGATTCAATGCGGTTAAATTGCACGCAGTCAGTGCATTCAGAGGGTTAATATTTTAAGTTTAGATTTTCGTAATTTTTTAAATATGAAATCGAATTTTAAATCTGACCGTCCAATCTGACATTGAACAGCTCAGATGTAATTGAATGCAGTGCAGTTATAATATAATGGTTGTACTTAAATCTGATCCGGATAAACACACATCGGAAATATCATGTAACAAGATTTGTAATTTAATCCGCTATAACATTGGAAATGGATTTCATGCTGTTGTAAAAGCACAAAGTTTGGTGCTGTTTTGGATTTCAGCCGTCCGATCAAGATTGAACGTCTGAGATCATTTGATGTTACTTTTGACAACAAATGATCTCAGACGTCCGATCAAGATCAAAAACAGCACCAAACTGCGTGATTAGACAACAACATCAAATCCAGATCCCTATAACATTAACCTTTTAAAAGACATGAGAAATCTTCACTTCTCACGGCACTCTTTGTTAAACCATTGTTGCTAAATCTTTACCATATTCCAATAAGGATGGTTAGAAGAGCATTCTTGAAAGACAAGTTGGATTACAACCTTTGAGTCACAATTAATAATTAATTTACGCACATCTTTAATTTGTCTCAATTGAATCAAACAAACTTACTGCATTTCATTAATTACTAAATTTTCAATACATAAGGGAATATTCTCAAATCTATGGAAGGTAGACCAAGAATTGGCCGCCCTAACAAGAGTATGAGCAACCGAATTCAATCAATCATTTTAATTTATATTATTATAGAATTGGTTTTGGAAGATGACAATAATAACCAGACTTTTGGTCATCATATTTATTTTAGAAATATTGAAATATGGTTATGTGTTAAAAAATTAATCACATATATAAGGAATTTGGTGTTTTTATTGGTCAACGAAATTTGATCCAATTGGTACAAGTTTGCTCATACCCCACAACACAACTATAAGTGTAATTCGACCGGTTTGAATCGGTGTTTGTTGAATTCAATATCCGAACTATGAACTTTTGAATGGTTCAGTTTTTTATATTTTAATCAGTTTGTAGCGCTTTTTTATCTGATATATTTCATGCTATAATTTTTTAAGGCAAATGCTAACGAGTGTCCCCGGGGCACTCTTTAAATCACACATAACATTTGATGTAAACATTTATCACCATACACCTTACATAAAAAAAATGGTTTTCAAACACATATTTCAATTTGAACAAAGCTGACAAAATACAATCCATAAGTTTTTTTTTGATTAAATTAAAGTTGAAGTAAAATTTCCCCTTTCGCACTAAAAATTTATTTCTAACATAATTACACATGGATGAAAGGTAGGCGGACAACTAGCTGCGCCACTAAACCCTTTTTGTGGCAAAATCAATCATCTTAAAAACCACATTCATTGACTTAGTAGACACAATATTACTATGCATGGACCCTTTTTGAACTTTCCAAAGAAGATCCACAACCTCTGGTGATAGGAAGCCAAAAGTGTCGAATGCAAATGGGATAAAAACATATTAATTGTCAAAGCATGTTTTATCATGTTTCACCACTTTCTCGTGTCAGAGCACACTTTTAAATACAAAATATAATCCATAGGGGGAGTTCACTATCAAATACAAAATACAACCATGTATAAAATTAAATTCATATATTCAACATCAAATTAAATAACAAAGAACAATATGGTGCATTGTAATTGCAAGTGAAGAGGATGAAAGCACTCTAATGAGGTTTATACAATTGACCTTGTGGGTTCACGAATGATTTTCATTCATTCAATGTATGTGTATATAATTGTTACACATATTTGACTCAGATTTTTGGTGAATTATCACAGACACCTTCTATGGTGATATATTTTACAAAAGGTTCTCACAAACGTTTTCACACCATGCATTCTCATCCGCATATTACAACAAACTCTTCTATTTATAGACGAAATAGAAAAAGAGTCGTTGTGATAGTCATTGCTGCTAATAGTACGATTGTTGATGGAGAGGTGGAATACTGGTACCTCGTACTATATATATATATATTTGTCATTTTGTGCAGTTGTCGCATGTGTCATTGTACTATCCATGATATATATATATATATATATTTGTCATTTTGTGCAGTTGTCGCATGTGTCATTGTACTATCCATGATTTTCATGATATATATGACCGTTGGATGGAAACATTCTCTACTGCATCATTCCTTTGATCATCAGATACTATCCTATCCTTTTGGCATATTGATATCATTCTTTTGATATTTTGACACAGAGGATGAAAGTGTTCAACAGTAATCCAGAGGAAGATGACATGTTGACTTTGACTTTTTTGTCTTGTATGTTATCCTTAGGATGAAATGATCATATGTACCACATATGATTGTTGATGAAGTTCACATGTGATTGTTGATGAAGTTCTGGACGAACATAGTCTTCACTTGTAGTCTTCAGTTTTTGAAGAAGACTTGTAGTCTTCAGTGATTTGTTAAGATAATGAACATAGTGCAAACTTTGACTATTTGTCTTCATTTGCAGTACAAAGGATGAAGATTCATATCATGTATGTTCTTTATCTTTTTTTGTTGAAGTTTGAGTCTAGTGTCCAGTACATTATCTTTTTGTTAAAGTCTCGGTACAATGTCCAGATGATGAACGTCTTCTTTGACTTGTAGTGTTTGGCTTGGCTTATTTTAAGCTTTTTTTACTTTTTAAGCGGAAGCCGGGCCAAACATGTTTTATTAAAAGTTGTTGCTAAATTAAGGAGCTTAGTTTTTATGAAGGAAAAACTCAAAATAAGAACTTTAGTCAAAGTAGATTTTGGTAGCTTTTTTACAACTTGCGCCAACTTAACCGGTGAGTCTCCTCTTCGAATCCCCTATACGCCAATCTTCCCTCATTAGTTTTTTTATTATTATTTTTACATTATTTATATGTATTGGCTGGATATGCATTTTTTTTTGTTTCTTTTTCTTCTAATTAATACCACTCATTATTAAGACCAAAAAAAAAAAAATACCACTCATTACTATTGCTACATAACTTTTATTAAATATAGCTAGTTGCAAAAGTATGTATATTGCTACAGAATATATATATATATATATATATATATATATATATATATTTCATTCGTCAGTTTTTTATCTCTAATTGGTAAATATTATTCAGTAATTTATAATTTATTGAAATATAAATTATAATATTATGATTATAGGTAAAATAATATTGACTTCTTTTTATTATCAGTACTACTTTTTCGTACGGTGTATTTTTATTTATATCTATAAAAATTAAAATATTTTGTAAGAATATTCTGCCAAACAATTTTCTTCCAAAAGTAATTTCTAAAATAAAAAAGAGATTGAAATTACCAAACGACTTTAGCTTTATTTTGAAAGTTCTTATTTCTAACATTAAGTTTAAAGTGACTTCTAGGACTAAAAAAAGCTAGTGTATTTGTCTAGTGGATTATTCAAAATTCTTTTGTGAGGATCATAATATCGTCATGATATTATAATTATGAGCATTTCTTATACGTCTATTAAATTAAGTGTTTTTTTATCTTCAATATACTAAATGAATGAGATATTGTTTAAAAAGAAATGATATTTGTACAACAATTTTTGAACAACTTTAGACAACTTTCTCTCTCATACTCACATTACATTATTATTCTCTTTCTTCCTTTTTCTCTCTCTATTGTTATTGTCCAATAAGAATAATGGAAAAGAATGTTGTCCCAAAAGTTGTTCCAAAATTATTGTTCAAATAACACATCTCTTGTTTAAAACACATTTTGCTCCAACAAAATTAATTCCAACCACACCTCTATGGAATGAATTTCATTATTGTCTAACTTGCTTATAGTTCCATTAGTTATTATTTAATAAAAGAAACGTAGGCATAGCAATTGTACGAAAAAAGAAACCTATACTACCAATCATGAATTACTTTTATAAAAAATAAATAAATAGTCGAGAGTTGAGATGTTTGACAAGAAAAGGGAAAACTATATGCTTGTAGTAATGTTATCGTCACTTTCCTATACGTTAAACAAAAATTGCATGCGTTAATATCATGCATATATAGATTGATACTTTTTCTAGACATGTAAAGCTAAAATTTGCCTCTTTCTTTCTCCATTTTCTTTCTCTGATTTTTGGATATTTACATGTAAGAACATTTTCTTTTTAATTTACATGTAAGAACATATGAAATGCATAATTCGTGATTAGTCGTGTAGTATACGAGTTTTTCTTAAATAAGTAATAGATAAAAATATTGATTTAATTCTAACATACATATACCCATAGAAATTTATGTAAAAAAGTAATTGAAATTTTTTCTTTGAATCTTATTGAAAAATTATATATCATGAATAAAAAAATAATTAAGATATATTCAAGTGTAATTATATTGAATGTATATACAAAGTATTTAATTATTATATATTTTAAAAAAATTAAAAGAAGTTAAAAGGAAATATATTTTAGTTACATACATCCAATGATGTGTTACCACATCATTTAATGAATGCGACACATCATGTATTTTTAATTACCATACATGATGTGTTGATATATTATTGGACGCATGTGTAAAATAAATTTACACTGACGGTGCATATAAATTAAATTCATTAGTTAATACACATTCAACTTTTTTAAAAAAGTAAATAAAAAAGAGTTTAATTGTTGTGCACCGTCAGTGTAAAAGTTTTTTGCACATGCATCCAATGATGTTTTGCCACATCATTTAATGAATGTGACACATCATGTGTTTTTAAACACAATACATGATGTGTTGATATATTATTGGATGTATGTGTAAAAAAGTATTACACCAACAGTGCAAAACAATTAAATTCAATAAAAAAGTGTGTTAGATTCCCGATATTGTATTATATACATGTTTGACAGCACAACACTAGTAAGAAGAAGATCGACGAACTCTGCCAGATTGGAACCATAGAGATGCCCCGTACTCTCCTCGGGGAAGCCCTTTTGAAGCTGAGAGGGAATATCACTTATAAGATATAGCCTGGTCGAGGTATACCTTTTGCCCTAGCTAGATTCCATTCAAAGGTAGATGCTGCCCTCCTCACTGAATAAGCAGATAAAGTTATAGTTGCCGCTAATAAAAGAGTTATTTAGCCCGTTTTTTGCTCCCTCTATTGATAGATCAAGGCCCCCCTGCCGTCGTTTCAGTGACTCATAAGGCTTCCCTCAGCTCAGTTATTGTTTGTAAAATTTAGCTTAACTTTGAATGCTAATATTGCTATCTAGAGACTTTCATCTGAATTCGAATGTGAAATCTTACAGTTACATGTCTGTGTATGTTTCAGTTATTTTTGTCACTTCGTTTATGTGTATTTTTCGTTCAATGGCGACATACATTTATCTTGAATAAATTAAAATGAATTAATTTTGTAAAATTAAGTATGGTTAAAAAGTAGTTAAATGTAATTTTTTTTTTAATTTGGTATGTTCATGCAGAAACGGTCCAGCAAATATGATTAGCGAGAGCAAGATCATATACTAGACTATGAACTCATTTGAATTGACTTATTTTTGAGCTTATAAAAAATAGTTTATGCATTTTTACTACTTTTTATACATGCAAGATTATTCATGCATATAAATAAGTTTTTATGTTAATTCGTAAATTCTCACTAACTAAAATTGTAATTTTATAAGCTAGTTATTTATAAACTATTTTGAGAAATTTATAATAATACATAAAAAATTATTTATTTGCATAATCTGTTTTGAATAAACTCAATTCTTCTATAACAAAAAAAAATCATATATTTTAGTATAAATTTTTTTATATATTCTCCTTTTCTATTTATTTCTTCTTGGTTATATATATATATATATATAATGAACTTGAAGTTTGCTATGTATATTGCGAGAACAAAAGATATAATAGATAGAGTTCTAAGATAAAATCTTCAACAAAAAAAAAATGGCAATGCACATTTCCCAATATTTTCTCTTGGGACTTTTATGCACTTCATTGGTCCTAGCTTCGGGTAAGAAACATATGAACTTTGCACCTTAATTCTTAAGTTTTATTTCTTCTAACATACAATGCAATAAACAATATTCTTAAGAAAATACTTTATTTATTTAGTTCAATAGTTTGTTACATTTAATCCAAAAGAAAGTTTGTTTACTTGTATTATACATATTGTTGTTAACATATAAATCTATAGCTTAAAAAGGAGTTTGAATTTGTGTTTTTTTTTTTTTTTTTGTAGAAGGACCAACACCAAGTTCGAACCAAATTGAATGTTTAGGTCATGGTTCATGTTTACATTTGGATTGCAACGCTAGGTGCAGAATTCAGGGATTTAAATCAGGAGAATGTCTTGGAATTATTTGTTGTTGTAAGGAATGATTGAAAGAAATTGCATTATTATTATTATAAATACTTATATATTTTAGTTAATTAAGATTAAATAAACTAAATAAGAACCATTTCCAAAGCGTTTTTTTAATCACTTGAATCGCGGTTGTGGGAATCGAACATCGAACACAACTTCCTTTAAAGCTCAATGTGAAGTAAAGGAAGCAAGAGGTAGAAGAAGAGGGCATAGAATAATATGCAATCAAGAATTGCAGGCAACAAAGTAGTTTCAATTCCACATATGTATGTGTAATAAATTTAGTTGATATTCAATAAAAATTACTAGTATTTTGCAACATCACTACTCCTATAGTTGTGTACTTTAGTGACAACATTTTAACTATAGTATGAGATAAAAAAAGTCAAATTCTCGTCCTAATTCAATTGACAATATTGATATTGTTAGACTGAATATCTTCACTTGAATTCGAACGTAGAACATGCTTAATATTTAACTCATTCAACTCCTTCAGTTCACTTAACTCGAACTTATATTGAAACTTAGTTGATTAATATTTAACTCCATTTCTTTTTTATTTTTTACCAAGTAATTTATTGGTTAAAAATTTCACCTTAATAGTAAATAAGTGGTCCAAATAGATTATTATCACACTTATTAATAATTTTAGATTTTATCTCCAAATTATAAGTTTTTTTATTAGTGTGCTAGTTTTTTCTTTGTTCTAGACATGTGAAGTCTATCATCACTTTCCTTTTTGTTTTTATGTTGAGCTGCAGTATGTGACAGTTTCATTAGAAGGACCAATACCCATATCTTTTGGTGAATTTGTGGCCATTGGTATTCTCAATCAAGAGTTGAACAAAAAACTAAGTGCTGAAATTGCTTTACTTCTTCACACATTGTTGGCAGTACCCAAGTCACGTTTCTTCTTAAAAATTCAATGACATTGAGGTTGTCAAATTTACTATTTTGAATTGTTTCTCACTTTTAAACAATGCATTACCCTATTGAGGATTCTCTCTTTTGATATAATGGTCCAGTAGAATCTCAGCCACCGATTTACTATTGATCAACAAAGATAAGAAAGTTTGCGGATTTGTGCAAAGCTGCCTATGTGTTGTTAAAAAGCTTGCGGATTTGTGCAAAGCTTGCGGATTTGTGCAATGCATTACCCTGAAAGTGCGATTTGATAACTTATATTTTGTGGTTAAAAAGCTTGCGGATTTGTGCAAAGCTGCCTATGTGTTGTTTGTTTATAAAAGTATTATATAGAAGACTTGATTTAGGAAATAAGAGTGTACTTTGGGGATAAATAAGAGAGTTAATCTAACTAGTTGTTGACAAAAGAAAACGATAATTAGGAATACATGAACTATTGCAGATATTAAAGTAAATAAAAATAAATGCATTAATCAATAGGCAAGAGTATTTGGATTTTATGGCAAGACGAAACGTTGGCGCAAAAGGTAAAATCTAGGGGTGAGTTTAGGCGGTGCAGTCGTCAGTGTTTGTTTCATTTTGCACCAACTTTTCTTTTTATGCCAACTAAAGCACCAATGACTGCTCCTCCTAGAGTCACTCCTCGGATTTTGCAGCGACGCCACACCCACCTACTCATTAGGGCCTAACCCTTGCCCCAACAACTGGGTATATGTCACACACTTTAACGCCTATTTTCGGGGCTAGTTGATTTGGACTACACCAACTGCATACAAAGTTAAGGGATCTTTCAAACCAACTCAATAATCTGGTTTACAAAAATTTGAAGTAAATTGAACCTATATAGTGTGATTAGGAACCAAGGTTTTCTCATCAAACAATAGGAACCTTGCTTCTTTTGGATACATGGTGAAATAACCATTGGTTCAATATACTCTTGTAGATTCTGTCTTAATAACTATAGTCAAGATTTCACACATTCATGCAATTGGGGCATTGATGACCGTTCTATCGAGATCAAATGGTCCAAATTCAAACTAAATCTGCATTTCGTTTGGACCACAACCACCAATGTACCGAATTTGTGGGGTGTGTGTGGCAGTGAAAAAAGAAAGTTAGCTATGTAAACAAACATGTGAAATATTACCTACCATAAATCAAAGAACAATCAGACTTCATACACTACAATAAACATGCTTCTAAATCTAACCAGCCTTCATTAAAGAGTCATATGACATGAAATTTTTAAGGGAAACCGCATAACTCGAGTATTTCAATTTTTTGACCATTGGAACAAAACTAAGGGTCAAAAAAATTCATATAAGATTAATTTGTGCAGCAGATTAAGTATAAGAATGCCCTAATGGCCATCGAGTGTTGCTAAGGACTCGTTAAGAATTCTTTGAGCTACTTCTCTCCTCCTGAAATGAAAAGGTAGGTTAGGACTTGGGAAAGACTAATGACAAGAATCTAACAAAACATCATACTGAATATGTACATTAAGTATAAGAGAAGCAATATCTACCTATTTTTTCCAAGGCAAAACTAGAAAATAAGGGAGAGAAAGGTTGCATATATCAATTAGACCAATCAAGTCACAAAACATTAGTCATTTTTTCACCTATATGATACAGAAGTCACACAGATGATGGAAAATCAAAGGTAAAATATTCAACAAAGGATAATTTGTGTATCATTAATAAAAGTTAAAAACAAAAAGGAACTAAGATACACTGAGATACAGAGTCATTTTTCACCTACCAGACTCAGTATTAACTAAGAGACACTGAGAATTGTCTTCTACGTTTAAAATATTAAAACTAGGAGTTATTAAAAAAAAGTATTAAAACTAGGTGTTATTATAAAAAAAGTCCATTCGGGGACATCCGATAAAATTGGAACGATACAGAGGAGTTATAAAGAAAAAAAGTCAGATGCTATGAATTATGGTTGTCAAGCTGGGAGGATTCTCTCACAAATGAAGGCTATTTTTAAGGTGACATATATGTTATAAAAGGATTTCAATCTATTTAAAAGGAAGTCTTCTATATTTAAAAAATAAAGCAGAAAATCAAAAACAAAATCCATTAAAAAGATTTCCAAGGGTTCCTATACCATTAAGGAAAATATTATGAAATGTATTACATACCTCTTTATGTCCTCCAGGGCTTGTTTGCGGCGCTCTATCTGAAGTTCCATAATGTGAATCAATGTTGATCTTGCCTACAGAGTACATACATGATATAATAATGAAAATTGCAAGAAAAAGAAAAAAGGAAGGAATCATGCATATAAAAGAGGGAAGTATATATACTTGTATAGAAGATTGTATACCTGATGAGGATGCAATGAATTTAAAAGATGATGTAGGTTTTTGAATACAGTCGAAATTTCTTCGATTCTTCTTGCATACTGGGATGGCCTCTCAATAAGAATATCAGCAAGCTCCAAAATGTGTAGTTGCAGTTCTCTATTAAGTGATCTCAGTTCCTTCTTGAAATCTATATAAAATCGAATTATGAGAGGGGGAACTTTTAATGATAAAGAAAATACAGTATGAACACTATATCTTTCCAATCACTCACATTATGACGGATGTGAGTTCTATGTATACTTACAAAGCAGTGATTATTTACGCAAGGATTCAATCCACTTAAGTTATAATAATCATAAACAGCATCACTAGCAGTAGCTGAACTGATCATATACAAGCCTATTAAAAGTTGTAATTTGTACCGCATCTATTCTAAGCTAATGACATAATGATCTGTTTTTCCTACAGTTAAATTCTAATGACTGATGTGAATGTCATTTGGTATTTAGTGATATAACATAGTCATATGGCAAACGAAAGGTGATAAACAAGCTAAAAGCTAGAAGAAAGAACAAAGAGCAAGTCAAATGGTATTTTGTGATTTAACATAGTGACTTTTGTGATCAATATAGTAATTCCTCGCACACAGAACTGTCAAGTCAATAATACCTAAAATATTGAGCGCACAGGTAAGTCTAGACTATACAATGACCTTGAAGGTTACAACATTTATTATATCATAAGATCACTAAAACTGAAAATGTGAAAGATAAATCTACGGAGGTTAACTAAAAGTAGCATTCATGTGGACAGAAAATAAATTCCAGAATCATCCCAAAGGTCAGCCTAACACAACATACACCAACGAAGTAAGGAAAATATTGAAATACATAATAGAAAACCAAAACTATTTTTCACCACTTACATGGTCACTTTCATAGCATTATCAATCCAAATTGAGCATTAAAAGTTTACCAAAAGCAAAAGATAGCCTACCAACATTCGGCCCCTTAGGATATAGCTGGCGTACCCCTTGTTCTTCCAAGCTTGGTAGAACATCACTGGTCTATGTAAAAAAAAATAAAGAAAAAGAAAAATGTTAATTACACTTACATGCTATAACCTCAATGAGATCCTGGAATTAAAACGCAAAGAGATAAGTAACATATGAAAAACTACATAGCAAACCTACAGAAAACCCTGTTGCAACAGCCCAAATTGTAACCCTCACCAATTCCTCTGTTTAAGGTTTGTTGGGGATTTGAAGCTGGAAGGGAGCGGAAAAAAGAGGAGGAAAGGAAAGGAGTAAGGGGGTTGCCGTCCACCTTCACAGGGTTTTAGTTTTTTCGAATTGTGGAAGAACTTCAGAGAGTTTTGGTGGACTTCGAAAATTTTCCCAAATCAATTCTCTCTTTTTACGGTACTCTCGAACAAAGAAATATTAGTCATAAGTCTTTCTCTCCTTTTCCCTACAAAAACTCTTGTTTGAGAGAGACCATCCTTCCTTCCCCTTCCAATAGGGCATCCAATCATAACCCTTAAAAAAGCATACCAAGTTACCAACCAACAAGCTAGAACTCATGTTTAGACGACCTTGCTAAAACATCTTTTGAAAGGAGAGATTTTTCAAAAACAATTAGAGTCGTGTCGTGTGACTAGGATGTTATAGGTTCAAGTCATACAATCAATCTCTTACATATATAAGATAAGTCAACCAGAAACAAACTTACAATTGATCTGGCACTTCCCTAAACCCGCCATATTAAAATCATTTTATAGCACCGGATGCCTCTTCTTTTAAAACAGATTTCAAAAATCATAAAAACTGTTTCATGTTTCCTTATATAATCTAAAAGCCAGTAAAAACATATAAAAACTAAATTAACCTTGATAAGAGGCAAAATTTTATTCTCCACAAAAAACTCCATCAAAGCTCTCATTCAAATGTCATCGTAAATTTAAAAGAGCTTAATGGGCATACATTATCTGCGTAAGGGTCCGTTTGGATTAGCTTATTTTTGAGCTTATGCAAACAGCTTATGCAATATAAATTAGGTTTTATGCTATTTTATAAGTTCACATTGGTGAAAATTGTATTTTTATAAGCTATTTTATCATAAACTACCTTGACAAACTTATAATAATACATAAAAATTGCATAAGCTGTTTGCATAAGCTCAAAAATAAGCTAATCCAAACGGGCCCTAAATCAGTTTCACACTAACATACAATGAGAGAACTCCATTTTTCCATATCATACCATCAATATCAAAATACACTTACAAAAGTATGATAATGTGATAAAATCCTGGACTTTCATCGGATACCAGTTTAAAATTGATTTACATCGACAATGCATATCCTTTAAGACCTTATTTGGATTGACTTATTTGAACTTATCTACAGACATAAGTTTTTTGAGATTGTTTGAAAGAACTTATGAAAACAACTTCGTAAGTTTGTTTCAGCTTATTTTCATAAGTTCTCCAAATATAGCTTACGAAAATAGCTCGTAACATATAAGCTGCAAATAAGTTGTTTATCCAAACAGAACCTAATCCAATTTAAAACCACAATAGCAATATCAAAATCAGAAGTTAATTAAAAAATCCTCACAGTGTAGTTTCCACCAAAACAAATGTAAGTCCCTTCAATTGGAAGTGGAGGCTTTGGAGCAGATTCATCATCATCTTCCAAGTAATCTTTGTAAAGTCTATAATAAGGTGGTGGTGGTGGGTATGTTGCTGTTGCCATAGCAAAATATTTCTAACAATAAACCCTTAAAAGTTCATACATTCATCTCAAATTCAAAATCTGCACCATTAAATTGAAACAAATGAGTATAGACTACATTTGATAAAAATAATCAAATTGAATTGTGTATTGGAGATTAAATTGAAACGAAATCATAACTGATTTTGAACCCTAGAATAATCAATAATATTCAGAAAAATAACAAAATGTAGAATTTTACCTGAGAGTGAGTGAGAAACTCTGAAACACTCTCACTGTTTTTTCTTCGTTTTTAGAGTATTTTTCTAGCAAAGAAAGTGTTTGGTTACCCACGCAATAAAGCCCCAAATTTTGAACACTACTTGACCCCAGTCACTACTATTATAATATTATAAGTAATTTTTTAGGTTGATTCAAAAAGTAATTTATCTAGTTAATACATTACTTTTTCAATGAATTATTTTTTTTTTTTTTATAATAGTGATCGGAGAATATTTTTTTAAGGTGAAATAGAGAAGATAATTAACTCTACTTGCACAAATCAATCGAAAGATTATTTATTTCGGAGTCGAACTTAACATTATTGGACCATTTTTAGGGAAAATAAATTGTATTTCCTTTTTTTTTTCACATGTAGTAGTGAATGAGGTATGATACTAAAGACTTGGAGAAATAGACTTTATGAATACTACCAATATCATTCACCATTAGATTAAGAGTGCATTTGGATCGGTTTATTTTAAGTTTATATGAATTTTTCTACTGATATAAATTGTTATATTAGTGTTTGGATAAATAAATAAAAAATATCACTATTTTATAAATTACTTATTTCATATTTTAATAAGCTTTCATAATATAATTATTATTGGACTTAATATATATCTTATAAAAAAGTATCTCATCTTGAATCTTGTCTGCTCCATTCTACATAATATTAGCATGTCTTTTAAAATTTATTTTGAATCAATCTTAAACTTTTTTTTTATATGATTAAAAACCAATCTAAACTGAATCGATTACACCCCTAAATAAGAAGGTGAAGAAATATTATACGACTAAATGTTTGGTTTAATTTTTTTTGAGTTAAAATGTTTGGTTTAATTTTTAGAATGAAATATTAGCAAAATTCCACCTATATCCACTCTTTGTCTCTAAAGTCATGTCTTTCCCTTCAAATCCTTCCTCTAAAGTTTTCTCTTCCCATTGTAACTCTCAAACATAATCATAAGGTTTAAGGTATGTTTGGTTGTTAGAAGAAAAAGAGAAGAGAGAAAGAGGAGAGATAATATAGAGTATTAGAAAAGATAAATGAGTAAACCTATCAAGTTATGTTTGTCTTCAAAAGGACACTGGTATAAAAATATGGTAATATTACACCGTCCAATAATATTTTAACAAATACAATTTTACAAAATTCACTATTGGGTTAAAACATTAAATTATGTAGATCATCTCAACAAATTTTTTTAAGTAAATGTGAAACAATTTGATATGTTTTTGAAACTTAACAAGATTAACAACATTCAATAAAAGTGATATGTTAATCAATCACATATGATAAGGATTATCAACTTTCAATTCAAAGATAAATTTTATAAAATTTGTATTCATTTTTTAATTAATTTGATTCATTTCCTTTATTCCAAATTAAATATCAAATCTGATGTCCATAAAATCTAAACTCAACTGACAACGACGAAATTGTTAGGTTGGACACCTTCACCCAAATTTAAACCTTAGATCTCATGGTATGCGTGTATTTCAATGATATTTACTATTTCGTATAAGGACAATTGGAAAAAATCAAATTCTACTCTTGATCAATTTTATGGAAAAATGTTGATTTTTTTACTATGAAAAAAATCCTACAGATTCTCATATTAATTTAATTCTATTAATTTTCAATTTTTTTTTATAGTTTTGTTTCTAGCTAACAATTCTCATCAAGTGAGTACTATTATAATGAACATGTTACATATTATCTAGTCAGAAAAAAAATGTATACAATGTACCAAAAAAAATGAAACGCACTAATGGTGGAAAGGGAAAAGAGATGGGATTTGCATAAAATTCAAACATTTGCAATTGATACCGTAGAAATTATTATGTCAATGCCCCTTTTCTAAACGGTTAGGGAGGACAAATTGATATGGGATGGTAATAAAGAGGGGAGGTACTCAGTTAGAGAAGGGTATTGTATGCTCATGAATTATAAATAGAGGCAGGAGGTAGGGGTTGAGCGCAGGAACTGGGAATCCTCCTCCCAAGATATGTCATATGTTGTGGAGAGTTTGTCGCGGTTGCATTCCACGCGAGTTCAATTGTTATTATGACATGTGGAGAGTATACCGAGTTGCCCCTTGTGCAATGAGGGTAGTGAAGATGATTATCATGCATTTTTTAGCTGGGCAGCAGCTGGTCTGAATAATGTTATATTGCATAAGCTGAATAATTTCAATTATGCAGCAGATTTGGTGTCTGATATATGCAGCCATGAGGACCGAAATGTTGCAGGCCGAGTAGCAACGCTGATCTGGAACCTATGGCAGGATAGAAACGAAGAAGTGTGGAATAATTGAAAGTTGTTACCGGTTCAGGTTGGACATAAATACAATTCTGATGTAGCAGCAGTGGTTCAACATAACTCTAGTGCAAGCATGCAACCAGCAGGCTCCACGAATCCAAAACAACACAAGATGGGTGAAGCTTCAAGAAGGATGGATCAAATGTAATGTAGACGCAGTTTTATTTATAGATCAAGGCATCACAACAACAGTTAGGGAACACAGCAATGGTGAGCTTCAATATGCACAGAGCCGACAGTACAACTTAAAGCTATCGACACTTGAAGGGGACTAGTATTAATGTATGATTAATAGAAAGAAGTTTACTTCCAAGGGCGGGTTCAATTTTTATCCATCGTAGGGAACTCACTAAGATGATATATTCCACCTCCATGTTTATTTTTTTGAAGCTATTTCACCTCCATGTTGTTTATCTTTTTAAGGTATTAGTTCATTGGAGAACTGAGGAGTCTAAGAGAAACTTGTGAGTTGTTCAATGAGATCATGAAATCACCAGTTGGTTCAATGAGATAATCAAAGGTGGATCACAATTCCGGTTTAGAGTTAGAGTTTCTCATGTTGTATCTTTGGAACTTGCAATTATTTTGTAAAACATTCATCAGAGCTCAATTTTGGATGTAAAACATTTCTTCAAGTCTTTAATTAAATTTTTGCAATCCATTATGGTTTTCCACTTAAATTTACCTCGTCTTAATAATTTCTTTAAGTTAAATTTAGAGTGTTATACTTACTAAATGACAGTTTCACTATAACTATTCATCATGCATTCATGAAAAAATAAGATAAATTCATTTCTTATCCAACTTATTTTCAGTTCACTATACCCTCAACAAATAATAGGGAACGTTAAATCATGAAAATAAGTAGTTCATAATCATTAGAGGAAGATCACCGAAATTGACTTGTTGCACCTGGTCGGTATTCCCCAATTCCTAGTAGGTCCTGTAAAAGTATCAGCACGTTACAATTAACTGATGGACTTTATTATTAGTATACAAAATAATTCCTAACTTTGCATGTTCAGTTATAACAGAGTATTTTATTTATTTTTCTTAAACTATATTTGTTTATTACAGTACTTTTTTTCTTCTCTTTTGAATGGACAATTAAAAATGACCATGTTTTTGGGTTGGAATTCAGGTTTGTAAATGCAATTATTCAATTTATCTGTGCTGTGATAACCATTTCTAGGGAACTCTCATAAATCAATTTAGAACGAGAAACATACTCCAAATGATTGAAAATAAACTAAAAAATGCAGAACATGATAATATGACATACTTGACAAGCTTTATTTTTGGCTCTAGTCTCTGCTGTGCTTGGTACATCATGATTTGGTTTCTGAAATCTCTTTTCACGCCGATCACAAGAGCCCCATCCATCTGAAAACCTGCCACCCCTGGTGTAGCAAATAAAAATCAATAACTGTAGATTATAGTTGTGACTTTGTGAGAATAGGGATCAATTGGGTGAAAAATTAATAAACAAGAAACATACTGCATGTGTGCACGAATCACAAACTCAGCACGCTGAACATTGCGATCCCCATCGAACTCAATATGCTTGTCTCTAATTTCATAAGAAATATTAAAGTAACAAGAAATCTTTCTCCAACCTATCAGAAACACGTGCACCAAGTTACATCTGCTGTCTCGTTTTAACATTTTAAGAATGAAGACAGACTTTGTACTTTACCTGTCTTTTTAATGTAAGGATTCCCCGAAATCAATGTGTAATCAGTTTTCTCCAAAATCTGTCCATTTAACGCAGAAAAAATGATTGAACATTAGGTAAGTAATAAGTGAAATCATATAATTGCATCACATGAACTCCTTCAGACACTTGCATAGTTAACTGTGGAGAGTAGATAATGGTGTGTTATTATATCCACAAGTTAGAGTTTAGCTATTACAGCTCTGAAATTCAATAATCCAGATTTGAAATCGAAGTATCTGCTAAAATACCTCTGGTTACAAGCACTAGTTGAAAAAGAATATTAAAAGAAATTGAAGACTAAGTAAGACCTTGAATGTGTCCAGAGAAGGGCCACTCCCAGAAAGTTATGGAAATTAGCAAAAGATGTTTTCAAGTAGCTAGGATATATCAAATAGATAAAGCTTTGAGGGGTAATTTGCTAAGGTTAAAGGTAAAAATAATTTTAAAGCTGAAAATCTTTACAAAATATGGTGGCATAGCCAGTGTTGTAGCCACCACGACAAGCTATGCTTTTTTTTTCTTTTTCTATTTGATGCACTGTGAAGCACGGAATATGAGAACCTCTCTCATATTAGACTCAAACTGTCAAACATTAGTTCACAAAATTGTGAGAATCAAGCCTCTTCCGCTAGAACCAACCTATGTTAATCAAGCTATGCCTTTTCCTAATCCTTACATTTGCTTCGGATTACAGGCTACTTTTGTTATGGTAATCAATTGATGAGTTTAATGGCATACACTATCAATGTGAATTAATTTTACTCTAATGTTCAACGAGAAACCACTATTTTTCTATATCATACCATCAAATTGAAATAAGGTGATAAAAAGCATAATAGGAAATTCTTATTGGATGTCAAAATAAAACAGTTATCAGACGAAATACAATAATTGCGCTGGTTTAACAAAATGTACTGTATTTTGTAACAATTAGCATTGGATAAAGATATATGTCGCGACACAATTGCTCACGAAAGCAACACAACACACATAATGTATCCGTTGCAGAACCCCTTTTACTTTCATCAACTCATGTATTCAGTCAAATGGCACACAATCTAATGGCTGTAAATTCATTCGTGACAAGTCCGTGATCTTTTCCCTCGCTACAAATAACATCACCCGAGTATTCACCTAGCGTGTTTTCCAAGTAAAAGATTATTCAATTGCTGAATTGAAATTCATTATTATTTCGTCAAAGTAATTCTCGTGGTAATTAGCACTACTCTTTAAGAATTAAATAAAACAGAAAATTCAATTTATCAAAGTTCATATCCTAAATTCCTAATTGTGCAAAGGAAAATTAACCTATTAGATGATACTCCTTCAATAAAATCAAAATCAAATAACATGTTCACTTGAGAAATTGAACCGATAACCTAATTAGGAAGCAAAGGAGTGAGAGTAATTAATTACCGCCATAGCTGCATTCTGATACTCCTTAAACAACGAAACCGTTGGAAACATTCCAGACAAGCTATGCCTCATACCGTTATCATTCTCTTCATCATTTCTTCCAAAGCACCGCGGCGACACTTCATTGTAACTACTAATCTCCTTCAATTCATTCATCTTCCCTATCTCCGGCGACGAATAAACCTTCGCCACCGGCGTAGGCGTCCTCTGCACACTTCGAACCATAGCAAGAGGACTAGTTTCACATGAATTTGAACCGGAGATTCTCGCGATCTTCCTCGGAGGTCCATAAGGCCATGGATCTTGAACAACTTCGCCACCGTCGGTTGATAACTTCGACGATGGAGGCGGCGAAGGTGAGGGTGGAGGTTTTGAGATCGGAGAAGGTGATTGACGGTTGTGGTACTTGATAGCGAGAGGTTTGTGCTTGGATGAGGAATGTGAGGCGGAGGCGGAATCGATCATCGCCCATAGAGCGGCGTCGTCGAGATCTTTATCGTCGACGATGACTGGATAGGTTATCGGCGATGACATTTAGGGTTTGGAATTGGGAAATTTTGTTAAGATTATGAGCTTGTAGTGAGAAGAAAATGAATCTTCATTTTTGTTGTTGTTGAAAACTTGAAAAAATCTGAAATGTGAAGCGAAAACGCGGGTAGTGTTATTTGAATTCCAGTTAGGATGTGAACGATGGGTAAACGACGTCGTGTGGTTTTGTTTTGTTTTTCCTTTTCTTTGATTTTGTGGAAAGTGAGGGAAAATAGTCTATAACTTTACAAATTTTTATCAAATAATCATTGTTTTAAATTGATCATTGACTATGTGACGTTTAAATTATGTAATTTTATTGTCCACATGACACTTAAATACTCTGTATCAATGCATTTAACAGTGTTAGAAAACGATGTCAATAGAGAGACCATATTGAGAAATATTTGGCAGAGACATGGACTAATTTGACATTGAAAGAGTCAGAAACCTATTTGAGAGCAATTTACAAACACAAAGACTAATTTGGTGGTTTACTCGGGAAAAAAAGAGAGTAAAGTGAGAAAATAATATTCTTTTGTCTGGTGCAGAAATTAAAAAAGAATAAAAAAATCTTTTTTTTAATTTAAAAGAGGAGCCAAACCCAAAAACAAAAAGACTAGCACATAAACATCAAAGTAGTCCCTTATATCATCATGACACACATCAAACAAAACTATCTCTTCCGTATGTACCTTAGATCAATCCTCCAATTATATTAGAGTCCAATTTATGTTTTCACAATTTAACTTAACTTAGTTAAAACTAAACCTAGAGGAAAGGGGAATAGAGATTCTAACATAAAGGAACTCGTATCTTATTTGATGAACAAAATTGCAACTCCAAGCTTCTCCAACTTATTCCTTGTCTTCAAAGGTACCTTCTCCTTAGTTTCTTGATCAAAACTTAACTATCAACTTGACTTCACAATAACACATAATGATGATGAGAGGCAATGAATTTGTACATACAAGCTCCAATTTGAGAGAATAAAATTGGGGTTTTGGAATGAAGGGTTCAGCCAAGAGGAGGAAAAGGAAAGCAAAAAAATGAATTTATGATTCTTACCTTAGCTTCACAATACCCGAAAATTTAAACTTAAAGTAGATTTTTGGACTTGCAAAGAAGAATTTGTTGTACAAAATTGAAGTTGGAGTTTTGGGAGGAAAATGGGTCTTCTTGAGAGAGTGAGAAAAAATTATGAGTTGAAACTATTTCTTTTAAGTGTCAAGTAGTTTAGTGGTTAGAAATTTCACCCTTAAGATGGATAAATGGGATGATCGGGGTTCGAACTCAGACCTCCTGTATATATAATGCAATGTTCCTGACAACTGAGTTAAGCTCACGAGACTATTTCTTAAGTGTTCTAATAAAAGGATTGATAAAAATGGCATTCATTTGACTCTTAAGGTGAATAAGTGGGATGTCCGAAATTCGAATTTCAATCCCTCCATGCATATATAATGCGATGTGCATATCAACTGTGTTATGCTCACGAAGACGTCTTTTTGTATTCCATCCTCATATACATGTGTTATGTTATCCCTTATTTAATCTTGACCCTAAAATTTATATCCAATTTACAAGCATACCCCTTCCACTATAATAATTCCCCAATTACTCATTATATCCTATTATTAGTTATAATTAGTTTATAATGGGTTGTTACATATATAAAATATTAAAAATTAATTAAAAAATACAATTGAATATTTAATCAATATGATTAAAGTAATATATGTAGTTTGTTGAGATATTTAAGCCAAATAAAATTTTAAAAATAGTAGATTAAAGTAATATATGTAGTTTGTTGAGATATTTAAGCCAAATAAAATTTTAAAAATAGTAAATAAATACTTGGGAATAATGTGAAAGCATGTGACATAGAAATCCTTACCATATATATATGGGGTTTGCTAACTAAGACCCACCTAAAAACATGAAGGTGTAAGTTAGCAAGGTGCACCTTCTCACTTTGGACAAAAAAACATTCATACTTATTATTTAAAACTAGTAACTTGAGGGATAGTTTTGTAACTTTCATTTAAAATGTTCCTTTTTTTTTATAAGCAAATTTATTATAGGGGAGTACAAGGGGTACTCAATCCCTTACAATACAAAGTATATAATCAAATGCTTTGAGTGTCATTTAAAATGTTCCTTAATTTGCACCCACTTTGCTAGAGTTGAGATCCATAATTTGCATCCACTTTACTAGAGTTGAAGATCTTAACTCACTTTGCTAATTTACACCCACTTTATTTTAAAAAGAGACACATGACTTAACATGGAACACTTGATTTATCGGACTGAGGAAGTTGCTTGAAAGGCACGTGATTTTCCCACTTCAATTAATTATTTTCTTTAATTAATTAAATGACATTGACATAACTACCCTTCTATTTATAACATGTTTGAGTAGTGGTAATTGGTTTTTTTGTCCAAAATGAAAAGGTGTACCTTACTAACTTAGACATTCATGTTTTTAGGTAGGTCTAAGTTAGCAAACCTCATATATATATATATATACACACACACACACCATTAATTGACATAGATTTAAGAGTAAGATCCAACTTATTTTTGTGTTATATATACCTTTTGTCAAATATTCTAGTGGTTCAAATCATACATTATAAAAGCAGAGAAATGGAATCCAATGTTCGAATCTCAACCCTTTCAATAATATTCATGATAGCTACCAAACTAAATTACAATTAGAAGACTAATAAGATAGTATGCTATATATTTTTGATACAAGCAACTTTTTATTTGGTTTTTCAAAAAAACAAAAAAACTTTTTTTTTATCATCTAAAAAAAAAACATTTTATTTGGTTGTAACTTGTACTTTAATCCAAATTTCGGCCTATCAATAAATTGTCTCCAATAATTGTTCTATGCATAAATATCTAACTTAAATTATCCCCAATGATTATTTTTTTAGCTCAACTCATTAACTCGTTGAAATCAATTAATTGGTTTTGTAAATTAAACTGTTTAATTAATCATTATATAATGATAAATATCAATTGACAAATATATTAATAAAGAATATTAAGATATACGAATATTATCATCCAAAACAAAACAATAGTTTATAGTAACAACAAAATATGATGCATTTATAATGACAAAAAACTTATATTTACATGTTTCGTTTAGGCTTAATTAGTTCAATGGTCACTTAAAGACATTTTAGGTTTCACAATAGTCCTTTAAAGGAAAAAAAAAATGTCTGAATTGGTCCCTTAAAGACATCTCTGTTAGCCAAAAATGTCATTTCAATTAAATTTTAACCCCAAATGCATAAGGCGGATCAACACTGTACATGGTCCACCATAGACCTTATTAAAGTTTTTAATTATAACCATTTGATCTCTTTCTTAAAATCTATACCTTTGAATCTTGCAAATCTATTATACTAATAATGAACCACCAACATTCAATTTATGTCATTTTTCTTCATCTTCTTCCCTCTTCTTCTTCTCCCCAGAATTTTTACCCATCCTATTCATCACAAATCTAGAAAATCATTTATAAAAATAGACAGAAAAGACCTTTTTAGCTAACAGAGATGTTTTTAAGGGACCAATCCGAACCTTTTTTTTCTTTAAGGGATCACTGTGAAACCTAAAATGTCTTTAAGGGACCATTGGACTAATTAAGCCTTTTTTTTATCAATGTAAAGAAATCATTTTTTATTATAAATCAATAAATCATTATTCGTTATTTAGCCCTTTATAGAACATAATATTTGATTTATTTTGAAAGCAAGGACCAAAATTATATGAAAAATTTAGGGGACATATGTTTCAAGAAATTTTATAGAGGAACTATAGACAAAAAATTGAATTTTTTTTTTGGTGATTCTATGCTCGGGGTGCTTAGCTCAATTGATTGACCATCCCTTGATCTGACTTTCGATTTGTTATGGGTTGTTGGGTTGCTTTGGATTCTCAAACAAGTAATCTCAAGTCTATTTCAATATTTGTATCATTGCTTCATTTCAGACTGTTTAGCTTGAAAAACCCATAATCGATTTCTGCCTGCTGCAGGGAGTGGCGGGTACGTGGATCGTTTCCGTGTTGAGCATGTATTTGAACCCCAGAGTACATGGTTCGATTCCCACAGAAGGCAAAAATTATACTAGAGATGAGAGTAGAGAAGATTGTGAGATACATCGCCAGGATTGCCTACTAAATACGTAGAAATGGGGTCTCAACTGTTACATCTCTAGCGCGATAGGTAGAGACACCCACATTATTCTCCTAGACAATGGTCCTCGGGATCTTTCCTCTTCACTTCGTAGAGAGTGACGAAATTATACTAAGGAGGAGATCGATGATTTCTTCATGGGGAATATCGAGGAGGTGATCTATAGTCCCGTCGGGAAAGAGCATCGAGGAGGAGTTCAATCCTTCGAGAGCTCGGGGACCGGTAGTTCCTGGGGGACCAGGAGATTGTGTACTTCTCCGTGGGGGTGTTCGAGAGTCACGTCCTTAGTAAATGCTTGTCAAAGCTCATGCAATTCTTGATTCTTTAACAACTTCAAGATAAAATTAAGTTCTGATCTTGGATGATCCTACTACTCTGTTGATTGATGGCATGGATGAGGGTTGCCATCAGCGCATCAATTTCGATTTCGGCAACAATGTGCGGTAGTGGCAAGTCAATGGGTGTCTGGGATGTAGGTATCATACGTGTGGGATCATCTTCAGATGTGGTGGTCATCGCACCATCGCGACTATCCCCTTGATTCAATGACGTTCCAAGTGGCATTTTTGGCTCACCGATGTGGTTATTTTCGTCGGCTATAGGTCATTTTTGGTAGTTTTGTGAGTAAGTAAAGTACTTGAGCCTTCTGCTTGTCAGAATAACGGCTGAAAAATCATGATTATCATTAAATGTCAATTATTCTTATGTCGGCCATTACGGAAAGTTAGCTTCCTTGACCGTAGGACAGGAAAACTCGACCTTGGGCCTCTAATGTAATGGGTCGAGTTCGATGTTTGGATGAACGAGTTCCTCGTGTAACGGGCCTCAGGCCCAATCCATAATATATATATATATATATATATACACACACACACACATTAAGAAAAAAAATTAAATTGGTACCTAATGTTAATTATGGTAAAAATTGTAAATGTTAATTTTTTAAATACAATATAAAATATTCCACATATATTTAAGATTAAGAAAAAAATTATGTTATTTATTTAATTAAATGCTATATCAAATTATTGTAAAAATTGTAAATGCTAATTACTTTAATACTATGTCAAATAATTTTTGTATTGGACTGGGCCTTTTCTGTGAATTGGACCGGGTCAACCGAATCTTACTCAACTGAGTGAATCATACGGTAGACATGCCCTAAATTGCACACGATTAGCACCTATTGGGACACATGGGCCGTCAGATTTTGCCGCCTAGCCATCATCCAACACCTGTCCACATAATAGGTGATGAGGAGAAGGTTCTAGATTTCTTGTGAACCCTAATTCTCCACCTATATAAACACGGTTGACTGGCTAGGGTAGATATATCACATATAATTAACCCTAAATTGCTCCTACCTACGGCGCCTACAAATTTAATTGTTGAAGTACTGTGTGCTGGTATATCACCCCCTCCTTCATAACTAGACATATCTTTCTTTCTTTTTTTCATTCAATCGCATAGTTATTTAAAACATCTTAGATCTTTTATCCATGAAAAATTAGAATGAGCTTTTAAATAAAATTATGTTGTAATATTATTATATCCTTATTATAAATCATAGTTAACTATTGCACATATATATGTTGTCTAGGTTTTCTATATTACTATCAATATATTGAATCTAATGAATAAATATTTATGTAAAATAAATTTGTTGTCGCACATTAGATTTTCTATTTATTAGAATGAATCAGTTAGTCATGCATTAGATAATTTCATGCGAGAAATATGCAAATTTTAACTATATTTTTGTTTGTGTTATATATGTGAATTCAGGAAGAAATCAACATGCTAATGAGGGTAATATTAATTAAAGGTGGCAGTGACGATTAAGATCCTAAGAAATGATGGTGAGACATATGCACATTTTAACTATGCTTTTATTTGTGTTATATATATATATATATTCTTTTATTTTTCACTGCTTAAATATTTTTTTATTGCATTTTTCTCGCATTTTTTATTAAATATAATGATCAAGAAATGGAAGATGCCTTAAAACACAGATAGCTAAGTGGATTGAAATTTGGGATGTAAAAGAACTAAAACAATAAATGAAATTAAGATTACTATGGAACATATATCCAAATTTAAACTGAACAGTTTTTTCACTTTTATCTTATTATTGTTGAGATGATGGAAAAAGAATTATCTTAATATTTCTTAACACTACAAGCATGCATTTTCAATTTTATTTATTTTTGTTTATAATTTTTGAATAACTTTGTTTATCCAATTGAATTGTAGGTTAAACAAATCAAACTTTCACACTATTAATTGTAAGCGAAATAGGTTGAACAATTAATATGGGGTGATTAGTACAAGATTGTCTTAGAGCATCTTAAATTGAGGTTTATATTAGGGGAGCTGATATTCCACTTAACTCTGAAACTAAAAGTGTTTGGTGACATTTTCTAGTCACACATTTGAAAAGAATTTTTAATATTCTATTTAAAACTATTGTATATTTAATCCAAATTAAAATTATTATATTTTTTTATATATTTTAAATTCTAATTTAGGGTGTCACATTGCAGCCATTACTTTGGCATGTTTTTAAAAAATAAAAACGAAAGTTATTAATGGCAGTAACAACTTCCTTTAAAAAAATAAAAAAATAAAAGTTGTGTCTATCAACATTGAAAATTTAATGATTTTTTATTTTATTTTATACACATGTAATTCTTTGTTAGTTGTTGTAATTACTTACCTTCATTTTGTAATAATTTTTTTTTTCACCTTTTTTATAATTAGTTGAATTTTTTTATTTTTACTAGTATAACAATAATTAATACCAACAAAACAAAAAATTGATATAAGTTGTTTTGTTTTTCTTTAATCTTTATGTCTCTATTGAATTTTTTTAAACTTTTTTAGCTTTGTAAATATAAATATTGATGCTTGAACTATTCTTGTCAAATAGAATATATTTTATGGTTTGCTTTCGATTTTCCTCTCAATTATTATAATTTAAAAGTATGTTTTCAATATGTATATATAATGAAATAGATTAATAAATTTGTAACACTTTGTGGCATAGATTCATGTGCAATAGTATATAATGAAGACTATATATTCTCAATTAGAGGTTTGGCTACCCGTGATGGGAGCAAGAAGAAGTGTGTTATCTAGGTTTATGAATTTTCCTGAACTCGAATGAAGCAAAAAAATGTGAATTTGGAGGGTTTCTTGATGCGCATCATTGTGAAATTCCATGAGTTGTTGAAGAAAAATTAGAGGAAAACAAGAAGGGAACGTATCCTTCTTATTTCTCTCTCTCTTTGTTTTCTTCGACAACTCTTGGGCTAATGGTTTGCTTCAAGAAGCCCTCTAAGTCCACCATTTTTTGCTTCATTTAAGTTTAGGAAACACACTTCTTACTTCTTTCGTGGGTGGTCAAACCTCTGCTTGAGGATAGTTTTCAGCACAAATTATTATGCATGCTTCTATGTCACAAAGTGATTAATCTGTTTCACAATATAGACCTATTGAAAAATATATTTATAAATGATATATAATTGAGAGAAAAACTAACAATTTACCAAGCCCTATATAAGATATTTTCTGTTTAATAAGAATGACTATAATATCAATTTATATGATTACAAAAGCTAATTTAAAGTTTTAAAAAAGTATAATCAAAATAAAGATTAAAGAAAAACCGAACAACTTACATCAACTACAGTATTTCTTACCAAGTTGTAAAAAAAATCAACTAAATTACAATTATGAAATAAGTGTAAAAGTCATTCAAAAAAAAAGAAAAAGAAATAAGTGTAAAAGAATCTATAAGATCATCTTTTTTATGCTTTTTATTTTATTTTTGAGAATAAGGTGGTGGTTTTCAAATTTGGTCCCTCGTGTTTTAGAATAAGGAGATCTCCACCGCCAGTGCAAAAACCTAACCTTAGCGTCGTCTATATCACTCCCACTCATCACCACATGTCGCTCTTACTTTTGTCCATGGATTTGGGATCATATCGATTTATGTTTTGTGAATGCTGTTCTATTTTGTGAGTTCCATGTAATTGTTCTGAAATTTGTTTTGAGAGCTCTGTTTTGCGAGTTTTTGACTTGTATGTTCTAGAATTTCAAGATTTTTATCAACAAATAGGATGTTTCAAATTGACCTGAAAAAAGTCACCGACGTGACCCGTTTGTGTTGCTGTCAGATTGGCGTTGTTTTTGTTGGAACCTTTTCCTACGAGTGGGAATCATCAATATTGGACCGAATTCAGCTCGATACTGTTGAAAGGGCTAGGTAGTAACTTCGTGTTGGCGGTAGCGTTCGTTCGTCGTGATACTGAGTTCGCTGGTTTTTTGGGTGATTTTGTGCTTAGGGTGTTCAACTCAGTTGATTGATCATCTCTCGACCTGACTTTCAATTTGTTGTAGCGGGTACTGGACTGTTTTCATGTTGACGGTCGGCTCATTCACCTCGTACTATTTGGACTTCTATTTTGTCTTTTATGATTAAGTAGAAGTTGGTATGTTTTATTGTTCTACGAGACTCACTGGGTTAGATTATATCTCCCGAATTTTGTATATATTTCTTTTTACTTTTTATTAATATAACAAAGAGATATAGAAGAGATATAGGTAAAGGATGATGGTGAAACATTTTAGTCTCTGATGTATATATGCTCTACGCCTTATAAAAAAAATTATAACAAAATTAGCAGAGTGGTGGCTAACATCCGCAACTTTACTTTTTCAATATTTTCATGGAAGTCCTTACTGTCATTATCAACTTCCACTTTTTTTCATTTTAAAAAATAACCAAAAAAATGGCCACAATGTGGCACCCTAAATCCAAATTTGAATACAAAACAAAACAAACTAAATCAGATTAAAACAACAATTTTAAATAGTGTATCAAAATTTATTTTTGGCTTAAATGCAATTTTGATCCCTCTATTTTACTAAATCCGCAATTTTAATCTCTTTAGTTTGTTTTCCACAATTTTAGTCCCCGTATTTTACTAAATCCGTAATTTTAATCCGCCACTTCACATTGTCTTCAATTTTGATTATATGTCAATTCATTAAATTATGTGGCACTATGCATTTTGGTTATGTGGCTGCCACATTAGATTTTATAATTTTTCATACAATTTCTTAAAGTAGAATTTATATTTTCTTAAATTAAAAGCATAATTAAATAAAAATAAAAATTAGGTTATAAAAACGTTGTTCTTGTTCATCATCGAATGCACCCAATTTCGATTTGGGCTTCCAACTTGACTCATGCAGCTCACGCAAACCACTTTGAAGTTCATAATTTGAATGAAACTTTTAGCATCCCTTATAGTCGAATTGGCAAATTCTAGGTTCCAATTAACATTGTTTGTGAATTGAAGAAGAGTAAGGGTTCAATCAAACTGAGTGATTGGGAATGTAAGTGGAAAGAGCCATGAAAATGAAGATGAGGAACAAGGTTGTCAGAATGGAGTTTTTACCTTAACTCGTTTTACCTAGGTAAAATCGAAACGTAAAATCGAATCGTAAAATCGTCGATTTTACCTCATATTAAAATAATATTATATTTATATTTAAGACATATATATAATTATTTAATATTATAAATGCATCAATAATTTAAAGTTTAAACTTAATTTAAAAGTTAAAATATACTAATCATCATAATAAAATGTAATATTCGTAAACTTGGATCAAACTAAACAAATTACCCACCAAATCATCAAGCAATATCCAAAAAACTATCCAAAAACAAGAAGGTAAAATCGTCTCCAAGAGTTAAAACCTACAATTTTACACGAATTCAGTGATTTTAGAGCGATTTAAATCATGTAAAATCGTTTCAGACTACGATTTTACCTAAAAAGGATTCTACCAGCGATTTAACTCGAAATAATGACCTAGAAATGTAAAATCTATGGTTTTTAGGTTTCAAATCGGGATTTTAACAACCTTGATGAGGAACGTAACTGTGGAAAATGAGAGAAATTGAAATGAAGAACAACTGGACTTGAAAGTTGACCTTGAAGCCCAAAATTGAAACTTGAAGCTTGGTGTTGGTGGTTCGATGAAGAATGAAGAAGTTCTCTAACCTAAATCTAATGTTTTAATTTCTGTTTATTTTAAATGAATAAAATATAAATTTAAAAAAAAATTGTAAAAATAGAATAAAATTTGATGTGGCAGCCACATAATTTAATGGGTTGACACATCATCAAAATTGAAGACAATGTGAAGTGGAGGACTAAAATTACTGATTTAGTAAAATAGTGGGACTAAAACTGCATTTAAGCCTTTATTTTTCAAACGTGAGGAAAGAAACCATATTATACTTTCACAACATACTCCTATATTTAAAATATTTTGGTATTAACTTAACCAAGGATTGTTAAATAGATATTCTTTTGATGTATTCCTTGAAAATATTTGAACGGAATACATTAAAGTTACATATTACATTTCGTCCAAATACATGATTAGGATTACATTTATTTAAGAAATGAATACAAAATTGACCTAACAACTGAATATATAATTTAACTAAATCTATATAAATATATGATAATATGACGTCAGCTCAATAGTGTAATATCCAATTATCTAAACTTCATGTTTCTAAGCCTCGACACCTCGATGGAAACAGTCATGCATATAGGGTGCTTGGTATCGAAGTTCTCTATCACCAATAACAATGAAAGCTCTTATTTGCATCCAGGATTCATCACTACAAGAAATTTAATTTTTGGCAGCACCTCTTTTCGTTACAAGTTGTTGGCAAAACTACCTTTAGTCAGTAATTTTGCCAACGACTTATAACGAAAAAATGCGCTGTTAAAAATCAAATTTATTGTAGTGGTTGGCTTATAGGAACAACATCACCGTTACTTACAAATGTGAAATTTGAGAATCTTGAGAAAATTGAGCAAGGTAAGAAAACAAAATGTATCTGATAGTATCTTATTATTTTTTGTATTATACTATGACTTGATAGTTTTTGTTTTGCAGAAGTGATTTCTTCACATGATATTGCTGGTCTTGATGATGAATGATGGAGTGCTTTTTAATTTAGTATTATGTATGTAAGGCTCCTTTAACTAACAACTTATGTTAGTTTTTCTAATTTGTAACATTGAATTGTTTTGGTTTGTGTGAATAATCAATTTTTGAATGAAAACGGATGTTGTTTGGATTGATTGATCGTTGTTTTAAATTATTTTTATTTTTGCTGAAAAAATTACTGTCTGCGAGTGCAATAAATCCTCAATAATCGACAATTTTATAGTAGCTTGCTTTCAGGAGTTGCCGTAGTCGGAATAGCTGGAGCTATGAAGCACGAACACCTCTATGATTAGGCGTGTCGCGGTGTCCGACACGTGTCAGTGTCTGATACTCGTATGACACCTGTAAGACACTCGTACACACGTATCGGACAAGTGTCCCCAAAAAAATTATTTTTTCTTTGTTTATACTTTCCTTAGACACATATCAGATATATCTATATAAGAGTTAAAGATGTGTCGAAACAACATTATTGATCAAAGAGGTATTGAAAATATTACATTTTGATTACAATATTTTTAACTTTTTCAATAGTAGATGGATAAATAAAGGTAAAATATTATCATACTTTGTTTAATTTTTTTTTTTTAAGAAATAACTTCCTCAATTTAGATTTACATGTATATATTTTGATTCTCAATTTATATCTTTTATAAATATGTAGCGGTGTCAGTGTCCTATATTTTTACGTTAGCAGTGTCGCGGTATCCATGTCAAAATTCGTGCTTCATAGAGCTAGCGTCGTTTGCTGCGTTATGCATGTCACCTTTCTACGTCGGAAATATATACATTGTGTTGATCCTAGCTTCGAGTAAGAAACATGAATACTTAGGACTTGAAGATCTATTTATGATGTTTACAGTAACTATTATGAAAAAGATATAATTGTATTTATTTTTTAAATGTGTTATTTCCCTTTTCTTATTCTTTTATTGAATTTTCAATAAATCAATATTGCAAACTTTTAGTTAACTAACATATACATCTGCAGATTCAAATGTATGTTAATAACACTAAAAAAAATGGAGTTTTGATTTTGTGATTTTTTTCTTCTTATAGCAGGACCAACAATGGGTTTTGACAATGTAGAAATTGCTGCAAAGATCATGGGTTATGTGAACAATGCAACGAAACATGTAATAGTAAAGGTTTTAAAAATGGAGGTGGATGTTATGGATTTTCTCAATGTTGTGTGAAAAATTGAAATAAATTATATTATTGTCTTCTTGAATACGACGAATCTAAAAATTGTTATGAATAATACCGGATGAATGCCCGTTAATGAATAGATTTTGTTGTACCCGGCTTGTATCATATAAATAGGGATCTGGATTGCATGCAATTTTGATATGGATTGCATGCAGTCAAAACTGCATGCTGCAGTCAAGGAAGATCTGGCCGTCCGATCAATCGGACGGTCCAAATATAAAGAAGATATAATTAACCTGTATGACTGCTTTATATCTGGGCCCTCTGATCAAGTCAGATCTTTCCTGACGGCATGAAATCCAAATCCATATAAATAGGACTCTTTTTTTGTTATGGATATACTTGAAAGCCATAGGACCTGTTTGAATTAGTTTATTTTTGAGCTTATGCAAACAACTTATGCAATTTTTATGTATTATTATAAGTTTGTTAAGGTAGTTTATGATAAAATAACTTATAAAAATACAATTTTCATTTTTCATTAGTGTGAACTTATAAAATAGCATAAAACATAATTTGTATTGCATAAGCTCAAAAATAAGTTAATTCAAACGGCCCATAATATAATATACTTTCATCTTCTCTATCTTTACTCTCTTGCTCTTTTACTTTGTTTTATAACAAATACATCATAATAAAAATTTAGAGAGGAAAATAGGCAAAATCTATCTCAGTTACCCGGGATGTCAAATTTAATGATCAATTTTATCTTTTTTGTTTCTAATTTTCAGCATTATTTAATTTTTTTCTTCTTCTAGAAACAGCATCCATGCTTGCATCTCCAACATTATCTGTATCTTTGCCTTCTTTTCTCCCTTTCCGTATGTTGTTAATACTACCATGTTGAACGTGTTATAAGTGGAGGTCGACATTTTATATGCTTCATTCGTTGAGAAGCTGCACCATTCCATCAAATTCACTGTATCAATAGTGTAATTAACTACAAGTTGTTATCACATATAAGTCAATTTCAACTTATCAGGCTGTAATATGCTATTTTTTTCAAAATTAATAGCTAACTAAACTTATACTAGAGTATGGAATTGTCGCATAGACACATAGAATGCATGTGCAGCCAATGAAACATGTTGCATCAATGAAGCAGTAACTCACACAATGGCATATTGCTTTCACTCAGTTAAAAATTAGTCCATAGACAAACACCTACTTTCATTAAAACACTACAAAATCCAGGAAACAATGTATGATTGATAGCAATGTTATTGATGGCAGACTATGGTGGAGAGCAAAAAATCCAACATACCGGCCGACATATGGCGCTGTGGCGCCAACATCCTTCACAAAATGGCCATATTGTTTTCCAAAAATCCGCCACTGATATACGCCATGGTCGATATTTGACAACATTGATTGATAGCAATATGCAATTAAGTGTTGCTCAAACAAGAAAAAAAACTAAAAAAAATAGCTACATGTTATTATTAGATAATATACCTAATACCATATGGTGTGTTAAACTTATATTAAATGCCCAAATATATACCTGGAGCAGAATCTTGCCATGGGACATCCTCGTCTGCCATCTGGATAACAGAAGCCACCAACCAAGATTTATCATCATAATATATGTTGACATGCATAAGGCAGCAAAGGACTCCAGCTACTCGTACTCCGGCAACTCCTGAAAGCAATATACTATAAAATTAGGAATTTTATTGCACTCGCAGACAGTACTTTTTTCAGCAAAAATAAAAATAATTTATAACAACAATCAATCAAATCCAAACAACATATGTTTTCATTCAAAATTGAGTATTCACACAAACCAAAACAATTCATTGTTACAAATTAGAAAAACTAACATAAGTTGTTAGTTGAAGGAGTCTTACACTCTTACATACCTAATACTAAATTAAAAAGCACTCCATCATTCATCATCAAGATCAGCAACATCATGTGAAGAAATCAGTTCTGCAAAAGAAAGAAAGAAATGTCACTGGGTATCAAGTCATAATATAATACAATAAATAATAAGATACATACTACCAAATACATCTTGTTTTCTTACCTTGCTCAATTTTCTCAAGATTCTCAAATTCCACATTTGTAAGTAACGGTGATGCTGTTCCTATAAGCCAATCTTGGGTGCAAATAAGAGCTTCCATTGTTATTGGTGGTAGAGAACTTCGATATGAATCAAGCACCCTTCCACTAATACTCAAGGCAAATTCAGGGGTCACGGTGGAGACAGGTATAGTCAACACATCTCTTGCAATGTTTGCAATGATTGGAAATCGGCTTGAGTTTAGCTTCCACCAGTTTAGGACATCCAAATCTCCACCACTCTCTAAAGCTTCATCCAAGTACTTACTTAATTCGGTTTCAGATTTTTTGCACTCATTTGATTGGTAGAATTTATGAAAGCCATACGGATCGTTATAACCACCTTTTTTAGAGTTAGCATGAGACACCTCCAACCCACCATTATACTCCTCAAAAAGTGAGTTCAAACAAGACTTCAATTTATCTATCAAATATTCTGCTTCCTCACCATTATAATTTTTATTGGCACACCAATTTACAAACTTCACTTTGTGTCTCGGGTCTAATACGAGACCAACCAACAACAACATGTTTAGACTATTGGCATTTCCCCAAAAGTTATCATATATCTTTCTCATGTTTTTGGCCATTAAACTTATACGAACATCCCCAGAATTGCACATATTCTTGATTGCCATTCCAATACCAAGGACCTCAAACATATACACATTGCTAGTTACACAAGAGGAACTAGATATGCGTAGAGTAGCATCATAAAACAATTTCAAAAAGGGAAGAATTGAGCGTACAATTTCCCAATCTTCAATTGTAGGGACACCTTTCCCCTTTTTTAACTCATCAACATATTTGTGATCTTTCATCTCCAGTTTTTCAAATGTCTTATGATGTTTCAATGCATCCTCTAACATTAAATATATTGAGTCCCATCTTGTTTCAAAATCTAGACAAGCGAAACCTTTATATTCAATGCTTAGCTGCTCAGCACAAGCCTTGAATCTAGAAAATCTCGAATGAGAAGATCTTATGTACCACACGGCAGCACAAATTCTCACAACAGAATCATCAATCTCCTTTAAACTTTCTTTCACAATCAAGTTCAAAAAATACGCAAAACAGCGCATATGAATGAAGTCTCCATTCAGAACTAAACTATTCCGAGACGCAAGCTTGTCTTTCAGATGTATAATATCGACATCATTAAGTGAGTCATTGTTAATTGTCAAACTAAGCACACAATTTAGCCCCCATTCATTCAAGCACTGCTCCAAAGTCTTACCCATAACCTCTCGTCTGTGGCTTGTGACCTGAGAAAAATTTAAAACCTTCTTGTGCATCTTCCAGTCTTTGTCAATGAAATGGGCTGTGAGACGCATGTAACAAAACTTTTCGGAAGAAGTCCATGTGTCAATGGTGAGACAAACTCTTTGACAGTGTTGAGAAAGAAACTTCTTCAACCTTGTTTTTTCTGTTCCCCATAGTCTCAAAACATCATGAGCTAGTTCAGTGCTTGAGGGGACCTTAAATCTTGGTAGCACAACACTCATAAAATTTTGAAAAGCTGCATGTTCCACGCGTTCAAAAGGAATATCCAAAGCTATGAACATCTTCACCACTACATTTTGGATTGCCTCTTGGTCAAACATGGGGGTTGAAGGAGAAGTACAAATTTGTTCCTCCACATTTTCCGTTGAGGCTGAAACTGACTTTTGTCTTTTGTTAACATTTTTCATTGGATTATCCCTGCATCTTGTAAAATGAGCTCGCATAGCACTTGTTCCTTTATCATACTTGATCAAGGAGCCACAATAATTGCATTTAGCTTTCTTCGTTATGTCTGAATCTATTGTAAAGTGATTCCAAGCATCGGACCGATTCCTACGTGGTTTAGACGGAGGCGGTGACACAGCAAGTGGATGGGCAGAAAGTATATGTTCTGCTGTCTCAGATGCTAATATGTCATCACAATCACCCATATTGACAGTGTTTCTGTTTTACATTAGAAATTAGAACATAAAATCAATTAGTCCCGATATATTTGTTACACTATGCCACAGAATCTTAATATATTTGGTATGCTCATATCCCATTCGAAAAGAAACTTTTTCTTAATTTGGTTAAGTTACTTCTTAAATCTTATCGTTTACCTGATGCAATTAGACAACACTTCCCCACATGTCTCCAAATACAAAACTCAAAATGGTTACATCTACCATGATTAAGCATACACTCAGAGACAATAGGACATGTAGAAAAACGAAATTACATGAAGCATTACGTATAAATTTTATGAACTTATCAACTAACTAGTAACTATTAGGCTGTCCGATTTTGACAATTAAAGATTCAATATAATGAACGATATCTTGAAAAGGTACACATGATCATTAAATTAAATCTTAAAAGGAAAACAAATTCTTAACATGAATTTAACTTACAAACAATTAAAAAATTTACCATATGAACTTGAATTTCAAGTTGATACATATATAATAGACATAAAACATCGAGAAGGTATTTTATCAAACAGCATACACAATTACAGTATACATAAGATAGCCAAAACATCCAAGAAAACTTCTAAGTTCCAATATTTCCTACAAAAATACAACATCTAAACACAAATTGGCAATAAGCTAATCTTCTAATGATAAATCCAGCATAACAGCATGCCATATATTCATAATTTATATTTCATCAAATTAGTAAACAGTTCACACACATTGATCTTTACCATTTTAAAGTTTGATCAGAAAATATAACGCCGGAATTCCAATGCATAATATGTGAGTCATACAGACAACAAAGTCAGTAGTAGTAGTAGTATAGATCTTAGTTTAGTTCAACTCACTGAATTCCAAAATATTGTTGTTGTCTTAAGAGCATTCATTCTAAATATTGTTGTTAGCTAGTTTAGTTCAACTCAGAGGAATCAGTTTCAAATTTTTCTTTTGATTATAATCGCAAACATAAAATTGAGCTTATGAATATGATGGTTTTTAATTTCAATTAATAAGTTGGATTTTTGTGATCAAACAAGTACAATCATTCAGATATTCACAACAACATAGTGAATTCAAACGCAAAACTAAGTTACTGGAAAAAATTCATGAAGTCTTGAACTGAGCTTCAAGTAAGCAAGTTTCGAAGAACAAACGAAATCATTAAGCTAATGGATGCAACTCAACCACAAAATCGAACTGAATGAACGAAATACCTTAATACTGTGCACAAATGAGCAATGAATTCGATTTTGTGGAAGAAATGCAGCGAGCAACCGAAGAGAATTGGATTTGATTAGGGGATTAGATTTAGGGTTCTTAGATTGTGAAAGTGGGTTATCCAAATCCAAATATCCAAAATACAAAATGGCATAATGGATACTTGAACTGTTGCGTTATTATCCCCACAATGGATTGGACCGGGTTTAACAATCGGTTTTTTTAGATAATTGGGTTCAATAGTTTTAAGAAGTGCCTGTGTGTGTACAAAAAACAAGTGTTTTTTTTTTTTACTAAAAATAAAGAAAATTCATTTATTTAAATTGATAGAATACATCGATTCAATACAAATTCAAGCTCGCTAAAAACAAAAGGATAAACATGTGAACAAACTCACAGCATCCATGTTAATAGCATAAAACGACAAATTTTTCAGCAACTTTTGGTCGCTAAAGTATTTTCAGTCATTATTTTTTGTCCTACTTTCAGTCAACTCGTGCAATTTGTCGTTGTATGCTATTAACCTGAATGTTGTGAGTTTGTCGGTTGGTCCTTTTAGTTTTTAGCGATCTTGAATTTGTATTTGCATCTGATGTACTATATCAATTATTGAAATTAAAGAATATCGTTATTTTTAGTCAAAAAAAATTAAATATAATATTGGTTTTAAGAAAAGTTGTGTGTCTAAAAGAAGATCACTATCGCTACCGGTGGCGAAGCACCCTCTTTCTAAAGACACTTAGAGGGCCTCGAGTTGAATATATTTGTAACAAGCTTGGTGCATATGACATGTATGCTCCAGCTTGAGAAGGAGAAATTGTTAGTATTCCTAGTCAAAACACAGAAATTTACCAAAATAATAGATTCAATAAAATCATGAACGGTTGAGCCAAAAAAAAAATCATGAACAGCAGCGTACACCTTTTATGATCTTAGAGACAACAAATGAGAAAGCATACGAGAGAATAGTCTGAATTAGCGCAATTGAGTAGGCATGGCAATAAAACTCATACCCGTGGGTATCCGCCCAAACCTTATCCGTTTTGACGGGGAAAATTTGAGTTGACTGAGTTTGGGTTCGGGTATGTGTTTTCCCCGATTTCAAAATATAAGTTTGGGGCGGGTAATGGGGACATTAATACCCACCCCGAACCCGCCCCGCTTATATTAAAATTAGATTTTACCTCTTTTAAATTAGAAACCCTTAAACAAACTCTTAAATTACATTCATATGTTTATTTTTTATTTTTAATCTGAATAATAAATAAACCATTTTCTCTATTTCTTTTCTTTATTTAAAAAAAATATTGTTGAAACAAAATAATTTTGGACTTTTAACCTTTTTTTTTAATATAAAAATACTAAAATACAATCATAATTCATGTGGAAAGAGGCATAACGGGGATACCTGATCCCCATTGGGTATGGATTTGGAGTTATATTGTTTATCCCCGTTTGGAATTGGGATGAGTTTGGGGAAACTCGAACTTTATGGATTTGGGTTTGGGAGGGCAAAATCCGCCTCCACCGCCGCCCCATTGCCATCCCTACAATTGAGTTCGGTTAAATTGAGTTTGGTTTTAAGAAGGGGTAAAAAGTGTTTTTAGTCCCTGTAAAATTAGCGAAATTGAGTTTTAGTCCCTGTAAAGAAAAATTCTCATCTTTCGCATTTAAACTCATGTCTTTTTTACAATAAAATAAACTCATATGTTTTAGTCCCAATAAGATTTGTTGGCAAATTAAACTGTGACGTGAATTTTTGTTCATTGACGTGGCATGCCACGTTGGATGGGTTGAAAAAGTCAACAAAAATACAAAAATTGTTGAAATGACAAAAATACCCCAGGGACTAATATCACTGTTTCACTTCATTTTTTCCACCATGACCACCGATTTTCACCATAACCACCACCACCACCACCTCTGTACCGCCGCGAACCACCACTCTAAACCCTAATTCCACCTTCCCATATTCACCAACAATACCTTTTTGTAAACTAATTTTGGTTAAACATATTTATAAAGTTTTAAATCTTTGACAAAATTTTCCGTTAATTCTGCAATTTGGACAAAGAGTGCCGCAACGTGCCTTAAGTTTCATGGATTTAGGTTGTAGACTTTAGAGGATGTCCGTTCATTTGGTAAATCTTTTCTCCAATCTTTTTTTTTTTAAATAAGGTCAATGCGTGACTAATTTCAATAGGAATTCTCATGATTTCAATATTCTTAGAATTTGGATGTAGGCTAACTCAACTCTTACAAAATTGGTTTGTTAAGTGAGAATTGTCTCAACTTTGGATTGAGTCTAACTCAACTCTTACCAAATTGATTTGTTAAATGAGAATTGTCTCAACTTGTAAACATATATTCAGTCCACATCTCATCAAACGAGAGACTCTTAACCCAATGCTTCACACCTAGGTCTAGACATATGTGACCCAATTGACCTGATACCAGGTTTCCCAGTGAATCTTTAATAAGATCTTATACCAAATTTAAATTTCGGTTGAGCCTCAACCCTTACAAAACGGATTTGTAAGGTAAGACTACTTCCACTTATAAAGATATGTTTTTAGTTCATATATCACCCAATTTAGTTCTATTAGCACACGCCTCTCATGTCTATGATCGAGTATTTGAAGCATGACCTGAATGGTCTAATAGCGGCAATTTGATAGCAAATGGTCTAACATATCTTAAGTATGCTCTGATATGGCCTTAGAATATTTAATTTAACTTAACTCTAAAATCGACCAGTAAGTTGAGAACAGTCACCCACGTAGAAGTTTGGGTTTTCTTTGCATTTATTGGCACATTTACAACAATAAATATTACATTCAAATCTATTTAAGAAACTTCAACCAGATGAGAATTAGTGCACCAGACAAAAAAAAAATTAAAAAATTAAAAAGAGACATGATAGGATATGCAATAACCAATTGAATTCTAGCTTTCAATACATAAATACAACATTTGACTAAAAAAGGACATGGATCTTTTCCACTGCATATGTCTTTTTGAACACTTCCCTTCTTGTTAGACAAATTTCCACCCATATGTTGCTAACTAACCAATTCTTTCCTGTCCCTTAATTTGAATTTCATTTACATTTCATGTATCTTGTCTATAATGTTTATGCTGCTTACTAACAAAAACTATACATAACATCAAAAACTGAATTTACATTTTTATCTTATGCCATTTTTTGCTCTTCTTTTTATCAAAGAGTAAAAAATGTTTCTAATTTTAATTTTGCAAGGCCCCCCAAACACTTAACATGTTTACATAAAAGAACCCATCCTTCTTGGTAATCCAAAATTCTGATAACACCTGATTTCGCCTCCGAATCCGGCCGTCACTATTACCAAACCCCATGCTGAAGGATGAATTGCTGAGGAACCATGACTACCATTATATGATGAATAGTTAGAAGACATGGAATCACCTGCTGGATTACCTGCAGCAGATATCGAAGGCGAATCGCCACCATATCTAATCGAAGCAGGATCGGAAGAAAATGAATCACCGATTCCTGAATGCGTCCTAGAAATCGCTTCACCGTCTTCTTCTATTTCACCATCTTTGTCTTTCTTTGGAAGAGGTGGTAACATTCTCTTACTATTCGATAACGAATCACCTCTTCCTGATTCGCTTCGTGATAGCGCTGAGGGGTCATGCTCTAGCGAATTCGATGCACTTTCAGTTATATTGTTGTTACCTTTCTTTGGAAGAGGTGGAAGTGCTTTTTTTGCTTGTTTTTTGCCATTACTAATTGGAACTTGTGGTGGATCACCTTTGATCATATGTGGCCAAGGTATTGCTACCGAAACATCTTTACATGGAAATTGCTCATGAGCTTGAGTGATTAGTAAGGTTCTAGCTTTTCCTGTGCTTGAAGATTTATGCTCTTCATTCTTCCATACATAAACTTGTGAATCTTCACTTGGACTTATGATGAATCTTCCATTTGGAGTAAATGAAGCTGCCATTTGGCTGTTTGGATTTCGAAATCCTGCGTAAGTTATGTTTCAAGTAGGAGAAAACGTTAGAACATCAACCCCCGATTCAATAGAATAAAGATACGATTACACAAAGAAACACAAGATGTTCGCAAACGAAGTTGGGCCAATTTTGTTTACGTTTTTTTTACCGTAGAGCAACCGTAGTTCCTTCATATTATCAGTGAAAAATTAATGTTTAAAGTGTACAACTTGTATTTAAATATTAGCACTGAACTGTACACATTTATACTCAACAAGAAATTTAATGTTACGATACGATTTATCAACTTTTTATGAGGAAAGTATTATATATTAAAGTGAGTATAAGGGGTTCTCGAACTCAATTACCTTTAAATTTATGAATAATTTCTATACCCTCCACAATTCTTATCCTGGAATCACCTGAAGTAATAAGCACTTCTGATGGATTACTTGGGGAAAACTATGAAGATGCAAAACCAGTTAGTATGCATAATTGACATAAAGCAATATCAAGTGATAAAAAAATCAAATAAACTAGTATAATTTACCTGAAAACCAGTAACTTTTTTTAGCAGATTTTTCTTCTTGTTTCGAAGTTCAACAGTGTTTGTTTGAGATAATTTGTAATCTGGTAGCCAAATAGAAATGAGAGTTAAAAACATAAAATTACAAGCAAAAATAATATGGTAATATTCTAAATTGATTTAGGATCATTTATAAATATGAGCATAGTAATCTATCAACACCTTCTATGCCATAAGTACGACAACTCCCCTTTTGTGTACCAACTAGAACACCCTACAACAATGAACAAACACAACATCAATCATTAAACTTTGTCGAAATCAGTGTATAATGAATTAATGATTAAATTTTGTCAAAATTATTGTACATACAATGAAAATTGTAGTAACCAAACAAAATAGAAACTGAGACTTTTATACGAAGTATTGATACAGACACGGACACAACATTTACATGTAAGTGTTGTGTAAGTGTGAGATACCAGACACGCATTCAATCAGAACAAGAAAAAAGAAGCATACTTACTTGACCATCAGGGGTGTAAGAAACAGCTGTAACCAAATCATGAATGTCAGTCCAATCGACCACAAGTCGATTAGGGATGTTCCACATTCTGACCTTAGCATCAAGGGAGCCACTGATGAAATAATCATCATCCATAGGGTTGAATTGAATACAGGTTACTGCCATAAAATGACAATTAAGTAAAGTTTATGTCCAACAACATATCTCAGAGAAGAAGATACACAAAAAAAAAAGGAAAAAGTTCAAATATATTACCATAATCATTATGTGCAAAGAATTTCAAGCATGTCTTAGTATCCAAGTCCCACAATCTCACTGTCTTGTCCATTGAAGATGAAAGAAGTAGCTGCAAGGGAAAACAAAATTCATATATTAAGTGAAAAACAAAGTAGACATTTTCACAATTTTATGATCAGTGTCATTTTCTCAAATTATTATTAGTATCGACAAGTCAGTGTCAGAGTCATGTCCGGTGTCCGTGTTTGTGTCGATACTTCATAGATTATGATATAGACAATGGCAAAAATATTTTTGATGTCTCTACAAAGAAGTACTAACTATAATCATATCACATCAATTATCAATTACATAGGAGAGCAATTGTCCACAATAACTATAAGCATTGACATAGAGCAAATACTATCTACAATATTAGTATGAAATACTGACACACACTTGACATGACACTGACACGTTGACACATAATAATTTGAGAATATAAAATATTTCAATGTAACAATATGTGTCGGTCAGTGTCGGACACCAAACACACCTTTGATGTGAAGTGTCACGGGCTACGTACAATCAAAAACATTACTCTACTAAAAACATACCTGAGATCTAGACCAAGACAAGTCCAAAACTTCATCCAAATGACCATGAAAAGAACAATAAGGTTTCTCAGAAAAAGTAAAAACATTTTCAGGAACATGAACATATTCAGGAATAGCAGCACTCCCTCCTCTTTTACTTCCAAATTTTCCCTTCTTCTTCCCCAAATTAGGCTCAACACCTCTTTCCATAGAAGACATCAAAGAAGGATGAATAGGAGTAAGATGCCCTTCCTCAGGTTTCATACTCATAACCTCACATTCTTGAACTTCCCAAACATGAATCACTTTATCTTCGCCCGCACTAGCCAAAAACCTTCCATCTAAACTAAACCTAATAGCCCAAATACACCCTTCATGTGCTTGAAATTCTTGACACAAATGCAAAGCTGAAAGATCCTTTTGTGATTTTCCAGTTTGTCTAACCTTAACCCATTTGTTCTTCCCTTCAGGTTCTTTTTTTTTAGGTTGTTCAACGGCTTGTGGCGTAGCTACTGAGCTTTCACGTTCACCAACAATTCCACTTGCTACACCTTTAATATTCTTCAACAATGAAGCACTTTTTCTTTTACTTAACTTTAAACTCCTTAATATAGCAGAATTTGAAGATAATTTTTTACCATCATGTCTTCCATAATTAGCGCGTCTCATTATATCTTTTATAAACCGAGAATGTCCCACGGTGTTTTCGAATTCCTCCATTGTTAACTGTTTACCTGTCTCTAAATCGCTTAACCGATTCCATGTTCCATTTTCGCCGTATTCTTTTACAATAAACTCTTTTCCAGTATCTAAATTTTTGATCAAAAAGAAAGCTCCAACTCCTCCTGAACCTGGTGTTACCATCGGTGACATCGGTGGTAACTGTCTCATGGAGGTTTCATTAGCATCCCTCGCAATAATCCTATTTCCGTCTACATGCCGTGCACGCGTGCACGGCACACCTATTTCAGTAGAGGTTCTTGTTAACCTCTGCTTTGAAATTTTTCCAATCATTTCTTCCTTTCTTAATTTTGCCATTGTGAAAAAATCAATATCACCTTCTGATCGCGATCGAACGAGGACATATTGAACAGGAGACTGATGAACATTAACAGGAGACTGATGATGCTCTCTATTTTGCTGAATCGATCCACCAGAGGAAGTTGCGGAAACTGTAGATGATGACGAAGATAGTTTTCTAGTTGATTTGATTGAAATTGAAGGAACATGAGTTGGAGTTTTTTCTTGATTGCTATTATTGTAATTGTAATTGAAATTGTTATTGTTATTGTTATTGTTATCGAACTTTTTCGTGATGGCACGACCAATGGCATCGCTAGTCTTTTTAAGATCTTCTTTATTATCAACCAATCCCATGCTTCCTAACAATCTTCGTCTTCTTTCTGTAATTGATCCAGGAGCAGCCATCCAGATATCATAATTCGGAGTAATGCTGGCTGCCGGTGGAAGTTGTTCCGGCTTTCGATGTTTTGCAGGATGAAAAGCAGAGACAGCAGAGGAGAAGGATATTCTGCTATCTTCATAATCTTCATCTTCATCAGAGGAAGAAGCTAAATCATCAGGGACGGCTGTTGAGAGACGGTTATAGGTCTCGAAGAAAAGCATATCGTCTTCGTCGTCGAGGCCGTCCCAATTCATGGTCAGCGTTTTCCGGCGTTCTATGCCCATCTTTGCGGCAGGAGGTTGGAATTGAAATTGAAAATGTAATGAGAAATTAGAATGGAATGTGTTATTTGAATTTTATTATTATTATTATTTTGTTAGTATACTAAACTAACTAATAATAATAATTATTTTAAAATTTTGTGATTATGTTTTTGTTTTGTTGATTTTTGTGTTTTAGTTTGTGATGTGTTTTGGGTTGAGAAGCGGAAGAGAGGAAATTGAGGGAAGAAGGAGAGGTCGGTTACTGTTATGGATTTTTTGGAGGCAAAGAAACGGTCAACTTGTTTCTATTTACGTCACTGTTTTAATTATAATTAAGTAAGGTTATTTGTGTCATTTTGTACAAGATTTGCTTGTTATGCAGAGAAAGTGCTTGTGCACTTCGTAATCATAATCTTAACTTGTTTATATTTTTTTTTTCACTATCAATATCTCATTCACCGAACCCGCTAATCTGATTCAGAGACAGTTCTGACATCAATTAATTTCAATCCTCTCTCAATTATAGTTGTGAATATCTAACTGTGATCATTCCTACTAAATTCAACATCAATAATCACTAAATCAATTAATGATTGATTGTTTATATTTTATTTTAACCATCTAATTTTTTTTAAAAAGACTGATAATCCGAATTTTTGATAATTTAAAATTTGGTTGAGAGAGAAATAAAGTCTAACAAAAAAATTTATTCACTTGGGTCTAATAAGTTGGTACTCCTATTTATTATTCTATGATATGGTTATGTTATGTGTGAGAATGTGCTTTTGGTGATAACTCGTTGACACGTTTATGATTTTATACATAAAAAATGAAGGGTCAACTTTAGTTGTATTATTTCTTTAGAAGTGCATTTTTTTTTTTTTTTGTAAAGTAGCCTAAATAAGAAGACTCACACATTTAAATATAGAGGAGCGTAGAATTCAGGGTTCGAACTCCGACCACTCCATAACGTCCCTGGTAGCTACTATTTGAGCTATACTTATGAGCTATGTTGCCCGGGTGCGGGTACAATACCGGTATCCGGTACCGGTATTGGTACGGGGTATGTCATTTTTAGAAAAATTAAGGTACGGGTACGTTCCTCTATTTTTTTTTAAATATAATAATATAAATCAAATAATAGAATTATATTGTTAAAATAAATAATTAAACATAAAAAATATTACACCACAATCTAAAAGTAATTCAAATTGTTCAAAAACATCAAAATATGAAATTAAAAAGCAATTAGCTCAAAAAGAGTCAATTGTTTCCACCTTCATCATCACTAAAAAGAGCGGCCTCTAATTTAGGTTTATCCTGAGAAAAACTAGCAATTTCAAAAATATCAATTATATATTAAATAAATCTCATTCATCTCTACGAATATTTCACATTTTTGTTGCTCTTTCATAAGACCATCTACAATGGTTTTTCCATTCAACACCTACTTTTTCACTCCACATCATTTTCTCTTTCTTCCACCTAATCATTCAACATCTATTCAACTTTTACTCTCTCCAATGGTTTTTTTATTCAACACCCTACTCCACCACTTTCTCTACCCCACCACTTTCTATTTCAACTTCTTATTTAAATTTAAATTTTTGTTTTTATGATTAAATAATATTATAATTATCAATTAAAATTAAATTAAAATAATACACTTAACAAATGAACCAAGTCTCTATTTATAGAGAAATTATTGGGATCCATTTCACTAAAAAAAAATTAAAACTTCAAAAGAAAGACTAATCAGAAAGATAATAATAGATTAAGATAGTGAAAAACTTGGTTTTTTTCCGTGTCTAAATCAAATGAACCAAGTCTCTATTTATAGAGGGAAAAAAATCACGAATTTTGGTAAAAAAATTAATTTGCAATGAAATAATTGAGTTCAAAGATAAGGATGTGGTAAAAATTCAGACAGCCAACCAGAACATGCCACTTGTCCTCGTGGCAGCATTCAATGGGTGTTGAATTGATTCATCACCTCTCTCATCCACATCACCCTCAACACCTCTCTTGCAATGGATTCAACACTCTCAACACTCATTAAACACCCACTTTCAACACCATTGTACATGGTCTAAGTATTACTATTTCTCTTTCTCGAGAGAATACGAAGATTTGTATGAATAAAAAAAAACTAGATCTTCATTTCTCTTTGAATTTAGTATATTCATTTTTAATGAATGAGTGAATAATTCCAATGACTGCTTTTTTTTTATTGTTTTTTAGCAGTAGGTGCTACTTTTATATTATACAAAAATAAAAAACCTAAATATTTATATAAAAAAACAAAGTAAAGAAAAAGAAGAAAAAAAAAATAGTGTTTTTTTGGATTGGTGTACGACGCGCGTACCACAGATGTACCACTCGTGTACCCATTACAAAAAACAAAAAAAAAAATCTAGGTACGGCGTCGGTGCGTACCGGGGGAGTACCATACGTGTACCAGTACCCGGTACCGGTACTCTATCTAAAACGGAGTACCCATGCATCATATATGGGACAATGCATCCCTTTTTTTACTTAAACTATTTCTTGATTTGTCTTATAATTTTGTTTCCTTTTTTATCATAACGATGTTATAGGGATTTGGATTTGGTGTTGTGGAGATATCATGCAGTTACATGTTGTAGTGTATCTCGGCCGTCCGATTAAAATAAACGTCTGAGATTAAATACAAAATAAATAATTATAAAATGATCTCAGACGTCCGATCTTGATCGGACGGCCGAAATATGCTACAACGTGAAACTGTGTGATATCTCCACAGCAGTAAATCCAAATCCCTGATATAGATGCAAAGTATCTAATGTCATTTAGCTATGATCAATACTTGTTATTGTTAAGAAGGTGCAGACATACAAGTTACAACATCCAGCAGAGAGAGGGCGCCAGCCTTTAGATTTAGAAGATGTTTTAATGTGTGTAAGAGTCTCATCAAGATTGGTCAGACAAACCGTTATCGGGTCATCTACCATTTATATTTACACATCAAGTCTAATAATTTGGACGTGAGGAGGTGTGGTAAAAAGTCCAAAATCGAATGTGAGTTGCCTAAATATGAGTTTATAAGCAAGCGACCATCATCACCTTACAAACCGATTTTGTAAGGTCGAATTAGATCTAAGTCTCAATTCTAAAAGTTTTAAAAGAGGCGTATAGAACGTGATACACAAACTTTTGAAAAAAGCAGGATTAAAATTGAAAACTGAAAATTTAGAGGAGCTATAAAGTTTGAAGGAAATTTTGATAGAGACTAAAAATAAAATTTGATATATTTAGAGGAAATAAAAGCATACTCCTATTTAACATTGTATTTTTGGGCCTTTAAATTAGAGATTTACATGAGTTGGATAAAATCAGGAAAATCGGTTAAATTAGACCAGTAGACCCAAATTTTTGGTTTGGGTTGGGTAACTGGTTTACAAAAATTGAAAAATCAGTGATCAAATGCAGGTATCATGTATGAGGAAATTTTCTTTTTAGGTCCCGTTGTGTTGCTCTAAAGTCCCCGACTTGACTAAATTACCTCTAGTCAGTTTCGGAACTTACGTTTTGAAATGACTTTTTTTTCAAAAAAATTGTAATTTCGGAATGTAGGTGCCGAAATGTCCCTTTTTCAACTTTTTATATATTTTGGCACGTAAAATCCGAAACTAGTTAATTTTCAAGCTAGAGTAAAATTCGAAATTAGTTAATTTTGGCACCTACATGCCAAACTTAACTAATTTCGGCACGTATGTGCCAAAATTAACTAATTTCGGCACGTATGTGCCAAAATTAACTAATTTCGAATTTTACATGCCGAAATAGTTTTTTATTTTCAATTTTTTCTATATTTCGAAAGTTACAATTCAAAATTAACTAATTTCAGCACGTAGGTGCCATAATGAACTAATCAGAAGTATTTTTAGATTTTTGGAAGGCTTAAGAATATGGTGGAAGGCCTAAAAAGCAAAAATCATGTATGAGTTTACCCAGATCCAACTCACATAGTAGAAAAATGTCATTAGAATGTTTCCAAAAAAGAAAATTTTAAATTTTGTCCATTCACATGGCTCAGGCCTATTTTTCAAAATATAACTACTCTCTAAATTAAAACACCAAAACAAAGGAAACGAAAATCTAAGAGCTTAAAATATATACAAAAAAAATGAAGAAATGGGGAATGAGAGGGAGCATGGTAACCACATTTTTGTAATGGGGAAATTGTGAATGGGAAATATGGCCATCGGTAACGCTGTAAAAGTAAAATTGTAGTCGGTACTGAAATGTTTGGCTTTGACCAAAAACTTACCAACTATATCCTAATTTCAATGGTAATACATCCTATTAATATATGTAACAAGTAAAAGTAAATCAAAATTTAATTGATAGAAAAAGAAAATGACAACATAATTTGGTGTGTGAAAATATCCATTTATTATTATTATTATTATTATTATTAGTACAAAATTCAATATAAAAATTCATTAATATATCAAAACTCAATTTAATATTTCCAATTTTATGTCTTTATTTTTGCCTAATTTTACTGTCTCTTCTATTCATATTAGTTTCATACTAATTTGTTGTCAATCCACAACATACACTCACATCATATTCTTAATTTAACATGAATCATGATGACATTATTTACCATTGTTTGGTTTTTGTTTTTGTTTTTAGATTTGACTTGGGTGGTTGAATACTGCTTAATGAGTAAAGAGCAATATTGATTAACTGATGAAGCCAATTGATGGATCTAAATTTGGTGATTAGATATCCCAAAGTGCAATTTGGGGATGCATCGTAGACTCTTCAAATTAATTGTATAGACATCCCATTAATTTTTTTTTTGTATATATAGATATCATATTGACACATTTTATGTGAAAGGACACATTTTAATATCCATTAATGTGCTTATATAGGTGAATTTGTTACTAAATTTTTCTAAATAGATCAAATTTGGTACAAAACAAGGATGACATAGATGAAATTCACTTATGATATAAATTCACCTTCTACTCAATTGGCAATATAGTTCTTACATGATTTATTTGACTTTGATTGATTATATGATTGGGTAACATTGAGACACCCCATAATGTAGGGGTACGACGAAGCACATGAAAGTTCAAGGTTTTTTTTTGGGGTGCATTTCCAATGAAAGTTCAAGTTTATTGTCTCCTTTTACATCAAACACTTCTATGAGATGATGAACGACCATTTCTTGATTTTTACATATGTTTTTCATAAGGCGATACTCAATCTCTTCATAATTTTAGAGTATTTACCTATTAATGACAATCAATGAGAATAAGCCACATAAATGAATTTGCATGTGGTACCAACAACTAACTTGTAACAAACTTTTGGATTTGCACAAGTAGATTTGCATATGACTTGTTCTCATTGGTTGATAGATAAATACGCTCAAATTATAAAGGGGTAGATTAAAAAAAGGACAAAACTTGCATGCATTTTCATACATGCAGTTTTTGTTGTTCCACTCACAAAAAGTTGGTTTTTGGTGTTTTTTCATTTTTAAAAAAAAAATAAAACTGTTTTTTAAATAAAAAATTACTACTTTGTGAGAGGAAAAATAAAAAATGCATGTAAATTTTTTCCTAAAAAAAAAAACCTTTTCATAAATTAGACAAATTTCATTTAATGATCTATTTTGGTTTTGAAAAATTCATATAAGAATGTTCCATCTTTATGCGACTTAAATTTTTATTTTTCAAAATTGAGAATTACGGATATTAATAATATCATTTGCGTGTTTTGTGGAAATGTAATCGAGTCGGTGAAACACTTGTTCTTAACTTGCAATGTTTCTTTTATGGTGTGGTACTTTATTTTTAGGTGGTTAGGGTTCCAAAGTGATTTGCCTGATAATAGGTTTGTTTCAGTTTTTATTAGGGATGGGTATTGGAAGGGGGCTTACTCAAGGCATTTGTTGATTTGACAAGCTATTATTTGGTTAATCTTGAATTCTCGGAATGACTTAATCTTTGCTGGGGGATCTTCATCTGTTGAGTATTTGGTGGATAAGGTGTAACTCTTTTCTTGGAGGTGGTATCTAGTCAAAAACCCCATCAGTTAGAGTCTTGTGTGGTGGTGCTCCGCCTTGGTGATTTTGGAGGGGTGGCAGCTTTCTTTCTGACATCTCTTCTTGATTTCTTCTCTTTTCTCTCTCTTTGGCCATCGACGGTTTTGGGGATTGGTGACTCTGTCTTCTTTTTATTTTGAGATCTTTGTATTTTTCTTCTTCTATATTTTTGGGGCTCAGTACTTTTTGTTCTCCTTTTTGTGAACGCTTTTATTGTATCCGTTCTTTCTTTTATATATATATATATATATTAGTTAGTTTAATAGAAAAAATGGTTCTTGTGAGTTTAATTCAGTTGGTAGAGATATCACACTATATATGTAGGAGTCGGAGCTTGAATTCCGGACACTTCAATTATTTTTTTTTGAAGCATTCCAAACACTTACTTATTCACTTTTAAAGTGAAATTTCTAGTCACTAAACTACTTGGCAAAAAAAATTGCTCATATGCACACTAGTTTCAATTATTATAAAACAATTATTCTCCTTTTTTAGACGAAATGTAATCACCATCAGAAACTCAGACACACAACTGTAAAGTCTCGAAATCGAACTTAAGCAAAAGTGTACAACTTAATAATATTGATATTTTGTTAGTTTAGTCAGGTCTTGCATGCTACATTTTTCCTATTTGTGATTGTGACCACATATACATTGCTCCACATTTCTTTTTCTTGTCACTTACACTAAACGGATCCTAAATGTACTATGATAATGAAAACGCATATTATTCATAGACACACAAATTATTCCTAGACAAGGATGTAGAGAAAACGCATCATTTCCCAAAAACAAATACACACACATATATATATTCGTTCGTAGACAAAATGTACAAATAAAGCAGAAAAAATGCAGTAATATTCTGCATAAATCAAGTTCACTATAGACTATATATATACACATGAATCATGATGCTACAGAAAATAATATATATAAGCTGGTTCATGCTTTCTTAATGGAATCCAAAGATAAACATCTTCAAGCGTAAACAGGAAGAAAGAATCATATAGGAGACATAGAATAAAAATGAAAACTAAATTGAACTCTTTCAGATATGAATCTTATGATTTTGTTTGTTTACGTTAAGAATAAATCAATAAGAATAAGAATAAATTCTCTTCCTTTATTGTGTTTGTGTGTAGTACCAACATGTTATAACTGGTACAAAGTAACTGGTCGGAGCAGTAAAGTTAGAAAATATATACACACATATACTATAATACATATATTTATCTTTTGAACACTTTTTGTCTTTACATTTTAATTAAACAATTCCTCTTAAAATACTACTCTTAATATATATATATTTATATATATATGATAACATATTCTTTAAGATTATAAAAATTTATGGATAGATAAAGCTGATAATTAATATTTAAACCTCTATAGTTAACCTTTTTTTTTAATGGGTTAAATATGGTTTTGGTCCTTATAGTTTCGCAAAATTTCATTTTTAATTCCTAAAGTTTTTTCACACTTTTTAGTCCCTGAAGTTTTTTCAGTAAGTGTTTTTAGTTCCTACATTTAATCAAACTCTTGTATACTTTCACATTTTTGAACGGTTCTTTGTATTCATGTTTATAGTATTATAAGAACATCTCCGATAAAAATTTAGAATTTTTTTACATAAGATGAATTATTTATGAATTTTTATGTGAAAAAAACTAAAAAATTCATATTTAATTCATCTCTTGTTAAAAAAATATAAGCTTTTGTAAGAGAGATTCATATAATGTATTAAACATGACCGCAGAAAAAAACATCTAAAATTTCAAATGATATGCATGAGTTGATTGAAAAGTTGGGGCTAAAAACACTGACTTAAAAAATTTCAGGGTCTAAAAAGTGTGAAAAAAATCTTTAAGGACTAAAAATAAAATTCTACGAAACTATAGAGACCAAAAATATATTTAACCCATTTTTAATTGGCAAACAATTAGAAATAGGGTATGCTTTGTAACAAAAAAAGAAAAAGAAATAGGGCATGCTAACTAGTGCCCCTGGGACAGACACTAGTTATAAAGGATATAAAATAAGTAACTTTTGCATTGAAAATAACTTTTTTATACTTTATAAATATTAACTACACAAGTTTTAATGTAATTTTACTATATTAATTAAGTATCTTTAACTAGTATCTTGAAGGCATCGGTTATCATTTTCCTTAGAAACTAAAGATCACCGAAAAGAGTACAATAATAGGGACACAAAAAACACACATAACCGTGAAAGCCCACGAAAAACAAGAATGAAAAACAAAAAAATTGGGTTGAAAAGAAGAACAACATGGAACAAGCCACATACAAGCCCGAGATTACGAAACTCATGTCAACACCCCACTAACATCTATTAACTCCAGCACGAGACATGTTGCACCAACCACTTATAGAAGGAGTAGGGAGGCCCAAGATTCTTATCCAAAACCACTTTTAAGATGAAAGATTTACCTAAAATCTCTGGTTAAATGAGTTATGGTAATTGTAACTAAACCTTTGATAATAACTATTTTTTTTTTGTTTATAACGCAGCAAAGGATTGAACTCAGGATTTTATGAGTACTGCCTAAACCCCTCACCACTAGATCAAACTTAGTGGCTTTTTGATAATAACTATTATGATATTAATATATATATATATATATATATATCATTATAAAATATTTTACATTAGATAATTTGTAAATCAATTTTTTCTTATGATTGTGTTTAGCTTATGTATAAAAATTGTCGATGAATATGAATTAAATCTCTAAACTATATATATCTTAGTTATACCAACGATGGAAGTAAGATTTTTAACTTGTGCCGTTAGCGCAATTCTAAAGACTTTTTCATTTTTTGTGTTTCTGTATTTAAAAGGTGGAGATTGAAAAAATTGAGCAACATCAGAAAAATAAAATTGAGTGAATTTATTCTCAAATATATGATATGTGAAGAATTTTCATTCTAAACTTTTATTCACATCTCTCTATATAGAGAGAGAGACACAAAATATATTTTCAAATAATAATATTGGTAAAATAAAGAATGGATTCCGACAAATCTTAAAAATATTTTAACCAAAAATATAAATTATATATGTCATGATCATATGTGTATTATTTTAAATCTTAAATATATTACCTCAAAAAAATCATAAATATATTTAAAACATTTTTTTGAACAGCCATATATATATATATATATATATATTTCAAACACACAAGGTAATCCCGAGAATAAATAAATTAAAACTAAATATAAAATCATCTAAAAATATTTAGGCACATATATTATTCTCAACACAATCCACAATTAAAATCTTGCTAATGAAAATAAAAAATAAAAAACCAAAAGAAAAGAAAAATGTATAGTACTAACCAAAAATTTGAACACTTTTAATACGTACAGTTACACAGAAATTCTGATACAAAACAAAGCATTTCTGATTCTATACACCAAAGTTGCATTATTTCTGTTCCTGATCATCTCTTCGAAATTTCTTGGCTCTATGTGAATGATCAGAAAGTTGAATATGATAAGTTGGGAACAATAATTCAACTTCTTTTGACAGATCAAGTGGTAATTGTCTGCAACTATAGTACTGATTATTGTAAGAACTTGCAGCTCTCCTTTTCAGAGATTGTTTGATTTTCTTTGGTGGTGGTGGACATGTGAGTACTGAAATTTTGTGGTCCAAAGTTGTTGGTGTTCTGAAACCATCTTCATCTTCTTCTTCTTCGACTTCTTCTTTATCTTTCTTTTCGAGCTTTTCTTCTTCTGACGATGATGATGAAGTTGATGATGGAGTTTTTGAGCATTGTTCTATTTGATTATGTTTTTCATTTTTGTATTGTGAATTGTGAGAATTGGAACTTTCTTCTAAGCTTTGATGATTAGTGGTGTTCTTGACAATCTCAAATTTGGTTAAGATTTCTTCTTCTTTATGATTTGGTGACATAATGTTTGAGAAGTGTGATTAAAAAGAAAGAATAGGTGAAAAAGAGAGTTATAGGGAAGTTGTTGAAGTTGTTTATAAAGTGGGAATAATGAAATTGTTAAATGAAAATCTATACTCTTTGTTTAATGATTTCTCTTTGGCTTTACTTTTTGAGGTTGTGTGTGTAGTGTTTGTTTTCAGTGTCACAAAAGAGTGGAGGACGTTATAAAGAGTATTATAAGATGCACGGGATCCTATACTTGACAAAATATATTAAGTAAATATTAGTATAGAAGATATTGTTTGATTTGTTCCGATAAATATTTTTAAAATATACTAATTTTAATAATAGATAATTAAAAATATTATTAATTAAAATTGTGTATTGAAAAATATGAACTGATCAACTATGCATTTATTTTGGGATAAAGGAAACAATATATATATTCTCTCTGGTTCTAAATATAAACAACGATAGATAACTAAAAATATTAAAGATCAAAGTTGTGCATTGACAAACTGAACTAATTGTGTCATTTATTTTGCGACAGAAGGAACACTATATATGTACTCTATATAAAAAAAATTAATTTTTAGATTCATTGAATGATTAATGGAACTGATCTATATTATGGAGGACCAATTATTTTGCTTATATTTAGAACCATAAAAAGTACAAGAGATTTTATATTTTTTTGAGAGAATATATAGCAACATGAAGTTTTTTGTGTTTGTATTTGCAAAACAATATATGAGATATATTTATAACACTTTAGGTAGAAGGAATGCCAAAAAATAAGTTCAAAACATAGTACTGAACAAAACACGAAAATAAGATCAATCCGTCTCAAGCCCTAAATTTAACAACTAGTAATTTAAATCAAAACAAAAACTTTTTTTTCCGAGCCTTCAACCACCACCAAACGTTGATTTTAATATTGCAAACAATCTTTCAGTAGACATTTCCTTACAATTAAAAACTCTACTATTACGCTCCTTCCAAACAGTCGTTAACCATATCGCTTGAAAACCCTTAGTAGATTTGCAAAAATCATGCGCCCCACAGAACTGAGATGTCAAAGCAATGTCAACATTATCAGGGAGAACACACGGAGCCCCTAATCATGATATAATATCATACTAGACCGTACCAAAAATAAAACATATCAAAGTGATGAACATCCTCCACTTCTATACAACCAGCCGAGCACAAAATAGAATCATTACGAAGGGACCCGCATATTGTGTCTAAAACTTTATATTCAAGTAATACTCCTATTTTAGTTTAGATTTTTTTACAATACTTTTTAGTTTTTTTTTTTGTGTGCCAAAAGAATTAAAAGAAAAACAAACAAAACCCCCCTAGGAAAAGGGACAACATTCAAGTCCACTAGCAAACAAAGGACACAAAATCATGAGCAAAATTGAAGATTCATCTATATTTGTCACATGAAGACCAAACTTAAGAAAATAACTAACCACTTGATTAACTTCAGAATAAACATGATGAATCTTATAATTGGTCAAAAGGTAATTAGATTCCAAAATACAAGAGACAATCATGTGACATGGATGTCTCAAACTACATCGATCCATAAGATATTAGAGAGAGGTGCCTATGTATTAGACAATATTATCACAACCTTCAAAAATAGATGACTAAATCATGCTCTTTTGAAATTGTCTGACCATAAATATGTCATAGTGATAGTACAAATACCAATATGAAAGGAGACACCACAAGCAACACAACCACCAAACCCAAACACGTCCCTACCACCATTAACCTTTACCGAATCCACTTTTAGACACCTCCAACAAAACCATCTTTCATTTGTTGTTGTACCAGGCTTCACATAACCAAGTTTTTTTTTTAAACTCTGGTCAGTTAAGACGAATATGGAACCGACTTAAAAGTTGATTTTAACCGATTTAAAATACATTTTTTATACTAATGTGAAAAAATAACTTAAGCAAAAATAAGGAATTAGAGAAAACCAACTCAGTTTGAGGTTGCTAAAGATTATGTAAGATCACCAATAAAATAACACTTCAAGGTACTACATCTTCTACCCCAATGAGATTGATAGATTAGTCTTCGGGCAATGGATTTGATCAATATATACCATAAACAGGAAGAGTTTTTTTTTTCTTTTCCAATAGCAAAATGATAAGCCATTAAAAATTTACACATCTAAAGTGGAAGGATCAGGTTCGAACTCTAATCATGACGTCTGACCTAACAATTTTGTAAATTTCTACCAGTTAAGGTAGGATTTGTGGATATGTTCCCGATTTAATTCCTTCCTCCCATATGTTTCAAAATTTTCAAATTAACCCCTATCATATCTTTTAAAATTGAAAATCGACCCTCATTTTTTTAAAATTGCAAATTATTCCTTATTTTTCAAATTTTAATTTTTGTCCAAGAACTTTTCAAATTTATAAATGAGGTCCAAAATGTTTACGGTGAAAATTTTCAATTACTCTATCCAAACACACATTTAACAATGATGGTAATTCAAATACAATCATTTGTATTGTTTGGAATTCTAAATCCTCTAAAATTTTAAATTACTTGGTCCAAACACACTCAATTATTTAGTTGTGTAAAGATGCGTAGCCGAATTCTAGTTTGTCTTTATTTCATTTAACTGCTAGCATTCATATACTGTGAGAAATCGACACACATGGATGAAAGATTAATCGAATTAATTTTAGTCATTGGACCCCACTAATGAGTCAAACTAATCTCCCACTTATGTCTATCTTTGTCATAAGTTAATGAACAATAAATAAAAGTAGATAAATAAAGCAAAATCAAACTCGTCAAATTATTTGATTTGTGTGGTTGATTTTAACTCAGCGTGGGTAATCCTTGAACAAAGGATATATAGCTTAAATTTTCTTAAAAGAAAAATTCAAATTTGGGAAGGAATAAATTTTCACTTTGTTATGGAGAAATTTATATCAATGTTTTTCACATGCATAAACGTTCATAAGTTTGATACACATGAAAATATAAATGCAAAATTTTAATGATTTTTTTTTTGACAATTTTTTTTAATGATTATTAAATCATAAAAAATTTAACATATGGAAGGATGCATTTCGTATATAATGAGAAAACTTTGCTTTACTGCTCTTATGTATGAAAAACTTTAATGGTTCTATGCACGTGATTTTCTTTTTAGGTACCACAACTTACAAGTTTAGAAAAATGCTAATATTACCGAATGCCTTTTACATTATAAGATCTATTGGTATATTTGATACATCTATCACAACTACGATGCTTTGTTTCCCTTGCAAGTAATATAGTTCAAGAACTAAAGTTACCAAAAGTTTGACTTTAATTGAATGTCTACATCAAATATATTCATTTCTAGCCTTTTTCAGTGTTACATTGTAAAAATGAAAGGAAAGTTATCATTTGTGAAGCCCCACTCATTTTTCAAGAGATACTTTTTCATATGTTTATGTTTTTGTTTTGTAATAATGCATTTTTTTTTAACAGCCAAGCAAAATTGAAACAAAGTACAAGTACTACCCAATTCACATGTCCGACAATTTGTTGGGCACACAAAATGAATGTAATTCATCCATTCTATTTAAATTTCCATCGAATACAAAATCGAATCATTTACAATTTACTTAAGAGATCCAAATTTTTACCGTTTCTGATTAATTTATTGTTGACGATCCTTTTAATATAATATTTATTGTAAATATAGTTTTATCATTTTAATGTATGTTATGATAATTTTTTGAAAGAAATTTATATTTAAAGACAACAGTAGTATACTATGCATGTCGAACATATGCTATGCTATTACTTAATTTCTTTTTTATCAGCAAAATAGAATAAATGAATTACATTGTACCAAAAAAAAGAAAAGAATAAATGAATTACAAAGATACTGCAACCCGTATATAAAATGCTAATATGTTTTATGAGCATTATCGATGGTTGTTTTCCAGCAATCAAAAAATACATATACTACTAAAAACTTGTTGCTTACAAGTGATCAATTTAATTGCTAAAAAAAAGTGATCAATTTAATGATGGTGTTATTTCAATCGTCATAGCAAATGATTTAGCGACCCAATTTTGAAATAGGTTGCTAAGATGATAAATTAGTTATAGCGACCATTTAAAAAATGGCAAAGGCTAGCATCGGAAAGAGACCTAGGTCTCCCACCATGGGAAACAACTTTTAACCCTTAGATCATGAAAGTCTACCATAAGTCATAATAAAGTATCCACACCATATTTTATCTTCTTTCACTAAAATATTTTTTATTTTTTTGCTTATAAAAAAAATTAAAATCATCTTTAATTTTTATATGCCATTTTTCAATGTAATTAATATATATTTTACGTTAAAGTGTACATGTACCAAATCCCGTACCAAATGACAATTTTTTTTAAATGTAATATATAAATTTTGAGTAAAAGTGTACATATACAATAACAAAGGTGGAAAAAAAAATCTGAAAATTGAACGTAGAAATAGAGAAGGTCGAGAGATGAAACACAAATAAGATAAAGTCTAATTGTACTAAATATCTCATTTTATTAAATTTAATATATCTTTTTTTATACTATTATTAAATTTATTTTTATTGTACATGTAAACTTTAACGTAAAATATATATTACATTAAAAAAATTGACATATAAAAATTAATTTAATAATAATATATGAATTAAATATAATTTTGGTGAATGAGGATAAAATATGGTGTGGACACTTTATTATTACTTATGGTAGACCTTCATAATCTAAGGGTGAAAAGTTGTTTTCCATGGTGGGAGACCTAGGTCTCTTTCCCATGCTAGCCTTCGCCTTAAAAAATATGGTCAAATCACTAGTTGTTACTCCCTCCATCCCATTTTCATTGCCACATTTGACCATTTCACACATATTAAGAAAAGTGCATAAATGAATGATAGATAATATTAAAAAAAGTGCAAATGTGGCAATGAAAATGGGACGGAGGGAGTACTCGTTAATGTTAGCTACTTTTAATCACTATCACTAATTGAAGGATTATATTAAACAATTATATTAAACAATGTCCCGTGCAATGGTTAAAAAAATAGAAACAAAAGTAAAATTTTGAAGTAAAAAATATTCTTTTTAAAAATTTTAAAGCGTTAAATACATTACTTTCAAGATTATATTACTATATTTATTTTCTTAACAATTGTTCTGGCTGTACTGTTTAACATTTCCCTTAATTGAATTAAGAAATTTTCGTCCTCGTGAACTTAGCTCAATTGGTAAGGATATTACATTATATATGCAGGGGTCGAATTTCAAACTCCGAACATCTCACTTATCCACCTTTAAGGTGGAATTTCTAGCCACTAGGCTAATTCCCCAAAAAAAATTAATGGATTATTTTCATATTTCCCCTATGTCAATGTGCATAATGAATAACTAATGATTTAACACTTGGAAGATTATAGATGAAGCTCGATTGAGAAAAGAAAAGAAAAAGTGCTTTATGATGATGGTCGCTTTCTGCTTTGGCTTGGAGTAACGGGCAAAAATATAAAAGTCATATAGGACCAATTCTTCCACGTAGATTGGTGACTTAGGATTCTCTTATTTGTTACAGAAACAAAAACAGAAAGAAAAATTCAGATTCGATGAGCTTCTAAATCATGAGTGGATGTTCATCATATAGAAGTGGAATTTGATTAATTAATTGTTGTTGTTTTTTTAATAATAAATATATTATATATTAATATAAAAATAAAATTAAAATTAAAATTGTGCATTTTATAAAATAGATTAACTAATATTTCATTTAAGCCTATTATTTTTACTTATAAATAATTATATATCTATAACAATTTGGTGCAGCCCAATTTTGACATATAGCTAACTATCCCCTAATTTAAAAGAAAAATGGTATTGGAACACACATTCATACATGAAATACAAACACACTATATTATAAAAAATAAAAAAAATACCAACACACTATCCACAGTATAAATATGAAACAGTGCAAAAAAAAATTGTCAAATAATTTCTTTTTTATAAGAAAAAAATTAATATAAAGAAGAACTTTTATAACACAAAAAATGAGTTGCATCCGGGTTAACTAATTTTACTACTTCATCGACATAAAAGTGTATGTTATTAGCTACTTTTTTTTTTTAAATAAAGGAGAAAAAGGCAAGGCGGCTAACCTCTAGAAATATAATAAAAAAGAAAGAAAGATACATGGGGAGGGAATAAACAAACCTTCCCCAAGGTTAAAAGAAACGAAATTTAGACAGACCAAACCTGTTACTAACAAGGTCGCTCCTAAAACAATCGGGCAACTATAAACCGTAAGTTATTAGTAATGACAAGACCTAATATTAACTACTTCTTTGACATATGTCTCATTAACAATTTAACTATGTACTTCATTTGATAAAGTATATATTAATATTGGTTAATAGCACAACTTAATTTTTATATTACAAAAATTCTTCTCTATATGAAAAGAAAATAAATAATATTTTTGTAAAAAATAAAATAAGTTGACAAGAAAAATATGTGTGCATTTAGCATAGTTGAATTGAAAAGACAAGTATTCAATAATTTACATTTCTAGGAGAAAATTAACTCTACTTAATCAAAAGAAACACTAGATTAGAATATTGTACATAATTTTACATCGATCACTCATGGGTTATCCACATGAACCTTTCTTTTCTTCTTGAGACCAAAAGGAGTAACCTCACTATCACATACATTGGAACCATGCCAAACAAGCCTAGGCAAATATCGCCGAAAATAGAAATTATTGGAGCTAAGGTGAGATCCCTCAAGCACCTGAATTTGCGCATATCCCGGCCGCCAATCATCATTGCCGGTTAACTTGAAGTACAAGTAACAGATGGGGGACTCAACGCACGGTGCCGTGACCGTAAATTGATCGACCGTGCAAGCTTGAAATGGTTTTCTTGGTATGTCATCAAGAACCTCAGGCTCCAATGGATCAACTTGTTTTAGATGCTTGGAATTTAGGTGTCTAACCAATATTTCACTTGAGTTTGTGTCTCCAAATCTTAGATTCACACGATTTGAGGTTTCAGCTCCCCATGTGCATGTGGTTTCTATCGTGATGACATAGGTGCAAGTTTTCTGTTAAATTATGTTCAATATTGTGAAAGTTTGTTAGTGGAATTATTTTACATGACTCAAGAAAAGAAGAAAAAATAAATGACCCATAAGACTTCGCTCAAGGCAACGTTGAAATTGTTATGGTGGACCTTCATCCACAATAATTAATAGTAAAAAAAATAAAATCTGTTGTTATAGTACACCACACAATAATTTGTCATATAAACAAATTATTTTATTTTTTTGACAAAACTTAATTATATTAGAACTATACAAAACTTAATTTTTAATCACCTACATATTTTCTTTTAAACAAAAATCACCTACATATTTTCACCCATGTATAATTTTTTTTTAGTATTGACTGTCATATTTCTAGGAGAAGAGGTCCCTAGTAAGTTAGAGTTCAACTGCAAGATAAATAAAATTTGATAAAAAATTATTTTTATCAAAAATTGAATTCCAGTTCTCCCAAACGATTGTTACCTTTTGAGGCGCTCCTAGACTCTCACATCCAGCAACAAAAATATGTAAAAGCACACAACAAAAGACGAAATGTCCTGTTTTGTTCTTCAGCAGCTCCATTTTGTTATCTTTCAAACACAAATATATGATTATCCTTACTTATATTATATAGATAAACATTCTGACTATTCATTCTTAACTTGACTCACTCGTAAAGTGCATATTCCTATTTTTTTTTATATCGACTCTCTTATATTCCAAAAAAAATAAATTAAAATATATTTAATGTTTTAGCTCGATTATATGTTCTTTTTTATTAACATAATTTTCCCTAAAAGTTTAACGTTGTTGTATATCTAACACAGTAATTAAAACCTAGAACTTTAATTAAGTTAGGAGAGACATACATCATCTCATCTAAAGTTAATTAAAGAAATTCCTCTAATTAACATATTTTTTATTGAAAAGAAGTTCCTTTAATTTCACTTATTCTTCTTCAACTTACAAGAACTTATTTTTTTCTTGATTATAAGGGAAAGCATCTGGCTAATCCTAATCCATTGTCGTGAATCGTGATTAAAGGTTAATTAAAGCTAGATTCCATTGCTTTTGATAAAACCAAACTTATAACATTTCATTTTCAATAACATGAAGATAAGTTATGTTTATAGATGCTTTTGCAAGAATATGAGTTGATATATTTGTTTTGCTATTAGTGAACTTTACGAAAGAGTTTGACAAACAAGGTAGAAGAAGCATCTTGCAATGGCTGCTTAAAGACACCAAAAACAGAGCTATTTGTCATAACCCAATTCTAGGATTATTGGTCACAAGATCAAATATAGATCTTTTAGACACATTTCATAAAATATTAATTTTATATTTTATTCTTTTAATTATTTTAAAATTAATCAAAAAGTTAATTCTATATTTTGCTATTTTTAAGAGTCTCTTTTGAAAGATGCATTTTAGAACTTATGGATTATAAGCTCATATGATTAAAAGGATTTGTTTATAGCTTATTACCTTGAAACTTGTCGTTTTATAGCTTATTAGATTGGAACTTATCGCTTTATTTTATTTTTTAATAATATGTTAGTTCAACAGATAATATTATTAAACACTGCAAATTTAATAAAATAGATTATTTATTATAAGTTGTAAGTTAACTTATAAATTCATTCGCTATAAATTAACTTTTCAAATATTTATGAACTATTTGAACTATTTTGTCAAAAAAAAATATATATTTATGAACTATTTTTTATCAAACACAACCTTAAAAGACCTTCTAAAATTTGTGAACAGTGCGATTATGAAAACTAAATGATAATTGAAACATTGAATTTTATTTAGTCATATAGTTTAGTTTAGTGGTTAAAACTTTACACCTTCAATGAATAAGTGGATATCTCAAATTTGGTAAGAAAAATTCTCTTCCCCTCGCTACATATATTTTTTCCCCTCCAATAATCCAATTTTGGATTAGTTTAAATTTCAAAAAAAATTCGAAAAATACATTTCAAAATTTATATTCAAAGAAACAAAAAATCGAAAAACGCATTCCGTAGTTTTTATATAGAGACAAAAATGAAAATTCAGGCGGAAAAAGATATGTGTATGTAGGGGAAAAAAGGTAATGGGTCATTGTCAAGTTGAGCCCATTTTTAAAAGTTGTAGGACGTAAGCCCAGTGCTATAAACCTATTGGACCTATGGAACAAAGCAAAATGATTGCCGTTATAATTTATTAATTATATATATTTACATATTCTGATTAGTATATTTTATTTTATAATAAAAAAAGACTGAACATACTAATTTAAAAGACATGAATGAATGGTCCCATAAGTCCTAGCTCAACTGGCAAAAATGCCGAAATTGTTAGGCCGGACGTTGTGACCCGGGTTCGAACCCGGAATCTCACAATTATTTGTGAGTTTCATTTCAGTGGATTACCATTTCTTTTAAGACAAAAAAAAAAAAAGACATGAATGAATGTTTTCTATAAATTATGAGTTTTTTGAACAAAATGTTACTATTCTTTTAAGAAATTTTTTATTTTAAGTAATTATTATTATTTCATTAAAAGGATTAACAAAATGTGACTTTTTTTTTTTATTTGAGGCAAAAATGTGATATTTTCTTAATCCTTAAGTTATTGCGACACAATCAGTCAAAAAATATTAATTATTGTGATACAAATTGTACAACTTGATAATTAAAAAATGAGCGATTCTTCTATGAGCACAAACATAAATAATATTTGTTAGACATACTCACAATAAAAATAAAATTGTTAAAGTGATTTGATGTGACAATTTTATTTTTTATTTAATTTTTTTGATTTGTGTGTGCACCTAAATTTGGTAGCCAAATGCTTGTGCCTAAACAAGTGTTTCTCTAACCTTCAATCCTAATTCTACCCAAGTCTCGAATCTCTTCTCGTGACCAAGAGACTCAATTTGATCTAGTCTACCTGAGGTGAAGTGAATAACCTTTTGGCCAACCCTAAAATTATACAAAGAGACAACCCCTCTTGTTTCCCACTAACTCTTTTTTTTTTCATGAATAATCAACCTCTATTTATAGAAAAATATATATCTAAATAACAGAAACAAATCTGCTTTAAAATAAAACTGAATCCAAGTCAGATATCCTCCAAAAACTATTTTTTTTTCAAAAAATCAGCAAACACACGTGCGTTTTCGCCCCTCGCACAAGTCTTTTCGCCACACGCGAAAAGACAAAAACAAACACTTTCCTAGGCTTGATTTTCACCCCTTGTGCCGCACGAGAAAACGACAAACAATATGTACCCAGGATTAATGTTTTGACTTCCGTAACTAAAAATTCAAGGCATACTCAACAATTCTCGACCTTGCCTTTAAATCGATGGTGATGTCAACTTCCCATCAACCACCGTGCTGCTCTCTCTCAATCTTGAACTTCTATTCAAGATAACCGGCCAAGTCCAAGTTCCACTTGAACCTTGACCTTAGCACCAACTTCTACTTGCTTCTGACAACCATTGCTAGACTCACAAGCTCTCTGGTTTTAATAACCCTCTTGCTAGTTCAATTCCAACCCCTCTGAAACAAACCTACCTTAGACCACTGTTAGTTTCCAACAATTCCAGTCTAGCTAGTTCCATCACCTAGTAAACCTCCTTTTACTAGTCCAACTAAACCATGTCACTAACAAGCGTCAACCCGAAATCCCATAACTCAACACCGTCATGAGAATCACCAGAGTACTGAGTACATAGCCCAACTCCCATATGGTTCCCAACTTGACATCACTAGTGCCTCCGCATTCTCATAACCCTCATTGGATGAGCCTTCCCCAACATGCATAGAATCCTCATTGTCCTTGTCCTGCAACTCCAGACAATCCCTCTTGAAGTGACATTTCTTCTGACAATGGAAATAGCTCCACTTGCCATCCCCCTTTGACTTAGCCCTCTTACCTCTACCTCCATATTTTTCACTTGAAACATTTAAGAAATCCACACCGTTCTCCACCTTCAAGTCTTTAAACTTAGCCAGTTCTTTATTCCTCAAGGCCGCATGAATTTCCTCCAAGGTAACGGTGCCTTCCTTGCCATAGAGCAAGGCTTTCTCTCCATCTTCTAGGTTCACATCAATATTTTCCAAATCATCAATGATTTTGTTGAATTTCGTCAGTTGCTCCGTTATGGATTTCGTTTCCACCATTCGGTAAAATTAGAGTTGTTGTTTCAGACATTGCCTATGTGCCAACGACTTGGTCTTGTACAATGAATCAAGCTTGTTCCACATAGCCACAACAGTGGACTCCCTTGCTACTTCTCTCACCTTGTCTACGAGGCACAAGATAACGGCACTGACTGCCTTATCATTCATCTCTCAGTCTTCTCTCCAGGTATCAATGCACTGGCATCTGTGCTTCTCCCTTCAGCACTTCAACACACTTGTTTTGGTTTAAAACAACCCTCATCTTTACCTTCCATAACCTGAAGTCGTTACTATCGATAAACTTTTCAATATCACAGTTCGAACCCATGGTACTTAATTTTGATTCGTTCCTTTGCCCCACGGTGGGCACAAATTGTTGTGTATTCGCTTAAAAATCACACCAATGAAAACTTGATGTGTGGAACAAATAGAATCAAGCAACCAAATTAAAGTTGATAGAGATGATGATAATAAAAGTAACCCAAACCAACGCGAATGAGAAAGATAAAAGAGCAAGAAGAACACAATAATTTGTTTATCCAGTTGATTTATTTTTAGTTTTAATCCGTGTAAGCTTTTCATTTAGTCCATGCTATTTAAAAATTGATGGTTGTAATCTTTGATAACTTATGTGGCCCAATATAATTATGACACATGGCGTCACATGGTTTAATAAGGTGACTTCAAAGACTAAAAACAATTATTTTTTAACTTATGGATAAAAATTATAGGGACTAATAAAATCAATAAACAATATAATCGTAGGACTAATATAATATCTAAACCATAATTTTTTTAATAAAAGTGATTGTTATGGGGCCACAATAATAAGACATGTGTTTAATAAATAATAATTTGTTTTTTTTCCAATATACCGGGAACAATTTATTTTCTTTGAATGAAGATGTAACCAATCACCTAACTATAACACCATATCTAAGCAAACTAACTAGTACACATGACTACTTACCCATGTAAAATCTATATCATCATGTCTTGTTTTCTCTTTTGACACAATCATTTTGTCTAGCTAGTTGAATATTTCATGCAAGCTAATAAAAAAAATATGGTACAAACATATATTTACACAATTTTTTTTTAATAAAAGTCCCTTTCTTACTTTGGCAAGAAAACAAGGACATTGGTTGAGAGAGCTACATTTGACCAATATGATCTACTCAATCATCACTAGAGTTCCAATTAGATTCAATCAAGTATGTCAAACACACAATGAAAGAGATTTGTAGCTATAATAATTACCACAATAATAAATAAATAAAATGGTTAAGGAATTTTGACTTGCTCAAGAAGGAGATAAAATGAAATGAAATTGGATGTCTTTGACACCACTCTAAAGTTGTTCTAACTACTATTTTACAGTTCAATGACAACAATGTTAAGTTCATCTTGTGTTTGAATATTGTATTATAATATTTTTCACTCACCTAATCGTACAACTATAGGTCCTTTCACTCTTCTATATATATAGACCAATATTTTTTTCAATATTGCATCAACTAAGTTTTAAACTCAAAGTTTCAAAGTAAAAAAAAAATCCAATATCAAAATGGGTGTTTCCCTTTTTTCATCACTTAAAATCCAAGTGTTATTTTTGTCGTTGATTAATTTTGGTATATTTGAGGTTGCATTGGCTAGCACTACAAGACACTACCATTTTGATGTATAATTCTTTAAAAACATCTTTTACTATTTTCTTACAATTTCCTTTGTGTTTTGATTTTACTTCTATGTTTTGTTCTGCATGTAACAAAATTGAGGTTATATATAATGCAGATAAGATATGAAAATGTGACAAGATTGTGTCACAAAAAGAGTATGGTGACGGTGAATGGCCAGTTTCCAGGGCCTCGCATTATCGCTAGAGAAGGCGATCGTGTTATCATCAAAGTTGTTAACCATGTACAGAACAACATCTCCATTCATTGGTAAACAATTTTGTGAAATGTAGTATAAAATTTTGCTACTTGCTTCGATCATAATATTTGGTCCTTTAAATTTTTTTATTTTGTCCTTAAAATTTCAGTTGTTCAAAAAATCGAGGTGTAATAATAATTAAACCATATTTTTCCCATATACCTTTATAAAACCCAAAATATTTTTTAAAATAAATTTATGTTTTGTACCAAAAATAATAGAAGTTTATTAAGTGAATAAATATTATGACTGTGAATAAAAAAACAATAAACAAGGGTAATTACTTTAAGTTTATTTAAATTGACCGGTTCTAATCTTTGTATTCAAATCGAAAAGAACCAAAGATACTAACTAGTAACTAAAACAACTAACTATATCTCAATAGATACAAGACGGAAAAGTATAAATAAATTGCTAATTATTATGACTTATCTTTAAGCATAATTAATCTAAATTAAAAACTTTGCTAATTTTGAAATAGGCATGGCATTAGACAACTTCAATCAGGATGGGCAGATGGACCAGCATATATCACACAATGCCCTATTCAAACAGGTCAAAGCTATGTTTACAATTACACAATTAAAGGCCAAAGAGGCACACTCTTTTATCATGCTCACGTATCTTGGTTAAGATCAACACTCTATGGTCCTCTCATTATTCTTCCTAAGAAAAATGTTCAATATCCTTTTGAAAAACCTCACAAAGAAGTTCCTATCATATTTGGTAATGAAATTGCTAAACTAGTTAACATTGGATCTTACTTACCTTAATTACTTTGCATAAGTTAATTAGAATTTAATTTTTGTTTTAGGTGAATGGTTTAATGCTGATCCTGAGGCAATCATTGCACAAGCCCTACAAACTGGTGGTGGACCAAATGTTTCTGATGCTTATACAATTAATGGACTTCCAGGACCATTATATAATTGCTCTGCTAAAGGTATATATTAAGTGCTAATCAACACATATTTTAGGAATAAAAATATGTGGACCTCTATAAATAATTACTACATTAAAATAATCACTTTTAAAGATTTAAATCAAGGCGGTCCAAGGGTAAGATTACTAAAACCTTTCGCTTTAGGCCTCCAACAAAATGCCCCACATACATGCATAAAAGTCTCATACATTAAAATTTGTTTTAGGCCGACCCTGTTTAAATTATTGGGCCGATCTTGTTTAATACATTTACTTAAAATGAGAAGTTGATTTGAGTGGCTTATCTTGAAAATCATTTTCAAAAAATAAGTTTTTTGAGAAAATAATGATTTTTATTATTGTAAATAAATACAAAATAACTTCTACTTTTTTAAAAAAATCTCGCAAAAGTTATTTCTGAATTATTGAATATCAAAAATATAATTTTGTACTCATTTGTAACAAACAGACCTATATGAAAACAACTTACGACATATGAAAACCATATGACTTTATTTTTTTTTCTTTTGCTATACAAATAACTTATACATAAGCACTTATATAATAAACACTTAATTAAACTATACATATCAAAACAGAAGCTAATTTTTAAAATGTAATTCTCTACAGATACATTCAAGCTCAAAGTAAAGCCAGGAAAGACATACCTTCTACGTTTGATCAATGCTGCACTCAATGATGAATTATTCTTCAGCATTGCAAATCACACTCTCACAGTTGTTGAAGCAGATGCAGTTTATGTTAAGCCTTTCATCACAAACACAATTCTCATTGCTCCTGGCCAAACAACAAATGTTCTTCTCAAAACAAAACCACATTTTCCAAATGCAACATTCTTAATGTTAGCTAGACCATATGCTACTGGTCAAGGAACTTTTGATAACACAACAGTTGCTGGAATCATAGAATATGAAAATCCCTTTCATAATCATAATTCAGCTTTTTTAAAAAAGCTTCCACTTTTTAAACCAACTCTTCCTTCACTTAATGATACTTCTTTTGCTACAAATTTTAGTAACAAACTTCATAGCTTAGCAAATGCTCAATTTCCAGCTAATGTTCCACAAAAAGTTGATAAGCACTTTTTTTTCACAGTAGGGTTAGGTACTAATCCTTGTCCAAATAATCAAACTTGTCAAGGACCTAATGGAACAATGTTTGCAGCATCAGTTAACAATGTTTCTTTCATAATGCCAAACACAGCTTTACTTCAAACTCATTTCTTAGGACAAAACAATGGTGTTTATACTACTGATTTTCCTAGTAGTCCTTTGAATCCATTCAATTATACCGGCACGCCGCCGAATAATACTCTGGTAGGGAATGGAACAAAGGTTGTGGTTCTTCCTTTTAATACAAGTGTGGAACTTGTGTTGCAAGATACTAGTATTCTTGGTGTTGAAAGTCATCCTTTTCATTTGCATGGTTTTAATTTCTTTGTTGTTGGACAAGGTTTTGGTAACTTTGATTCAAATAAGGATCCAAAAAAGTTTAATCTTGTTGATCCTGTTGAAAGGAATACAATTGGTGTTCCATCTGGTGGTTGGGTTGCTATCAGATTCCTAGCAGATAATCCTGGTTAGTTTATAACTTATTCATATTACTATTGAAATTTACATTCATGTTCAACAATGTTTTCCATCAAACAAATGATTGAGCTTAATTAATGATCAATGAGTTTTAGTTAAGTATCAATCGGTTGGAAGCCCGCACTTGAGTGACACAATTCTTAGTTAGACATTACTTATCTCCTGACCAAACTCAGGATTGTTAGGCCCTCCTGTTTTCGAGGAAAAGAGGCTCTGATAATCCGGAGTTTGACTGAAATGTAAGTAAAATCTCGTCAAGGATTGTTCCAGTCAGAATCGAACTCCAACTCTAGTTCTCTCTAAATATTCTTAACTAAAACTCATTAACCACTTTTAGCCATTTCATTTTTTCTATCATTTAAAAGGGTACAATTAAAATTAATTTAGTAATAATTTTTAATTGTGTGTTTAGGGGTATGGTTTATGCATTGTCACTTGGAAATCCACACAAGTTGGGGTCTTAAGATGGCATGGATTGTTTTGGATGGAAAGCTACCAAATCAGAAAGTGCTTCCACCTCCAGCTGATCTTCCCAAATGTTAACATCAATTTCATTTTCATTTTGGCTTTAATTTGTTTTAATATTTTCTCCCTTTTTGGAATCCATTGTGGAGATGTATTTTTCACTAGTTACTTTATTTTTAAATTGGGAGTTAAGGCTACTTGAGGCAAAGGGTGAACCTTTTTCTTTCTTCGTTTTTCTTTTTTTTTTTGGGATGGGGAATTTATTTAAAATTATGCCTTCTCGCCATTGAAATTGTAATTCATTTATTTGAGTGAATATGTTTTATTGAAATTTTATTAGGCAAATGCTAAGGAGTGCTCCCGGGCACTATTTAAGACCATAAATAGTAAGTTTTTTATAAATTTTTTATGGAAATGCGTAAAGTAAATGCATTGGATATCGTAGTGTTTAACTTTTTGAATAAAAAGTTTCTTTATATGAAATACTTCAAGAATATCTCGGGGACACTCGTTAGCCAAACCCATTTTATTATTATTGTTATACTTTTTCGTCTCATATATATTATCTTAACTTGAAGTGATTCTATTCGAAGTGTGTCAAAAACACCGAATATCGATAACTTTTGTCATGACCAATTATCAAGAACCATTTTCAAGGCATTAACAAGTTACTAATCATTAGTGTAACAATTACTAATCATTACTTTTGATATAGGCGGATACTTTTTGCAGTTTCCCTTAATGATCTCATAATTGGTCGTTTAATTTTCTTAAGACTGAGATCTTTTGGCCTTCATGTGATGGAAATAAACTTCGTGAGGGGTTGTTTCCTTCGGATATTGGGAGATCGAAGTTGGGGGTGAAATTGCTCGGAGGGGCTGTTAGTCGAGATAAATGTTTTATCGAGGGGGTGACCATGAAGAGAGCTTTCAGGGCTGTTGAAGTGATGCATCTTCTTCCTCGGTTAAGGGAACCACAGAGTGAGCTTCTTTTACTTTGCTCATGCATGGGTATTGCAAAACTGTTTTTTGGCCTAAGGACGTGTCAACCAGTTTACATGAAAGATGCAACTATTTTGTTTGATAAAGAGTTGCGTGGTGCGATTGAAGACATTGTGGTTGGTGGAGGTCCTTTCTCTAGGAATTTTAAATGGAGGATAGCTTCCTTACCTATTAAGGTTGGGGGGATTGGGGTTGTACTCAGCAGTAGAGGCAAACTCGTATGCTTTTGTGGCTTCTAGAGCTCAGTCTTGGGTGTTGCAAGAACATATATTGAGCCATAGTGGAGTATGTGACATGAACTCTGATTTTTACAATGCTTTGGATGGTCTCCGTGATATGATTTCATCTTTTGACTTTAGCAGTTTCACTAGCAAGGACATCGTCCCACCTAAAGCCCAACATGTTTTGGCGAGTGCCCTGTTTAGTAAAATTGTTAAGGACATGGAAGTTAACTTTCAATTGACTATCAGACAGAAAGCAGTTTTTGGATGCTTACAGGCGACTCATGCTCAAGATTTTCTGCTAGCTATTCCAATTAACGAATTAGGCCAACATATGTCCCCGGTAGAGTATCGCACTATCCTCAAATATCGTCTGATGATTCCTTTATTTCCTATTGATGAGGTATGCCCTGTTTTTCGTAAGGCATGTCTGGATAGATTTGGGGAGCATGCAGTTCATTGTCGAGAACTTCCAAGCTTCAAATACAGACATGACTTTGTTCCGGATGTCCTTTTTGATGTTTTTAAGTGTAGGAATATCTGTGAAAAAAAGAGGCACTTGTGAACTTCTTGACCGATCCACTAGAGGGAAGATCTACATTGAGGCCAGCCGATGTGGTGTACGGTTGAGTAGGAGGAAAACATGCATGTGTTGACTTGACTGGAGTTTTCCCACTTGTGGGATTGTCGAATGGAGATTTTATTGTTGGACAAGCGGCCCTCAAAGTTGCTTCAAACAAAGTGGCTAAACATGAGAAAGCATGTTCTGACAATCAACATGAATTTATACCATTTGCATTTGACACGTTTGGTTTCCTAGCAACAGATGCTGTGAATATTTTGCAAAGAATTCAAAGAGTCATGCATAACAATGTAGTGTCTCCTAGGTCTGTAGATGTAGTATTTAAGAGAATTGGTTTTGCAATTCAAAAAAGGTTAGCGGCGCAGCTTGTTGTCCGTTTGCCTTCTATCCAAGTGTAATTATCTTTTATATATATATATATATATAAAGAAGGAAAAGATGCCTTGATTTAAAAAAAATATATTCTTCAGAAAATACTCCTTTAGAGGATACTAGTAGTTGAGAAAACTAAAGTTTATTAGGTAGTATTAGGATATGAACTTTGATGTGTCATTCCGTTTTAATGGAAGAATTAATTCTCTCAAATTAGTGTTAGTGTTTTTTTTGCCATTATCACTTCTTTGTTTCGACTAAAATTAAATGAGTTTGGGTTCCCCCATTTGTTATTCCTCCATTTGTCTTCCATTTAGAGAGAGATAGACACAAATAAAACTAGTGGGACCCATTAAAAGTTGATCCCACTCATTAGTAGGTTCCACTACTTTTTATTTGTGTCTATCTCTCTAAATGGAAGACAAATGCATGGGATAACAAATGGAGGGAATCCAAACTCAAAATAAATAGGGTCGTGTTAACATGTGCCCTAAGGGCACATGATAAGTTATCTAAAAGTAGAAATTTTGCATTTAATGATACAAAACATTTAATGAAAAAATCCAATCAAATCCATCAATTAGAGATAAAATCCAATTCAATCAATCCATTATCATCTTTTTAATGGATGGATATCCAATCAATCCAAGAAAATTAATTTAAATATTATTTTTTAATTTCATAAAAAACTAATAATTTATTAATTGATTATTAAAACAGATTTATTTATTATTATAAAAATATAATTTTTCTTTTTTGTATGAACTGATATGTAATGAAACCCAAATTCATTTCTTCCCTAAGCCCAAACTATTCCTTTGCTAAGCCCAAACATATTTTTCATTTTTTTTTTAATTAAGCCCAAACAGAATTTAATAATAATATTTAATAAATAATTTAATCTATACTATATATAAAAATGATACAAAAAATTTTGGTGTGGAATTTTCATAATACCAATAATACCCTTGAAATTTTTTTTAGCAACAAAAATCTTTTATTAACAAACTCACCATAGGGGCATGTCTTTATTATTTTTTTTGAACATAAGTTAGACACAGGCAGGCGTGGAACGCGCCTGTCTGGCCCGCTAGTAATGAATAAAGTAGGTGGTGGTGGTTGACCGGTCAACAACACAGTCAACGCTGGACCCCCGATGAGCCACGGGCGGCGGACGACGGTCCACGGTGGTGGAACTCAGATTTTCCGGTAGTCCGGCGGCGGTGGGTGGCGGTGGTTCGGCGCCGGCGCGGTGGTCGGTGGATCTCCTGCGGCCGACCACCCCTCTTTTTTTATTTAATTTAATAATAAATATATTATAATATTTAAATTATTATTTTATTTTAAAATTTAGAAAAAACAGTTTTTTATTTTAAAAATTCTGTTTTTTAATTTAAAAAATTCTGTCTTTTATTTTTTTTTATGAAAAAATCTAATTTTTTAATATTAATTTAAAAACTGAATATTCTTGAAAAAAAAACTGGATTTTTAAAAAGAAAAATTTCCTTTCCTTTTTAATGTTTCTTTAAGCTACTTTTATTTTTCTCCAGTTTTTATTAAATTATTAATTTAAGAATCAGTTTATTTTTTAGTGTTACAGTGGTTTTGTTTCCAACTTTTTTATACTTTTTGACAATAAATTATTTATGTTTTATTTTTATAGAAAGTTATTGTACTATAAAAAAAACTATTCACATAAATAAATAAACGCTAAATTATAGTTAATTGGTTTAACAAAAATTGGTAACAATCCATTTCTAAAAATTATTAATAATTAGTTTAAGTTTTTATATTTTAATGGTTGATTTTGGAATTGTTTGTTTGTTTTATTTATTTATTTATAAAAGTAGTTATCCATTGGATTTAAAATTAATAATAGTGAATAATCCATTAGATTTTGAAATTAAGGTGGATGGATTGAATCCAATCCATTAACAATTTTTTTTACTCATGGATGGATTGAATGGATCGATTAGTGAATGAGTTGTATGGATAATGGATAAATTGATATTTTTGACACCCCTACTTTAAAACACGTTTAAGGTAAATACTGGACATAATATAAAACATAACCATATATAGAAAAAAAATTAAGGTATTGAATAAATTTTCCTGTATCTTGTATGATATTTGGTGGACAAAATATTATTTTGGCATTTCAGACAACTTCTGCAAAAGAAAAAAAATGGTTTAATTACAATTTTCTTGTTAGATTTACTAAGGTAAATTGCTATAAGTATCCACTTATATTTCCTTGAGTGTTTGTAAGTGTTTTGATTCTGAAATGGGCTAAGATCAGTTAGCAACTGAGTCGAGCTCCGAACTTCAAAATGGACGATAGAATTAGCTCATTGCCGGACGATATCCTCAGTCACATTCTCTCTTTTCTTCCCACAGAAGATGCTTATGCAACTAGTCTTCTTTCAAAAAGATGGATTCCACTCTGTCTCTTAGTTCAAAATCTTGACATTGATGATCAACGCTTTCTTACAACCGGCAAATCCCTTTCCGCCTTCAAGCAAATGATTCATGCAACCCTTTTTGCTCAAACTACTGAACACAAATTCATTCAAAAGATTCGTATCAAATGTGACTATGTTTACTCTCGCGGGTCGTTGTATTCTCTTTTAAAGAAGTCTTTAACTGCTGCAGCAGAACATGGAATGAAACATCTAGATCTCTCTTTGATGAAGTGTAATCCATGTTTCATTTTCAGCTTCAGAACTCTAGTTGTTCTTAAGTTGAAAGATCTATCTATTCAACATTTTTATAATGCTGTTGAACTTGCCTCACTCAAAATCCTACATGTGATCAATGTTTATTTCATGAGCTGTGAGTATCTTGCTAAACTTCTTAATGGATGTCCAATTCTCGAGGATTTTGAAATTATAGATTTGATTTCAAATTGTTGGATATGTAATCACGAGTTTAAGAAATTGTCTATTATTTTACCTGCATCGTCACTGACGCTCTACACTCCCCCTTCTATAGGTGAAGATCCTTTTGACAAGCTTGAAATTCTGAATGAATTGCTCTCGAGCATGGAAATCCCTCCAACATTCAAACTTATTTTTATTTGATTGGTTTAATTACTACCTGCAAATTTTCCAAGTTGATTGTGTTTGTCTTTTGTTTTTTTATGTAATGCAACATGAAAATTGATAACAGTTTCTTGTTCTGAAGTTCCTTTTGTTCATTTCTTCTATCTTTTGTTCCTAATTGACAATATCAATGTATCATTAGTCTTCAAGAGTAGTACTGTTGGTATATTATTGTTTGAACCTACACTTCCTTCACTTATTGACACTTCTTTTGCAACAGAATGTTGATAAACCCTTTTTTCTTCACAGTATCCTTGTCCAAAGAATCAAACTTGTCAAGGACCTAATGGAACAATGTTTGCAGCATCAGCTAACAATGTTTCTTTCATAATGCCAAACACAACATTACTTCAAACTCATTTCTTTGGACAAAACAATGGTGTTTACACAACTAATTTTCCAACTAGTCCTTTGAATCCATTCAATTACACCGGCACACAGCCGAATAATACTATGGTATAGGGAATGGTGCAAAGGTTGTGGTTATTCCTTTTAATACAAGTGTGGAACTTGTGTTGCAAGATACTAGTATTCTTGGTGTTGAATGTCATCCTCTTCATTTGCATGGTTTTAATTTCTTTGTTGTTGGACAAGGTTTTGGTAACTTTGATTCAAATAAGGATCCAAAAAAGTTTAATCTTGTTGATCCTGTTGAAAGGAATACAATTGGTGTTCCATCTGGTGGTTGGGTTGCTATCAGATTCCTAGCAGATAATCCTGGTTAGTTTATAACTTATTCATATTACTATTGAAATTTACATTCATGTTCAACAATGTTTTCCATCAAACAAATGATTGAGCTTAATTAATGATCAATGAGTTTTAGTTAAGTATCAATCGGTTGGAAGCCCGCACTTGAGTGGCACAATTCTTAGTTAGACATTATTTATCTCCTGACCAAACTCAGGATTGTTAGGCCCTCCTGTTTTCGAGGGAAAGAGGCTCTGATAATTCGAAGTTTGACTGAAATGTAAGTAAAATCTCGTCAAGGATTCTTCCAGTCATAATCGAACTCCAACTCTAGTTCTCTCTAAATATTCTTCTTAACTAAAACTCATTAACCACTTCTAGCCATTTCATTTTTTCTATCATTTTCATCAATTAAGTAAAATAAAAGGGTACTAATTAAAATTAATTTAGTAATAATGTTTAGTTGTGTGTTTAGGGGTATGGTTTATGCATTGTCACTTGGAAATCCACACAAGTTGGGGACTTAAGATGGCATGGATTGTTTTGGATGGAAAGTTGTTGGGACCGGAGTTAAAAAATCATTAAAAATAATTTTCAGCTACCGAAGAGATTACTTGGTTGAGTCGCGGACTAGGTCGCTCTCTTTAAGACGTTTCGCGGCACTGCCCAAAATTGTGCAAGTAGACTATCAACCACGAAGTCCCCAGGATAAAACAGCCCAGTTACAACTGTATACCGATTTGCTAATGCACGGTAGAAATCGGTCAAAGAATACACCTTCTTGAATGGTACTACGATACCACTCGAATTGATACTACGATATCAATCTATGAATCAGTGGTACTACGATACCACCACATTGATACTACAATATCAATCTATGATTCATTGGTACTACGATATCAATCAATATAATGACACTGAGGTCATTCTAATATGGTACTTAGACCAATCTCAATTCAAAGGGATTATGGTACTGTTATCTTTCTTAATTTGAAGAAACTAGTGATACTTTGATCACTTAAAAACAAAATAATACTAATAATAATATTAGTATCACAGTATACCTAGAATAAACATCAATTTTTTCTAAATAATTAAGAACAAAAATTCATGCAAATCTTTCCGATTAGGATAACCAAACAAAAGAACCAATTCACGTGCCTAATCCATAATATAAAACCGTACAATCTGTTATGCTAACAAAATGTCCCCAATTAAGCTTATGAATAAAGTTATAAAATATCAAAGCAATTACAATTAGATTTGTAATAACAACTATAGCCAAGAAATAGTAAACTAACCTCTTATTCACAATCTTACATTCACATAAATTATCATATAAACTCTTGTGCTTAATTGCAACATGCAAATTTTCTTATTTGAGATAATGACACGCAGGACAATATTATGTTCATAAGAAATCAGTTTAGTGCAAATATATATGCATGGATACAACCCCACTTTTTTGTATTTTTAGAGAATGAAGCATGAATATAAGACAATTTAAACAAGTAACTAACCTCATTGTTAGTGTATTGCCTGCAGTCAAAATACGCATGATGACGACCAATGATCATACCTAGTTCGGCAATGAAGTGCACTAATAGAAGAAGAATTGCCAGCCACTGCACATCTATGCTAAAACTGGCGTTTTTATTTGTGAGTATGTTATTACATGAATAGACCATCGGTGTACTTAGTGCACCCATCAATTAAAGTTATTCTCAACGGTTACAAATTTATGGAAAATCAATCACCATAAATTAAATAAATAAATAATATGAGGCTTAATTTATTTATTTCCTCAAAATACACACTAGTATGCTACAACATACTGGTATGTTTAGTATATGATGTGACACTCAAAATTTTATTTTCAATTCACACACCAATGTGAACTTTGTTCCGACAAAAGCTACCAAATCAGAAAGTGCTTCCACCTCCGGCTGATCTTCCCAAGTGTTAACTTCAATTTCATTTTTATTTTGGCTTTAATTTGTTTCAACATTTTCTCCCCTTTTGTAATCCATTGTTGAGATGTTGTTTTTCACTAGTTATTTTATTTTTAAATTGGGAGTTAAGGCTACTTGAGGCAAAGGGTGAACCTTTTTCTTTACTTTTTTTGGATGGGGAATTTATTTAAAATGATGCCTTCTTGACATTGAAATTGTCATTCATTTATTTCAGTGAATATGTTTTATTGAAATTTTATTATTATTGTTTTGTCAAAAAAATATTATTATTATTGTTATACTTTTTTTTTTCTCATATATGATATCTTCACTTGAAGTGATTAGTGTGTCAAATACTGAATATCTATAACTTTTGTCTTGACCAATTATCAAGAACCATTTTCAAGGCATTAACAAGTTACTAAGCATTAGTGTAACAATTACTAATCGTTACTCTTGATATACGCAGATACTTTTGGCAATTTCCCTTAATGATCTCGCAATTAGTCATTTAGTTCTTAAGAAAATATTCCCACGGGTTCTTGGTTCTTAATATGAGAAATTTACTTTTTAAATGCATTACATAGCTAAATTGGCGACAATGATTCAAAGAGACGGCGAAGACGATCCATACTCAACAAGCCTTCCTTCACCAACGCCACCCAGAACTTTTCTATGTTTGTTCCAACATCTAAATCACCCCCTCTTCCTCTCATAGTCTCATATCAGCAAATTAAAGTTGGAAATTTTATTGCAAAATTAAAAAACAAAATTTGCAGTTTTGAAAAATAATAGGTTGACCAAATTATAGTCTCAATTTAAAAACAAAATTTGCAAAATTAAATCACCCCCTTTTCCTCTCATAGTCTCAATAATAGGTTGACCGAGAACAATAATAGTCCAAATTTATTTATTTATTTAGATGTTATATCTCATAAATCATGTGGTATGACAACAGCAAAGTATATATTTTGGATTAGATCCAAGACACACACCACCTTTGGTATAACCCTTTTTAACACAATCTTTAGCACATGTTTGAGCATTTGTGCATATTCCACTGCAGTTTAGTCCTGGAGGATCACCAATAGAAGCAATTGACATTCCTACAACAAACATAAAGTTTAATAAATTAGAGGGCTATGAATATATAGTTCACAAAGTGAAATTTTTATTTTGAATTGGATATGTAATATTCCAAAATTTAGAATATTAGTTTTAATAATCACCTGAAAGCAAAATAAAAGCAAAGCACAAAATCCAGCAAATACGAGATTGAAAAACATGAGAAGCCATTGTGTAGAATTTCATCTTATGGGATCTTGTTTTTGCTATATATGTATAGGAGTAACACGTCTAAATCTAAAATATATAACGGAAAATGTCATTAAAGGCTAACTTCAGTTTTGCATCAAAGGGAAAATTAGTTTCGGAAAAAAATAACTAATGGAAATATTATTTTATGATACAAATATTATAGGTGTTTACTAACGTGAACTTTTTTTGGACCAGATATTATTGTGAGCTTGATAAAACAAATTTCATACTTCACCAACGGAAACATTAAAGGCTAACTTGAGTTTTACTATAAAAAAAACCGTAGATCTTTTTAATCTGGGAAAGTTAAATATATTTCACCATAAATATATATATATATATATATATATATATATATATATATATATATATATATATATATATATATTCTTTGTCTTAGAATAACAATTTATAAACAATGCAAATATTCCCTCTCAAGATAATAAACAAGCAAGCACATGGTACCTAACCTAGGGTTGTACCAATTAAATTAGAGGCTAGAATCTCATAGTAAAATTGGAACCTTAATAAAATAAAAATGATTTTTTTATAAAAGAGTAATTTTTTATTTAAATTATAAATAAATACCACAAACTAATTTACCTATGGTGGGTAAACAAAAAGTTAATATAGTCTAGAGAGTGTAAACAAGTCAGCAATTTACTTGGTTGGGTGGAAGTGAGTTCTGACTAACTAATTAAACATGATAAAACACTAGACTTAATTAGTATTTTGATTACTTAAAAAAAACTTTGGTTCGCGGTCTTAGGGTCGGCCCTGTGGGTGTGCAAGGTGAACCGCCGCGCTGTGCCTCAAATATCTAGAGGCCTATAATTGTTTATATTGGTCTATTAAAATTTTTATGTATGTACAAAAAATTAATAACTTTGTTACTACTAAAAATATTTTATTACTCAAAAAAAGAAAATTTATCACACGTACTCTTAATTTTATAAGTAACTTCCGGTTTATTGTAAAAGAAGAACCAACATTACTTAGAAAGTTTTTTTTTCCGAAGGAAATGTAAAGTTTAATGTTATTGATGAAAATATGTCATTTTTAGATGTTATTTATTATGATAACTATTTTTTATATTATTTACAATTTAAATAGAGATTTTTTTTTAAAAAAAAAATATTTTTATTAAATATCCATTTTTAATTTTCAAACAGGGCCTCCAAATACTCAAGACCGACCCTGAGTGGTCTTTTAATGAATAAACATTTTGTTTTGGTCCCTTAAAGATATATTTGTTTGCAACTTTGGTCTCTTCCATTAGTTTTTTGCAAAAAATTCTTAAATTTTATCCAACAATAAAACAGCACAACAAACCCAAAAAATTCATAAATTCATCATTTAAACCCATGATTTTTTTTTAAAAAAATAAAAATAAAAAATCCCAAAATTACAAAACACAACTACTTCACTTTTCTCTCAATACAAACATAGAGAAATTGAATATGAGACTCTTCAAACAATTAAACAAGAGATTGTTGTTGTTATTTTGGGTCCATGTTGTTCTAGGTTTTTATTGTTCATGTTCCTTCTCTCTTGTTTTTCTCTTCAAGTTTGAATCTCTGCTTCTTCCCTTATTGTTGTTTCTCCAAGTCCGGATCTAAGCATTTGTGGGTTGAAGGAAATTTTTACGTTTTCTAAAATCTCAAATCTTCAAACCTGAACAAAGTTTGACCGACATTGAATTTGGCTCCTAGTTTCTAGTATTAAGCATAGTTTAACTCTTTTATCCATTCTTGAGTTAAAGTTTGTATGGCAACAAACGAATATGGTTGTTCATTCTTTAGTAAAGACGGTCATTTCTTAGATTAGTTACCATTTTATTGATATCATTCTTCCTTGTATTGAACTGATATTAATTAATGAAATGCATTGAATTTGTTTGATTAAAAAAAATAGATTAACATCTGCAGTGTTTTACATTTTGAACGTATTATTAACTATCAAAAAGAGTACAATAATAATATCATTAAATTAAATTAATGACAACAACAAGTATAATCTCGGGGAGTGGATCCAACACATTCACCACCACTAAAGCCATTGTTAATGCAATCTTGCTTGCACTGTTGAACATTTATGCATGCTCCGTGGCAGTTTGGTCCAGGAGAATCTAAATGAAAACCAGTTGATAATCCTGCAATCAACAAAAAATTAAAACTAGATTAGTATATATAAAGCACATGTTCATGTTCACAAACACTATATCAATTAGACCTTAGGTCACTTTTTCATAATATAATAATATGGGAGTATGAATAATATTTTTTAGGCAAAATTACAATAATATGGAAGTAGGAATAAAAGACTAAAGTGTTATAAAAAAAATAACGGATTAAAGTGTTACAAAAAAAGATAAAGAACATTTTACAAAAAAATAAGATAAAGGACATGCAGTGTAAAATTTTGCTTTTTTTTTTATTAAATTGAACTAAAACTATCTTGATGATGTAAGAATAAATTTTTTGAATTAACATTTCAAGTGAAATTTTATTCACACTTGAAATATCTCAACAATTTTTAATGAAAATGGAAATTCATAAAAACACTTTGTTATTATTGATCTTTTTTTTTATAATTGTTATTATTGAGCTTTTATTTGATATATATATTAGATACAGAATATGTATTTGGAAATTTATAAAAATGAAAATTCATATAATACACATTGTTAATTGAATCATAATCAAGGTTTTTTATCTTAGAGTTATAAGGCTTATAGGAATCAATTACTATGCAACATTAATCATATAAACTATAAAACTGGAGAAATAAAACTAACTCTAATTACCTGAAAACAAAATAAAAGCAAAGCATAAAATCCAGCAAATACGAGATTGAAAAATATGAGAAGCCATTGTGTAGAATTTCACCTTATGAGGTATTTTGTTATTGCTATATGTAGGAGTAACACGTTTAATCTATATATATATATATATATATAAAGGAAAATGTCACTAAAGGCTAACTTTAGTTTTGCATTGCCTACAAAAACAAAACAACTTCAGTTTTTTTTTTTTTTTTTTTAACATCAACTTGAGTTTATTTTGATTACAACAACTTCAGTTTTTCAAAACCCACAACATTACCTATCTTTCATTATTTCACCCTTATTTTTAACTCCATATTTACTTTTCGTTTATAACATTAGTCTTTGAAAACATTTATTTATTATTATTTTAATACATTATTCAGTTTTTTTAAATTACGAACATATTTTTTCAATCTATTTATCACAATTTATATTTTATTATTAACTAATAAATCAATATTCCATGGTACCTATTCTGGAGCGGCAACGCCGCTCCTCCCTTGCGGACGCACGGGTTTCCAGCTAGTTTTTATATAAATTTTGGTCAATGGTTAACTTGAGTTCTACTATGAAAACCGTAGATCTTTTTGATTTGAAAAAGATAAATATATTTCACCATAAATATATATATATGGGAACTTTCAAGTGAGAGGAGTTTTAAAATGAGAGGGTGAGAGGGTTAAATTGTAGCCACTTGATTAAATCAAAGGGTTGAAATTTGTTGACCCATTAAACTTGCACGTGATATCCAACCTTTTGCATTCACACGCGTTTCAACGTGCTATGCTATCGTCTTCCTCCTTGGACTGGTGGTGAACATCACTCAACAACACAATGATTTTCCACCTTTTCTTTAGAAATCTTGAAACCCACCGATCAGACAATCAGAATCCTAAAGAATACCCCATGACTATTTCCACCCTTAACAGTCTTTTTTTTTCTTCTTCTTTTTCTTCTTTTTAACTTCACACAATAATCATAAAAGAAAAAAGAAAAGGATAGTTTGACCATGTACCCAATCTAGTTCTCTCCTCAAACATAACGATAAGAGTTTCTAATTAAAAATTAACCATCTTTTTTAAATCTTTAAGAGTAATAACATTTGTTTCAGTTGTTGGTGGACGGTTAAAAGAACATTCAGTTTAGGGTTTTCAATGAATTTTATAATTACACAATGAGTAGTATTAGAGAATCTGTTATTCCAAAATTGATTTTGTAGTGATTTAACAGTCATATCATGATTTTTAAGAAAAAATAAACATAGCTCATATGCACGAAGGAAGTAGAGACTGTCGATTTTGAAAGAAAACAGAAAGAAAAGAAATTGAAACCGAAAGGGCAAAGAACAAGGATGAGAGCAGTAATCGTGTGCGTGCAGTTGTAACTATTTCATTTGATCAAGGGTTGTGATTTAACTCTCCCACCCTCTCATTTTAAAACCCCTCTCACTTGAAAGTTCCCCTATATATATATATATATACACACACACCTTTTCTTTTCTCATAATATATCAATTTATAAACAACTCTTAAGGAGAGATATAAATCATGCAAATATTTCCTCTCAGGATAATTAACAAATTAACAACTCTTGCATGAACATGTTACATGATAGAATCTCAAGTACATGGTACCTAATCATGAGGGTCGCCACAATTAAATTAGAGGTTTGAATCTGATAGTAATTAAAAATAGAACCCTAATAAAACAAAAATGAATTTTTTTATAAAAGAGTAATTTTCTATTTAAATTTTAAATATATACAAAACAAAATTATTTAGGGGGTGTAAACAACAAGTCAATGTAGTCTAAAGGGTGTAAACAGAAAGTCGACAATCTACTTAGGTTGGGCCGGGCTGGTGGAAGTGGGTCGCTGACTAATTAAACACAATACATCACTATGAATTTTACTCCTCCAGCCCCCGCGCTTCTTTTATACTCCCCAAAAATCCGATTTTGTCCTTGAAAAAATTTCGGAACATAGAAACCAAAGTTTTTCTATTGAAAAGTGAAATTTTTTTGCCTTGAAAAATAACTTCAGGTTCTATAAATCGAAGTTATTTTTCAAGGCAAAAAAATTTCGGTTTCTAGAAACCGAAATATTTGGTTCCAAAATTTTTCATATTCCAAAGGTCAAATTGGGAAGTATCGGGAGTATAAAAGAAATATGGGGGGCTGGAAGAGTAAAATTCAACCACTATAGGCTTAATCAGTATCTTGATCTCTTAAAGAATTTTTTGTTTCACATTGATCCCTTAAGCTATGTTTGGATTGGTGGTAAGGGATGAAATGAAGTGGAATAGAATGGTAAATAATTAAGTTCCATTGTTTTGTTTGGATTTATAAAATATGAATGGAGTGAAATGGAACACAATGAAACTCATTCCATACCATCATATCCTTCAATTTTTCTCTCCCCCCAATTTGGGGTGTATGCAATGGAATGGAACATTATAATTAAAATATTACCAATATAACCCTATTGAGTTTCATGATCTACTCAATTTGTTAAGTGAAAATTCTTCTTGTACTATTTCGTTGCTTCACATCTATGCTCCTGCTTCTCGTACTATTTCGTTTCTTCAATTTGTCAAGTGAATATGTTTTTTCATTTCTTGCCCAAACGTGTTTTTATTTTGCTAGGCTAATCTTCTTTCTTTTTGTGAAACTTTGATTTATTTATTTTACTAATGAAACTTTGCTGTGTTTATTTTACTTTTCAATGTTCTTGCTGCGTTAAGTTAATTTGATACTTCACAATTTTTTACAAGCACACATAATGATTTTGGTACAAGTTAATAGAAAATAATTTATGTAAATAAATATATTTTTATGTATTATTTATAAATTTATTAAGGTATTTTATAAAAAATACAATTTTCTCTCGAAAAAACTTATAAATTAACATAAAATTTATTTATTTGCATAAACAATTTTTCATTTTTCATGTGTGGTTAATTTTTCATGCTTATTTGCATAAACATTAAAAAACTTATTAATAATTTAGTGTATTTTTGTGTTTAATCTTTTGATTATTAGAGTAGTTCGTTAGGCAGTTGAATTCAATCACTTAGTTATAGTTTAATGTTTTCAAATAAAGATAAAATTGAAATAAAAATGTTATAAGTTATTTCATTCCATTCACTTCCCAAACAATAGAGTGGTAAGTGTTTTCCATTCCATCACTGAATATCCAAACAATGGAATAAAATTTGTGTTCCATTCCGTCCCGCTCCACTCCATTTCATTATATTTCATTCCGCTCCGTTCCTTTTTGAACCATCAATCCAAACATAGCCTTAATGAATAAAGGTTCCGCTTTGGTTCCTTAAAGATATCTTTGTTTGCCACTTTGGTTCCTTCTATTAGTTTTTTCGAAAAAACGGCACAACAAACTCAGAAAATTCATCAATTTTTTCATAAATTCATCATTTAAAAAAAATACATCAACAACAAAAAAAAAATCCCAAAACTACAAAACACAACACAACATCACCTTCCTCTCAATACAAACACAGAGAAATTGGTGCTAATCAGACTCTTCAAACAATCAAACAAGAGACTGTTGTTGATGTTGAGACTCTTGTTGTTGTTGCATGTGGTGTTGTTTTGGGTTCTTGTTGTTGTTCTAGGTTTTTATTGTTCTTGTTTAATTTCTTCTCTCTTGTTGTTTTTCCGGGTCCTGGTTTGAATTTCTCCTTAAACCCTTATTGTTGTTTTTATGCGTCTGAATCTCAGCATTTGTGGGTTTAAGGAAATTTTTACTCTTTTTGAAATCTCAGATCTTCAAACAAAAACCCTAAATTCCAAATTTGAAGGTAATTAAAATGAAGAAGATGGGAGAGAAAAGATTAAGAAATGAGGAACAAATTTGAAGGAAGATATGATCTTTTAGGTTTGTTCGGAAAAATGTCTAGGTTGTTTGAAAGAGTTGATGAAGATGAAGAAGAAAGATACGAAGAAGATGAAGATATGGGAGAAAAAAATTATTTGTGATAGTTCATTGTTAGATATGGTAGACAGACAAAATCTAATGTTTCTTTTTTCCTTCCAATAAGATGAAATGATTAAGATTAAAAATATTGATTTATTATAAAAAATAAAAATATGTGATTTTTAGGGTTCTATGATTTGGAAACCAACTTGCGTTCTCACTCTATTTTTGATTATTGCATACTTTGTTTTTTTATTGCTAATTATTGATTTTTAGTTATATATAATATAATAATAATAATAATAATAATAATAATAATAATAATAATAATAATAATAATAATAATAATAATAATAATGTGGTATCCAAAATATTATTTGATTTTAAAAAAAATATTGATTTATTATAAAAAATAAAAATATGTGATTTAAAAAAATTGATGAAGTATACAAAAAAAAATTAATGACATGGAATATGACATGTCAACATGAACATTGCCACATCATCAACAAGTTTGACACATCAGCAAAAATTTGACCAAATTGAGTTGGGGGATCAAAAGTTCAAGTTTTTCAAAATAGGGGAATCAAAAAGTTGGCTTTTAAAATAGGGGGATCAAAACTGCATTAAAGCCAAAAATATAATGAGGTATATGATGGACCATCTACAATGTTGGTCCACCCAATACATTGGAGGTTAAAAATTTACAAAAGGGATATTTTTGGCAAACAAAGATATTTTTAAGGGACCAAAACAAAATGTTAATTAATTAAGGGACCAATGTGAAATAAAAAAATTTCTTTTAGAGACCAAAATACTAATTAAGCCAACAGTATACTATGAATGAAACTTGTTAGTAAACAAAATCAATAAAAAAAATGATCAAGAGTGCATAATATAAAAAACTCTCCATAACCCCCGAGATTGAAGTGAACTAATCACACCTACCAATGGTGTGCAGCTGCATAAACTAAGTAAAAAAACAGAAAACTAAACTAAGAACACAAGAAAATAAACTAAGAATTTTATAGATAACTTGGAATTGTTTAGAGCAGTGGAGATGGATTGTTACAAGAGAATGAGGTCATATATAGGGGTGGAATTGAATCGAACCAACTCGAACAAAATCCGAGATTCGATTCGACAATTGATTCGTTGAACTTGGTTCATGAACCAAATGAGCCGAACTTGAGATAAAAATTAAGTTCGCTAATTAAATGAGCTGAACTTGAGCTATATATAGTTCGGCTCGTTTGGTTCACGAGCTATCTCGATTATATATATAACACTTTAGAATATATATATAAATTTTACAAAATAAAAGACTAGCATTATTTCTCTTTGGAAGCATGATACTTGTTTCTTTGATACTTCACAATATATGCACTAACACTAAGTCTCATATCGGTTAACTTATATAGCATTGAGAGAAAACTTTGTTATAAATAGGTGGTGTACTATCCCTCCGTCCCGTAATATAAGCAAAAAACGGAGGTGGATCCTCTCATTCTATCCTTCTCCCTCATTCAAAAAATCAAGTGTAATATGAGAGAAAATTAATAAGATATAATAAAAAGAAGAAGTGTGAGAAAATGTTAGAGAGAGATAGAGATAAATTAGTGAAGGAGAGAGTGGGAGAGAAATAATGGAATGAGAGGATCCAAACCCAAAAAAAACCTCTTTTTGATGTCCCAAAATATAAGCAAAAGACAACCTTTTTAATCCTATAGTTACAAAATCTCCCTTAGTCATATTATACTCCCTCCGTCCCAAATTGATTGACACAGTTGACTCTTTCACGCATGCCGATGCATAACTTTGACGATTAATATTTTTAATTGTATTATAGTAAAAATTAAAAATATTTGATATTTTAAAAATACTCATCGAGACGAATCCAACAACATCTTATATGCTAATATTTATTTTTATTTATTAGTAGAAAAATATGGTCAAAACAATATGTGTGAATAGTGCAATATAGTCAAATGTGGCAATGAAAATGGGACGGAGGGAGTAGTATTAATTTTTTTAAAACTTAATTTCCTACTATTTAGTTCCCCAATAAACTTTTGGGGTTCCAAATAACTTATTTTCAATATGGCTTTTTAGCTTCCATCATTAGGTAGTTTATTTTGTTTTTCATTATGACAAGGGTAATTTAGGAAACTCAATTGTTTATTTTGACAAAATTTAGAGTTTCTTAATAAGTGTGAAAATATTTTTCTTGCTTATATTTCGGGACGGATGGAGTACATGTCTTGGAAGCGCAACAAAATGCTTATGGTGGATTTGTTATTGTTTCACATTTTCCTAAGTGTGATAATACTCTCAAATACGGATGACAATGAACTGAACCAACTCGAAAATAGTTCGAGACTCGATTCGATTCGATAATTAACTCGTTGAACTTGATTCATGAACCAAACGAGTCGAACTTGAGTTGAAAATTAAGTTCGTTAAATAAATGAGTCGAGCCGAGCTTAAGCGAGTTCGACTCGACTCGACTCATTTCCAGCCCTAGTCATATACACCCACACACTAAGAGACCTGAATTTCGTCCATCTCAGTAACATAAGAGTTTTATTACATATAGTTGACATTTAAGAGTGAAATAAAAAAATAAATGTCAAATTTTGTTTGTGAGGCTGTCACGGTTGTGGCATGTTCAATATGCGTTGTGACCGAGTTTTTCCACGAATTCCAACTCCCTGACTTGCTTGGCACGGTCATGGTGAGATCTCACACGGTTGTAGCAAGCTCCAGCTGTTGCCAAACTCTTGACTTTTTACTTTCTCGACTTTCGGTGACAATTTTTTTGATCTTTGACTACGACAACACTTTTTTTTTAAGCAAATGAGGAGCAGATGGTGAACCAACTGTAACACCCTAGATAAATAAATAAAAACAAACAAACAACAAAAAGAGAAGGGGGGAATAGACCAAAACCTTCGCCAACAAGAAAAGCAATAGGGATTTTGAATAAGAGGGGTTTTAGAAAAATGGGGAGCAAATACTAAGTCCTAAATATACAAAATAAAGAAAAATAAGGAAATAGTTTTAATAAACTTAATTAAAAGCTTGATTTATTTAAGTAAAATACTACTAAATATCATACATATTTTAGTACTGTATATCATATGTTTGAACTTGGTATACCAAGTTGGGAAAACTACAAACACATTGTCTATGCAAGAAAGTTCAGACGTTTAGCCTTCAAGTATTTCTAGATTGTATTTTGGCTGATGTAAATTGTTGATGTCCAAGTAGGGGTGTCAAAATTATCCATCAATCCGTTATTCATCCAATCCGTTCACTGATTTATCCATCCATAAGTAAAAAAATAAAAATTGTTAATGGATTGGATCCATCCACTTTAATTATAAAATACAATGGATCTGTAACATCCCAATTTTCATTAATAGAAGAATATTAATTCAAGTTAGTTATTGGAGATCAATTGAGAATATTTCTATTTAATAGAAATAAGAAATTGTGAAATAAGTGGGATAAATGACAATCTAGTAATAATAAATAGATAAATGTATGACTCTTTGTGGCATTTAGAGCTGTCAAAATGGGCTAGCCCGAATGGGCTGGCCCGAATGACCCGAAATTTTTCCGGACTCGGGCCTTAAAAATCTTAGTCCGAATTGTTTTTGGGCATTTTAGCCCGGCCCGATAAAGCCCGTTTAAAATATGGGCTAGCCTGAATGGGCCGCGGGCTGCCCGCAAGCCCGGATAATTTTAAATAAAAAATAAATATAAGTAATTTATTTTGAGAGTTTCTTTTACCGCACTATGAGTTTCTCAAATATTATCCACTACTTATGTAGCTGCGGTATTTTTTCTTCAAAATTTATCATTTTTACTACTTAAATAGCGGATGAGTACAAATAGGGCATGCGAGAAACTCTTAGGTAGCGAATGAGTAAAAATAGGGCGCGCGAGAAACTCGTAAGTAGTAGATGAGTAAAAATATGGCGCGCGAGAAACTCGTAGAGGATGAGTAAAATGGATGCGTAAGAAACTCGTATGTAGTGGATGACTAACAATAGGGCGTGCGAGAAACTTGTAGGTAGCGGATGAAGTTAACTTTCTCTCTTCCTCTTGAAACCACACGCAGACCTTGTCTGTTCCAAACCTCACCACAACCAAAACCCATTTCCTTAAAGTGCTTGCATGTGAATTTATTTTACAAGATCATGAAATTGGAGTGTTAAGGAACAACTACTAGAAAGAAGAAAGTTCATTCTCCTTCCACCTCCCTCTGTTAGCGCCTAACCTCTTTCATCCACCCATAATCATTTTCATTGCCAAAATGGAGTATTGAAGCTTTACAACTATCATTCCATGTTCAAGTTTAGATTTTAGATGCAGGAATTCAAGGTAAAAGAATCATGATTATGTTAATTCTTCTTATTTCCTTTCAATAGAGCCCTTAATCCCTAATAAGTTAAAATCCCAATTCTCACTTCTACCTCTAATTGATGCCTGCATGTGAGTTTATTAAATCAAGGATTGTTGAGAAACAAGGTAAGATGCAATTGATTTCATGGAAGAACATGGTTGTGTTGAGAAAGTATGAAATGATTTATGGAAACCCGTATTTGGGGATAAACCTCCACTGAACAGGTGATTTCTCACTCCTCGTAACTCCGTTTTCAATTCCGCTTGTTCATGTGGTTAGCTAACGAAATTCCCGTCGTTTTGAGTATATGGTTCGCTATCCTTGGATCAATATTGAAGTCTGTACATGCTTCTAAATTCGAGGTCTGAATGCTGTCAATTTCTGGTGTTGTGTGGCTGCGGGTTTGAGTACTCAAGCGACACAAACGAAGGGTTTAGGTTGCAGAAGCTTGGAAATCACCGCATCAGAGGTGGGTTCCTTAGGTATTAGCACACCTTTTAGTTTTAGCCATTATCAAATAGATAATAACTACAAGTTAGAAATTGTGATATGTAGAGTATTAAGTTCCCTACATACTCCTAATGTTCATTAGAATAATGATTTTGATGAACAAAGTGTATACATGATAAATTCTTAGGTTCCCCTAATTTTATCATGTAAATGTTGTTTACTATTTCTTATGAAGTATGATTATTAATTAGTTTTGTTATTAGATATGATTTAGGAACCATTGAGCTATGTTAAGTACTCGTTTTATCTTGAACATTCCATGAACAATCTCAAAATATGTTGCATGAATTGATTGAGTCATTATGTGAATCGATTGGTCCCTTTCGGAAAGCTAAAAATCTGTTTTGAACAACATGATTCGGTTCATTCCCGTATGAACCAATCCATGAACCCCTGCTGACTTTGATCAATCGATTCAGGGACTGACGAATCGGTTTGTGAGACTTGTTTTGATGAAATTTCATTGTTTTAAGCTTTTAATGGTTCCTAGTTCTACGTTAATGCTCCTAATTAATAAACATGAATTCTCGCTATTTTATGGTGATGAACAACCCTTAGGATAATGATTACATGATAATATAAGTTTAGGAAATTCCCCGGGTTCGGAATATGCATGGGTAGGATAACAACTCATGAGTCATGATCATGTTATTCATCAGTACTATGATCGCGTCGCATCACAATATGAGTTGTGATGGGTTCCCGTACATTATTAGGAAGCCAATATGTAAGAATTATGAAATATTATGCTATGATTAAGTCCATTGTGATTCCGGCATTAAACCCCATTAGTGGGTCTAAGGTTAATTGTGAGCTGAGCAGGTTCTCTGATCTATATTTAATATCAGAAACCTGAGGCCGGCCTTCAAGACCCGCTCACCTCGAAGTGTCCGTGAGTAATAAAAGCAACCAAGATGATAACTATGTGATACACCTTTATTTATGTCTATGCTATTCTTTAATGAATATGAGTTATAAGTGATCAACTAATGATTTATCAGAAGTATGCATTTAGGATTGAGACAGGAATAGAAACTATTAGTTTTAGTTGCCCCCGGTATAGTCACCATTAGTTGGGTAGTAGGACTCACTGAGGCTTAGTAGTCTCACCCCACGCCCTTTAATTTTTTAGGTAGACAGGTTTACCGGAGCAAGGACCAGGCAGGAACTGATGATTGAGGTTGAGCTTGGATTATCGGATTAGAAGACTTCGTCTTCTTCCTTGTTTTGATTCGACTTGTTTATTTAGAAAATAATTCTTATTCCGCTGTATTGTATTCGTGCTAATTTGTAATTTTAAGAAATTATTTTGTAATTTTAATGTACTTAGATTCAGTTATGCATATCTCGACTAAATATTCTAGACAATTTAGTTGGGGTGTTATAGGATCATTCATTATTATTAATTTTAAATTCAATGGATAACCATTTTATGAAAAATTAAAACCATATATTTTTAAATCCAATATCATTTTATTATTTTTAAAAATCATATATTTTAATAGATGGATTGGATGGATATCCATCCATTTAAGATATCAATATGGATGGATTGAATAGATCATATGTTTAGTGGATTGGATATTTTAAAGAAAATTTTAGTGGATACTAATGGATTAATGAATTATTTTGATCCATCTATTAACATTCAAGTCCATCCATTTTGACACCCCTAAATGCAAGGCTTCTTAACGGACATTATGATATTGGATTTAAACGTTGTCTTTTCTTCTTTACCGTCTCCACTACTTTTATCCTCTCCAAAACACCTGATTATACTTTGCAGGCATCCGCGGTACATACTAGGGGTCACGTCTCACCCTAAAAATTATTTTTTTATGGGAGATTGATTGTTCTTCCCCTGTATTTCTTTTGTTGATATGTACTATTTTATTTTGGATTTTTATATCACTTTATTTATTTCAATGGTTTAAGAAATATATTTTCTTAACTGTGAGGCTCTATGCGTCCATAATCTTACACCGATTTTAACTCACAACTAATATATCTCAATAAAAAAAATGTCCGGTAATAATGCATCAAAAAAATTAATCATATATTTTGACAGAACATTTGGTTGAGTTTTTGCTTGCGATTATTGGAATTTTTCCTTCTTTTTTTTTATATTGGCATTCTTTCCTATTTTCTTTTTCTCTAATAAAAATTAAATTGAATAATGATATACACAAATTATTTTTTTATTTATTTAATAGTTAATTTTTTTGGTCAAATAACCTAGCTTGTAACATTATAATTCTAATTCGTATTAAACATTTTCTTAACCAGATAATTCATATTAAACATATTACCACGTTATTTATCTTTTGCCAGAAGGTAGTTAACAAGTTATTGTTGGGGTTGATTGCAATGTAAGTCCCACATTGCTAATGAAGGAAAAAAAAGTCAAGAAAAATATATTGGAGAAGTCTCACATCGCTTAGAGAAGTGAAAGGTGGAGGAGCTCAATGCTATATATAGAGACCTTAATTTCCTTGTTTCAACACACCAAGCAGTAACACTTGTAAACACTTTAAGTTTATATTTGTGTTTGTTTCTTTTTCTCTTATACTTTTGTTTTAGAGTATTTGAGATGTAGTTCAAATATTTACTTTGGAGAGTGTGAGTGTACTGGGGTCATGGGGTGGTTGGGAGTGAAATCTATGTGTTGTAACAATTTTCACCTAATGTTTATTCTCTGGTTGTCGGTTTTGACAACGGCCGTGGTTTTTTCTCCGGTTTTAGAGTTTCCACGTTATATTATTGTGTTGTGATTGTGTTCCTTTTATTTTCTCTATGCCGGTTATTTCCCAACAGTTATTACACTTGAGGTTGCTAGTGATAGGAACTTAACATTGTAACTGGCCTCAAATTACTGAATTCATACAAGTTATTAAAATTACATAATTAAAATATGTATGAAAATTATATTTTTAACTTTTATCAATAAAAGAAAATAGTCAACAAGTTAATAAAATTAAATAATTAAAATATGTATATTTTTCTCCAAAAGTAGATCATGTCTAGGTTTTATTTATTTAGGTTTATTGAAGAGTACAATAACATCATTTACGACAACAACAAAGCACAAAACTTGGTCTAGGTCCCATACAGTAACCACTCTTAAAGCCTTTGCTAACACAATTTTGATTGCAGTTTTGAACATTTACGCATGCCCCCGAGCATTGTATTCGAGGATCATCGGAAAAACTAGTTGCGATTCCTACAAACAAACATAAAGTTAAAGCTAGATATACATATGATATGATTTGAAGCTCAATGTTCATAAAACGAATCATTTAGAAGAATTTGGATTCAATTTAAAAAAATATAATCTTACAAAATAAACTTATGCAGAGGATCATCGATATTACTTTACCAAAAATAAATTATTATTGACATTTGAGTCACCTTACATATGCCTTTAAAATTTTTTAAAATTCAAAATTCTTATAATAATATAAAATTATAGATGAAGGTTTTTTCTTTGAATCGGTATGCTAGGGACAAAAATAGAGAAAACGATATCATTTTTCCTTGACAAAAAAAATAACTAGTTCCTATTATTACCTGAAAGCAAAACAAAAGCAAAGCACAAAATCAAGCAAAGATGAGATCGATAGATATGAGAAGCCATTGTGTATGAAATTAGATTTCACCTTATATTTTATTTCTTTCAAGATGTAACTAACATGTTGATTATATACTAACCATAATAATATATTTTTTTTGAAGAAGCAACAATAATAATATTATAATAATAATAATCTATACTATATATAAAAAGGATACTTCGATTTGGTGTCGATTTTTTTTAATTCCAAATTTACCCTCTCATACATGTTGTGGTTGATTCAACAAATTGGTAACCGCATGTTGTTCCATTTTAAATTAACCGCTTCAATCTTTCAAATTTACCCTTTAAAAAACTTCCATTCAACTATAACAATAAAAAAACATAACTACATTTCGGTGCAAATTTTGTTTATAAACAAACTTACAGTAATATAAGGCATGTCTTTTTCCATTTTTTTGACATAAGTTGGACACAGCCAGGCGTGGAACAACAATGTTGTTATCCAAATATCTACTACAATAATCTACTACAATAATAATAAAATTGATTACTCCTAAATTTCCTAAATTGTCCTCACTAACCTTAATCAAATCACCTAATTCATAGACTTAATAGTCATTTTGTATTTTCATTAGTAATAATTAATAATTTAAAATTTGAATCACACATCTCCCAAGACCAACTTTAACTCCTTCCAATAAAACACTAAATCAGATTTTTGGTATTGAAAACAAACAAAAAAGCTTCATTATTATCATAACTAACTAATAGTCTATAAGAATGGATTAGAGATTAAAAGTATTGGGCCTAAAAAAACAAGTTCAATTGCTGCTTAGAGACAAAACTAAAATATCATGTAAAGATCCTTGAAATCAAATTTTACTAAAACAAAGAGTTAAATTTCTTAAGTTTTTTATATCTTCTAGATAAAAATTAGAATATAGTATTAATTATAATAATTTATTTAAAAATATACTAAGGAAAAATAGTTTTAATAAAATAAGTTTATTAATTTAATAAGTTTTACATGAATTTGCATAATAGTTTCATTTATATTTTAATAATAATTTATAATAAATTTCTAAATACTTTATTCTAAATTCTAAGTAAATATTCTACCTTGGCATAATATCGTACAATATTAATAATATAGTATAATATTTGTCAATAAAGACATACATACTTAGTACAATATTATATTATAAAAAAAGAATATAGTACAATATTAGCAATGCAGTGTGCAGTAAAAAAAAATGAAAAGCAATATAGTAGAAAAATGTTATTTGGACAAATGATTTTGGTATCCAACACATGTTTATATTCAATGTGTAGAGTTCGATTAAAATATTCGGGCAAACCGTAAAAAAAATTATAATTTATATATTAAATATACAAATTGAATATAAAATCTATGATGGTTGCGGTGCAAATATTTTTATGGATTTTTGCATATAAAATTAACAAATATTTTATCGAAACCTTACATTAGTATTGGTATTTTTTAAATACTCATAAGTTTTTAAATTTTATCATTGATATGCAGATATTTTCACGGATTTTTGCATATAAAATTAACAAATATTTTATAAAATTACCGTTGGTATTTTAGGAAGTTTTTTTAACTTTATCATATTGATGTTATATTAACGGGAGATAAGTACATAAAATCTGTAACTATGCAAAAAATTTCACAGATTTTTGCATATAAAATTTTATAAAAATCTTACATTATTGTTGGTATTAATTTTATAAAAGTCTTAAAACTCTATCATATTGATTTTAAAATAACGGGAGATAAGATATTCTAGAAAGTCTTGAAATTCTATCGTATTGATTTTATAATAACGGGAGATAATTAAATAAAATCCACGGTGAGCGCGGTGCAAATAATTGACAATTTTTCATATATAAGATAAACTAATATTTTAAAAATTAATGACAAAAAATTTGTGTCTATTTAAGTGAGATTTCTAATTTTTGTTTTTGACATCTCCAAATTAATATCTTTAATTTTTTAGATGCGACCCGTGCGAATGCACCGGTACTCATAAATTAGTGGTGCATTCTTTAATTAAGTTATTTTATTGAATTCGAGTTGCGTCATTCATCGGTTGACTCTTTGAGCCACATGAAAAGCCGATTTATAACCTACCTCAAATGGACATGTATCCATTAAGTGAAAATAATGCAATTAATTTATCAAATAAACAAGATTGACGCCGACAAGTAATTTGTTAGTATGAAGAAAGAATTCAAAGCTTTTAATGATAGAAACAAATCTGACGTATTGTCTGAAAGCAACGATAATAATATTATAATAATAATAATAATAATAAAATATTTTCACCACAAAAATAATAACTAAATATCTATAGAAAAAAGTAAATTAAGAAAAAATGATATGGATTGTCCCAATAAAGTAAAAAAAATTTTGACTCAAAAGTAAACAAACCGGTCATATAAAGAAAAGTCAAACTAACTTTTTTTTTGACGCATTTTTGACTTAAAAGTCAAACTAACTTGAACTTTACAATGATGAAATAGTTTTTTCTAACCTATAACCTATACAACATTGCACATGATAAGAACTTATTAATTAATTATTGTTTCAATATATAAAATTCTTTTGTAAAATTTTGTCGTCCCATTTTATAAGACCTTTTTAAAAATTCAAGGTGTGCTAATTAAATTTTCACGAAAATACCCTTAATTAAATGAAGAAAAGTAAAAGATCACTAGGTAAAATCACTATTTCCCTCTCTTAATAATTGAAAGGTAATTTTGGAAAGAGAAAGTATATATTATTGACAAATTTAATTAATATAAAAGCTACTTTTCTTAATTCTTCTGTATTTGTGAAAGAGATCTTATATATTAGGACGGAGGAAGAATTATCTTAAGGCATTATGCCTCAGTTATTCAATGAAACTAAAAAATAATGATCAGATGATGTATATCTAATAATAAAGAATTGCTACTAACTGCTTTTCAAAACACCCTTTTTAATTTTGTAAAAAAAAAACACGCTTTTTCATAAAGATAAATTCAAACCAACAATTTTTTTTAAAGACTTTATTTTATAAAAAGAAAAAAGTTAAAAATTGTATTTTCAAAAGATAACTTTTCAAGAAACCTATTTTTCAAAATATATAATTCAAATAAATAACACCAACGATTACATAAAGTAAATTAAAAATAAACTCCCATTTAAAGAATTATTAACACCTTTTCAAAAGACATATTTGCTTTGTTGGTTCAAAAGACACATTATTTAACAAAATATAAATTACAATAAGAAATACATTTTCAAAAAAGGATGAATTATCAACAAAAAAAAAAGTCAAAAGATTTTTTAAAAAATGTACATTTTTAAAAAATAATTATTGCTATTATAAAAAGGGGTATGTCTAATATGAACCACTCAAAATTGGTTCAAACGTGACCTCTACAATATTTAGTAAAAAATATATTATAATATTGCTAAATGGTGAAGAAAAAATATTTTATTAACATTTACAGATAAAATGATAGAGTAATCTAAATATAGTAAGAAAAATATTATAATAATAAAAATTGTGAAGAAAAAAATATTAAAAAGTATACATTTAGATGATCCATATCTAAAAAGTGTACATTTTAGGGGATGTATTGGATTGTGATTTCAAAGGATTTTAATTTTTAAAAGACTTTTTGTGATTTGATCACAAAAAAAAAAAAAAAGACTTTTTTATGATAAAAAAATCTTGTGGTATTCTGTTGGAACAAAAGTGGTCTTAAAGATAAACCCCAAGAACTTGTTAAAGTTTTGATGATAACAATGTATTAAATGCACAATTGGAATACTAAAATTTTATTTTAAGAATGCAGGAAATTAAAAGGAGAATAGAGTCTAACTGCGGGGGTCAGAGGTTCTGAATACATTCAGAAGCACTGAAGACACTCAGAAGCAATTACACTCAGAAGCATAACATAATGACGAAGTCACAAGTTGTTCCATTCAGACTGACTATTATCAAATCAAGCTCTCCTCTACTTTCAAATCAATATCTGACCAAGTCTTAAGTCAAAGAGGAGCGTCTAGACAAATTGGAAACTTTACTTCTTCTGGGCAAACACTGAAGTCTTCAAAGCGCTAGTGGTAGTAGCTCTTTACCTCTTTTGGAATAAGGTTAAAACTCCACTACCAATACGACTAAGATTGCGCTGACATCTCTATCTCTACACAACGGTCATCCTCAACGTCCAAATTGCTATTGCCTATAAATAGAAGACTTGAGAGATCGCGAAAGATACAACACTGCACTTAAACTGAAAAACTACTCACTCCTGCATATTCAAAGCTATCACTAGAAAACACTCGCACAAGACTTAAACTCTGAAAGCTTCATCTTCAAGAAGTTCTGATACTCTGTATTTGTTTTATTTGAAAGAGATAAAGTATTAGGTGCATATATTGTATTCTATCTTATCTTGTATAAGATTTGTGAAGTCTCTTGCTTGAGTGCTTGAGCAACGTGTTGAAGTCTCTTGCTTGTGTGCTTGAGCAATTTGTAGAAGTCTCTTGCTTGTGTGCTTGAGCATTTGTATAATCTTGAGTGATTATAGTGAACTCTCTTGAAAGTACAAGATGACTGGACTACTCTCGTTTGTGGGAGGAACCAGTATAAAATTCTTTGTGTCCTTCTCTCCTTAACTTGTCTTGATATTGTGTTTTATTCTGCTACAATTCACTCTTCTTAGAAAAAGTTTTAAAAATCTCAAAACACAATTTAACCCCCCTTCTTGTGTTTTTCACACCTTCAATTGGTATCTATGGTTCTGTTGTTAATCACCTAACAGTGAGACAGTACAAGATCTGAAAAACACTTTATGTCTGGAGACACTTCATCTAACAACACTGATCTCTCAAGAGTTGAGTTTGATTACGACAAGATGAATTTCTCATCAAAATATGAATCCAACAACAAGAAAGCTCTTATGTTCAGTGGGGATGCTGCACAATTTGAATGGTGGAAAGACAACATTTATCACTACATTAATGGTATAGATGATGAGTTATGGGATTTAGTGGAAGAAGGAGTTCCTATTAATGGAATAGGAGCTGATGGAAAAATAACTCTTGCTAAGAAGAGAGCATTATCCACTGTTGATAAGAAAATCTTTGCAAAGCACAACAAGGTGAAGAACATCATGATGTTTTCCATTTCACATGATGAGTAGACAAAAATTGTTGATAGATCTACATCTAAGGCTATACATGACCATTGTGTGCAACATATGATGGAAACAGACAAGTTCAAAATGCAAAAGCTAGACTCTTGGTACAACAGTGTGAACTCTTTGCAATGAAGCCTGATGAAGACATTGAAACTATGTTCTCTAGGTTTCAAGTTTTTGTATCTAATCTCATATAGTACTCAAGAAGAGTTATACAACTTCTGATCATGTATGGAAGATTATGAATAGCTTAACTGACAAATGGAGACCTAAGGTTACAACCATTGAAGAAGCTAAAGATCTCGATAGTATTAGCCTTGAGTCACTCATAAGCAATCTCAAGAGCCATGAGTTGGTCTTGAACGCTGATGTAGAAAAGAAGAAAGTCAAGTCAGTGGCTTTGCCATCAACCAAGAAATCTTCTAGGGCACTTAAGGCCAAAACTATGGAGATTGACGAAGAATCTTCCATAGATGACCAAGAAGAAGAAGACCAAGATGATGATGAGTTTGCATACTTCACCAAGAACTTTAAAAAATGGTCTAAGAGAAGCTTCAGCAGAAACAACAAGGGGAGCAGCTCAAGAAACATGTTCAACAAGGAAGACAAGACATGTTTCAAGAGCAAGAAAAATGGACATTTCATTGCAGACTAACCTGAAGGGCCAAAAGAAGTAAACAAGAAAGCAAATGACAAAAAGGATAGATTTAGAAGAAATTTTCAAAAGAGTCTTATGGCAACATTTGAAAATCTGGGTCTATCGTCTGATGAAGAAGAATAAGAAGCCAACCTAGCGCTCATGGCTGGTGCTGACTCTGATGCTGAATCTTATGACGACTCAGAACTTGATCAAGACTCTGATAATGATGATGATCTAGATGAGGTACCTTCTGATTACACCAATGAACATTTAATGATTTATCTTAGATTATGTTAAAGTTTGTTGACACTTAATCTGAATTAAATGATTTCAAAACTAAGTATGATGAAGTGTCAAGGAGAGCACATCAATTTCAAAATCTTTACAATGATTCCCTAATCAGAATAAAAAATCTTGAAAAGGGATGTGCCACTTGCAACAAACCTTATGACGAATATGAAATTGAATTTCACAAATTTAGTTAGAAAATTATGGATCAAAGTAGAATTGTCTCTATGCTTTTTTATAAGTGCAGAAATGAAGGTGAAGGACTTGGATGTTGTAACAGAAATCCAAACACCTCCATTTGTTTAAAGAAATGTTATCCTCATATTTATATTGTTTTCCTACCTAAGGACATAAAAGGTAAAGCTATGATTGTCTCAGAATCTGAAGAAGACTCAGAGGCAAGAGTTCAAAAATCTGAAAGTATCTCAGAGGCAACCACCTCATCTCTTAAGGCTACTTCAGAGGAACCTACTCAGAGTTCTATCATTAGAAATGGGGATCATAAAGAGTCAGAACTCAAAATCCCAAAAATCAAAGTTCTAAAGATTTCTGAATCCAATGAAGAATAAAACAAAGATCCCGATATATAGCAAACTAGAACCATGGTTAGCTAGAAAACCAAAAATCTATGCCTATTCTGAATCTAAACCCATTCCTAAAAATTCTTGGATTAAGACAAAAAAATGTAAAAAATCTAGTTCTCAAAGAAATTTTAATCCAAGAAGCCGTCTAAAGGAACAATATAAAGATAAGATAGAAGAACTAACAATTCTGGACTCAAGTGGGTACCAAAATGTGAAATTGTTTATAATACAGGTACAAATTTAGATTTTTTTTTTTAATGGATTTTGAAAGACTTTAAAGTTAAAAATACATATAAAACACCCATCCAACAATCCTACTCAAACCCTTGAGAGTTTTTATAATTTTCTGAGACTTTTTTCTACTGCAAGTAGGAGTACTAGGGTCATCGATTTTTATGTATAACGTGCATCATTATTATCAAGTTCATCGATGCATCGTTGATTGTTCATGCTACAATATATGTACATATGTCCACACTAATCAAAGCTAATTAATCACCGTTATATATAGAATAGGATCGTAAACGTGATTTTCAATCAATAATTTGTTATGAGATGTAGTGGATAAAATCATTTACATTTCATGGTTTAGAGTCGTATGCGAAATAACATTATGTTTAGAGGCGAATGCGTCAATGTTCGAGATGTAGTAGTTAAAATCATTTACATTTCGTGGTTTTGGTTTGTAGGTCGGCTTGGTAGTAATGCTAATCTAGCTTTTCCAGATTGGTGTAGTAATCCGTTAGCCTGTTTCCATTGTATCTAAGGTGTTTGTTCTTGAATTGTAAGGGTTAAGTACCCAATATACTCCTTATAATTTAATTTTTTTGCTTATCAAAAAATAAATTTGTTATGAGAATCGTTACAACGATCCTTTAATTAATTTGTTGATTTTATTTTGATCTCACTACTAATAATCATTACATTTAGGTCTATATATTATTCCTATATTTCTCTTAGAGATGGCAATTGAACATATATTCAGTGGGTACCCACAAAAAATACATGACGACTTCGCGTCATTACGTGTTATTCTAGACATAATTGAGTAGTATTAGAGGTATTTATGAGTTATTTTAGTCATTTAATGAGAAGAATCAGGCATATGCAAGAGATTGCTTGGAAGACAAGAAAGTCGGGAATTGGAAGGAACTTCAGGTTTCTTTTCTGGCACTTGCGCGTCGCACCAAGGAGGCTTGCGCGTCGCACATGATAATTGGCCAATGGTTCAGTTGCTCTCAGATGTTGGTGCGTCGCGCAGGATTGGATGGCACGTCGCGCCAGTTGGCCTTGATTGTGGTGAATTGCTCTCAGACGTTGGCGCGTCGCGCAACATGTAACACCCTACCTATTCTACCCAAAATATCGCGACCAGACAACAATAAAATCAAGTAGAAACAAGCAGAGTATTACATGGTGAAATTCAAAATCCAAACAATAGCATTACATTCAATTGCAAATCATACTTATTACAACTATTGCAGCGGAATAACTAAAACATCTTCATCCATCATATTATAATCAAAGTCTGAGAATCATAATTAAATCACCATCCAAATAATCACCAACATAAGTCTAAACATCAAACATCAAGATAAATAAGTACTTGGCATAAAGCCTTACATGGTGTTACAAAGTCTAAATACGACGCTAGGCAAACCCCGAAATAACTAATTCCCCAACATGGTGTTACAACCATCAGAGCAAATGAACAAGGTACGACAACAAGGAGTAAATAAGCTGACTCCTCACCCTGAATACTAGCACAAGTGCCGAGTACGCCTCCTAAAGCAAAAGCAAATCCTCAAGCCTGAGAATCTGAATCGCCCAAAAATCCACAAAACACATAAAACAGAGAGTTAGATATATATAATCGACATATAATAAATGAAAGTAAGGTACTTAACATTT